>CAMRHE010000582.1:80000-680000 GCA_947044405.1 Leptodactylus fallax
GTTAGAGCGCCATCCCAAGACTCATAAGAAGTATTGCATCTAAACTTATATTACAATACCAAGAGCCTGATTGGAGTGACAACATCTAGGTGGGCGGAGTTGTGGGCCATATATATAATGGGCCAAAAGCCCTTTCTCTCTCTCTTGATCTTCTCTCTTCACCAGACCCCATGGATTGACCAGCTTCACCTAGACAAGCTCCATATACCACCAGAGCATGCTTAATAAGACTTAAGTATACCTTTCTCTCTCTCTCTTCTATCTACTCTCTCTCTCTATCTACTATCTATCTATCTATCTATCTATCTATCTATCTATCAGTCACCCTTTATTAATCTGTATTACTACTGCTGTGTTCCTTACAGAAAGGGTCAGTTAGTAAATTGTCCAGGGGTTGTGTGTGTGGTTGTATGTGGGTGTGTATGTAGCGATATCTGTAGGTTTTTAATTGGGTTCTGTACTTATTGTATTGCACTGTGTTAATACTGTTTTGTATTATTCTATAACCTAGTTCCATCATATTAATAATAAACGTATTTTATGATTAATATTGTGGGGTAAATTATCGTACATGCAAACCAGTCAAGGAAACAGATAAGTAGATATACCTAAGGAGAAAGGAGGGAAATCGGTGAATATTAATTAGTAGTAACACCCAGATCTCTCATACCTAAAGGTGAAACAAGTCAAGAGGGAGGAAATAGCAATTGTTAATATTATCGCTCCTTAACATATTGGCGAGTCAGCCAGGAGTGATGAATATTAATTATTAATATTCATCTTTAACATAATGGCGAGCCAGCCAGGAGTGATGAATATTAATTATTAATATTCATCTTTAACATAATGGCGAGCCGGCCCGTACTGTTTTAATATTTTTGCGTGTTGTCTTCTGGCAAAACTGTGTTATACCGTGAACTATCAAGTGGAGGGGCGTGGACAGGTAATATTGGTACACACTGAAGTGTTGAGTTACACTGTATGCCCAGATTGAAGTTTGCACGGCTAACCCAGTTTGCTTAAAGCTTCACTTAAAATAATTAATAACAGTGAACCTATTGTTTATTTGTATTTATCTGAAGGTATTAACAATTGTCTGTTTCCTCCACAAACAACTCGCTGGGAGACTGAGAAATCCATTTGTGCCTCTGTAATATCAAAGTCAAGGTTCTTCAGGAGAAGTCCAGCTGGTCGGGAAAAGGCTTTCCGGTACGAAAAGGATACTTTTTCAAGCAGCAAAAGACAAGTAGGAAGACAACGGTGACCAAGATTACAGCAGGAAAAGTAAGTATGGATTTCTCAACATTAAAACACCTAGCTAAACACAGTACATTCAACCCAGTACCACCCACAACCTATAAATCAGGAGAAATGTTGTGGTCTGCTTTGCTGGATCAGGCCTATGCTCATGATAAAAACTGTATTAGTAAACGGACAGTTTTTAACAAAACTTCCAAAAGATTACAAATGTTAGCAAAACTTGTATATACTTTTGAGGATACAATCTGGAAGCCAGAGCATGCTGAGATCCTAGCAAACATGAAAGGGACAGTGGAGCGAGCTAACAATGCAAACCCCCACTGTCATTGTTGTGTAGACAATGTCAAGCAGATTCACATGTTAGAAACTCAATTGAAAGATGAGGCACTTTGTATAATTGAGAGAGGAAAGGAGATTTGTGTGTTGGAATCCAAACTCTCTGACAAAGAGAATTATTATTCTGACATGGACAAAGAACTCCTTCGATTATACACTGAGAACAATCAGTTTAGAAGTAAAATTACTTCCACAGAAGCAATGTTAGTGACACTAAGAGAGGAACAAGCGGCAAACTCGCAAATCATTGCGAATTTGCAGCAGATCATCTCTGACTTGTCACGGCCTAGAACTAACAGCATGGTACCCTTGCCAACTAAACAGATTTGTGTCTCAGGAATGGCACAGGAGGGGACTGGGGCGATCAGACCCACGGCTCCTGTGGATCAGAGATCCATTAGTCCATTTTGTGATAGTAGGAGTCCAGTGGAGCGTGCACTACAATTCTCTCCAACACCTTTGGAGAGGAGAGACAGCGGACGCCTCCATGGACAGGACTCAAATTGGGGACTAAGTAGTGGATGGGAAACTGTACATACGGCTTCCAACCTACCTACACGTCCTGGAAGGTCAGTGGAATTTTATCCTAGCCATAACAACATGGAAAAGATAAATTTCCTGTTACGGATCTGCAAAGAGATCCCTAAGTATGACCCTAATACAGATCCATTTACAGCCTGTGATATGTTTGAAGGACATTGCAGGAAATATTCTGTGCCTCCAGAATATCGTATGGAGCTGTTTAAATTGTGGTTGCCTACACACCTCAACCAAAGGTATGAGGCAACAGAGAGAACAAGTCCCAAGAATGGCCTATTTTATGATGAGGAAGAACGCCTTTCAATACTCATGAAACTGGCAACAGGACATTGGGATGTTACTCCAGAAATCCTGACAAAATTCAAACCCACCTTACAAGACGAACCTTCGTCCCTCTGTGGTCGGTTTGAAGCAATGTACAGGAGGATCACAAAGGATCAAGGTATAGGAGTCCCACAAGGCATGGTTCGCATGTTTGTGTACAAATTCCCTTACCTTGACACCGCAATTCGGCTAAGTGCAGCAAGGGAGCCAACGCTCACTGATGCAGCCATGATTATTGAACAGTATAGACAAGATCTACTACGCAATAAAAAGTCTGTGAAAATCAGGGAGCGTGGAAAGGTCCATGTCAAATCACAAGATGAACGTGGACACCACACTAAGCCACACATGTCTGTCTACCCCACAGCTCCTCCAGCAGAAAAGATGGGAGACATACGATGCTTTCTGTGTTTACAGGTTGGACACATTAAAAGAAACTGCCCTCAAGTAGTTCGCAATCGTACAAACCCAGAGAAAAATGGCAATAATAATGGTTTCAAGATGAAGCCTAATTACGCCAAACAAGCTGGGAAACAGACAGATAGCAATCAGGGACATTTGCCAGAACAGGCACTGAAACGTGTGGCACTTGTAAATGCCCCTGATAGACCAGAGGATAGAACATTAGGTGTAGAACATCATAAGTCTGCACAGAATGTTGAAACTCAGCAACCACAAGTGGCAGTACGTACCTCAGAGGTACCTACTGAGAATCTGGTGCAGATTGACTGACGGTCAGGGATCCCTAAAGATCTGGCTCCAATATGTCACATCATACTGGATTCTTCAGGGAGACCCCACATTAAAGCCAGGATAAAAGACCACGATACCAAGATCATGCTCGACACTGGAGCAGAAATTTCTATTACCAATGTCAAACATGATCTACACCCCAACAGCCCTCAGTGTATGGTGATCGGATTTGATCACCAACAAGGGGGGGTGAGAGCCCACAGGATAGATGAAGTTCTAGTTGAGCTTGACAGAAATAGGACCTTGAAGATCCCAATGTGGTATTACCCTGGTACTGATAACATCATCGGTACCGATGTAATGACACAAAATGGATGGATAATCGATTTGGCAAACTGTATTGTTTGGAGGGGTCCAAGACGATCAAAGGTGTATGTCATACAGCACCAATGTCTGGGACCACCCCTACCAGCAATTGAGAATTCTTCCAATGTGTTGGAACACAAATGGCCAGAGGTCTCACACAACATAGACCTTGAACCTATTGTGTTCGAATATCCAGACTTGTGGGCTCAAAGCAAAAATGATTGTGGAAGAATGGTTGGCGTTCAGGTGGACATACAAGGGCCAGACCCTCCACCTCAGCGTCAATACCGCTTTCCGCCTGAGGCAACACAATCAATTCTAGAGACAGTCCAAGACTTGGAAGTAAGGGGTGTGGTCATAGAGGGTAATTCAAAGTGCAATAATCCTTTATGGCCTGTGAAAAAGAAGGGTGCAGGTGTTGAAACCACATGGAGGCTTACAATAGACCTTCGCATCCTTAATAAGTACACCCCCATGTCTGCACCTGTGGTCGCTCAGACTCCCGACATAATGGCAAGGGTAAGCGGCAAAAGTCGCATATTCTCAACCATCGATGTCGCCAATGGATTCTTTTCCATCGAACTGACAGAGAGCTGCAGGTACAAGTTCGCCTTCACAGTGGGTAACAAGCAGTATATGTTCTGTGTACTGCCCCAGGGGTTTCACAGTAGTCCTACATATTTTCACCAGGCATTAGCGGCTGTATTAAGTGTGTTCTCACGGTCAGAATGTCTGCTGCAATATGTAGACGACCTTCTCCTTCACACAGAAACCATGGAAGACCATCTGGTTCTGTTGAAGGAACTGTTGGGACTCCTGGCCCAAGCTGGACTCAAGCTGAGCCCTCATAAGGCAAACTTGGCTAGGACAGAAGTCACCTTCCTTGGTGTCCAGATTTCATATGGAGCCAAGGGCATCCTGGCTGCCCGTGTGGAAGCCATGGTGAAGATACCCAGGCCAGACTCTCTACAGAACTTACGCAAGTTCCTAGGAGTAGCCAACTTCATGAGGGAGTTCATAGAGGATTTTGCTGTCAAAGCAAAACCACTCTATGAACTTCTTAGAGGGGAACAGCCTTCTCTGAAGGACTGGTCAGAGACACAGGAAGAGGCCTTTTCAACTCTGAAAAAAGATCTCTCATCCGCCCCAGTCCTAGCCACCCCTCACCCAGAAGGAAAACTGGCCATACAAGCCCATGCTGGCGCAGAGTCTATTTCTACGGTCCTTCTTCAAAAGATAGGATCTGAGTATAGACCTCTAGGGTACTTCTCCAGGCTCCTTTCACCAGTTGAAAGGGGTTTTGATGAATGTGCTAAACAACTGACAGCCATACACTATGCGGTTAAAGCTACCGAGCATATTGTGGGTTTCAGGCCCCTCACTGTACAGACTCCACATTCCCCGCTGGCACTCTTGCTTCGAGATACACTCCCTGGAGTCTCACAACAGAGATTTGGGAAGTGGATCATGGAGCTGAGTGGGCGAAATCTGACAGTGGACCACAAAGCAAAATATGTTCTCTCCCAGTTGTTAAATATGACAGGGATAGAACATGATTGTGGTCAACTAACGCAGGTCACTGATCCCCAGCTATTCAGGATGACCACTAATCCCGATGACAGAGTCATCTTTGTTGATGGCTCTCGATTCTGCTTGAACGGCACCTACATGACAGGATTTGCAGTTTTGGATGAGACCATGGGTACTCAGAAGCTGGTAAAGTTGCCTGGTCACATGTCAGCACAACGGGCTGAACTGGAGGCCGTCAGAGAAGCCCTTCTCATTCAGCCTCCAGGGAATCGTACTATATATAGCGACAGCTCATATGTAGTCCGATCTCTCACTTTGCATCTGGACACTTGGAAACGACGAGGGTTTGTGGACAGCCAAAATAAACCTTTAGCTCATGCCTCAGTCCTGAAAGAGTTGTGGGAATGGGGCATGGCACATCCTGGGAATGCTTCAATCATAAAAATTCCAGCACACCAGAAGGGTGATAACCCTCTGATCCGGGGTAACAACAAAGCAGATGAGTCTGCCAAATTGGCTGCAGTGTCTGGAGTCCTCCAGGAATCAGACACTGAAGCCATACCCGTACACCAGATTAAAATCAGAAACAAACAACTCAAAGATGGTCCAGTGTCATTTGAAGAGGAACAGTCAAAGGATCCTTTGCTGGCAGCACACCTTACCAGCCCACAAGATCCCTGGACAGTCCAACAGGGCATCTTGTGTTATGACACTGGAACCAAACCACTCCCTCTACCGGTGGTCCCACAGCATCTGCAAGCAGAACTAACAAGACTCAATCATCAGTTGTTGGGTCATCTGAGTCGGGACAAACTTTTGACCCTACTCAAGGACAAATTATACTGGCCAGGTATGTCCAAGACGGTAGAGGAAGTTACACAACAATGCCTGGTGTGTGCTCAGGTAAACCCAAGGGCATCCGCCCTGAAGCCAGTGTTGCAGCGGGTTCCTCCAGCGGAGGGACCATGGTCTACTTTACAAATTGATTACATAGGACCATTACCGGCAGGCAGCCGTAACTGTCGCTATGCATTGGTGGTGGTGGATGTCTTCTCAAAATGGGTAGAAGCCATCCCTACAGTAAATGACTCCGCTACTACTACTGCTCGGGTTCTGTGGGAGCACATTCTATCACGGTGGGGAATCCCCCGAGTGATTGAATCAGATCGGGGAACCCATTTTACAGGCAAGGTTATGAAAGCACTTTGTGGACTTCTGGACATAAAGCAAAGATTTCATGTACCTTATCATCCACAGTCAGCAGGCATTGTGGAGCGGATGAACCGAACTATCAAAACTCGGCTCTCCAAAGCACTGTTGGAAAGGGGTTCCACTTGGGTAACTTCCCTTCCAGCAGTACTGATGGGTATCCGGGCCACAGAGGCAACAACAACCGGCATAACACCATTTGAACTTATGACCGGGCGCAAGATGTCTATATGTTGGCCAAGTGAACCCCAAATTTCTACACCCATGAAAGATGCTATTGCTAGAGATGTGTTTCTCCAACAGGTTCAGCAGAACCTGAAGGAATTGCTACCGTATGCAGCAATAAAGATGAATAAACCGTACCTACAGGGGGAAACTCCCATGCCCTCTGTAGGGGAAATGGTCATGGTCAAAGTATTCCGCAAGGCCGGGCCCTGGGATGCAAACTGGGAAGGACCCTACCAGGTCCTGGAAGTAATGGGTAGCACTATGCTGAAAGTACAAAGGCCAATCTCAACAAAAAAACGCTCACATAGACGAAAGGCAGGGTTTTGGATCCACATTGACCAAGCAAAGGCTACCCGTGCCTCCCCAACTCAATAAGGTCATGAGTATAGAGTTGGGTGAAGGGGGGGGGGGTAGTAGGTCAAAGGTGTATCAAAACATTTCATATTATCATGTTATTCTTTACCAGATCACAGAACCAACAGCTATCAAATCAGTAAGATGGGTGTCTAGAAATCCCCACTTACATCCTTATAGGCCAGTGATAGTAAACACAACAAAGGTGCTGTGCACCAAAGCAGGAGTCCTGAGTCCTGAAGATGTCACTGGGGCAGAATACAGTGGATGGTACATTCTAAAAGCCACTTTTCTGAAACATACCAGTCAGGATAGCTTAAGAGTTAGGACATACTTTGATAGACCCATACCAGTAAAGGGCACCCTGAAGGCGTACTGTATGCTAAGGGATTCTCATATGGTAATAACTAGGGAATCCAAATATGCCGAAGGACATGTGTCCACGGACTATTTAAGGACCAGCATATTGATTTTAAAGTTAAACTGCAGTAAATCTGGACAAGTATTATGGAACAATCAGAGCGGCCCAGTAAAACTTGAAGGCCTATACAGAGCCACAGTTTTGAAGGTACGAGCTGATGCGAAGGATCAGAGGTATACTCAGCTGGAGGGATCTCCATCCATTCGATCTTTTATGATTACCATTATGAGGGATGCTTGTGTACCAGATGTGACAGGACATTATTTCATCACCTATGCACACTGGGAACCAGACACTCAGATGGTAATGTTAGACTCTAACCCATGGAGATGGGATATAGTCTGTAACGGAGTGGATTCTCCAATAATTGATGTATGGATGGATGGGACCCCTATGACTGAGGAATATCGGAATAGATATGTATCTTCTGATTGGAAGGATCCCAGAGGCAGAGATATTAACTTTGCTATCAATATTGATGGTTCATTTAAATGGCCATTTTGTGAGGCAGTCGATGAGGGGTGTTGGACATTTACACAGTGGGTTTATCTTTCCACAACTAAACCCATCTGGAATCTCGTATTAGAGAATGGAGAAGGTGACCAATGGTATCCATTTAAAGGAAGAGGTAAAGTATGTGTGACTGTGGTAAGGGTCCCTTATGAAACTGAAGTTCTTCAGCCAGTAAAACCCCACAGGGATTCCTGTAATGCCCCAACCTATCAAATGGCTGATCCCATAGCTCCACAGTTAGCATCTCCCTGGAAAATCATCACCAAAACCAAATTCGTCCTATATACCTGGAGGATTTCGGTTGATGATTTTAGAGTAGACCACTGGGACCATAGATGTGAGGAGTTTGTGAGGAATCAGATCGATATGATAAAAGGATGGGTAGAGATGGGACAAGAAGTAAGGAAGGATGCTACCAGATACAGGAAGTACAGGGGGAGAAGGGATTTGATTGCCATGGGTTTAGGAAAGAGGATGCTATCCTCTGCCAAGGGGATCATGATCGGGTGCTCAGACACCAGTGTTGGGATAATGAGGGGTTCTGTGAGATGAAAAGCAGCTCAATACCTCCATCTAGTTTGAAGTACTTGGGTCAAGGGTATTGGTGTTGGTACCAGTCCGTTAATGTATCATATACCATTTATACAACTAACTGCACCGAAAGAGGTGAACTCCTCCCAGGAGCATATTGTACCCTTTATCCCGTTCTAGGTGTCGATGTAGCAGAGCAGAAGGGGAGAACACCGATTACCCCAAAGAAGAGGTTGGATATCCGTCCAGATACTCCTGTAAGGCTCCAGAGGATCCCTCTTGGTTTTGGCAGAAAACTGAGACACCTGCTACTAGACTTCACTAAGGAGGAAAGTGTCATAGAGAAGCTCAAAGACTCTGAAAAGCAGGCCACCATCTTATTGAAACATGACCAGTCAAAGATAACAGAGATGGTTCATGCCCTGGAGAAGGACTCAGCCGTATCTTGGTGGGAGAGTCTGTTCGGATATAGCCCCAAAGCAACATCATTCTTCAATCTGCTTGTACACCCAGTCATAGTCCTCCTCGTCCTAGTGGCCATTATGTATATAGGAATGATCTTCATCTATAGGAAGATAAAAGGCCTTGCCCGTCAGCTTCAAAAGGGCCAGGCCGTACATCACGAACTTACCCGAAAGCAGGGACTAAGGACTTGATACCAATACAGTCCCAGCCTTAACTTGTAAATAATGTTTTCAATATAATTTTCATATTCTTGTATTATTTTGCATTTTTGTGTGTGCACATAGACACTTCAGGTGTAAGTGCCTGTTATGGTCTGTACAACAACATACGCCTCCCACACTGAACACTGAGTGTGTTTGTGTATAGACAGACTTGCATTTGCATCTTTTAGTGTAATTCCCATCTACACCTGGGTCTGAAGATTCATGTGTTTATGGATGAGTAGGAAACACGTGCTCTTGTGGCAGGAGTCTCTATGTGCACCAATACCAGCACATCCTTTTATTTTTATCGCCTTGATCTATAGGGGGGGTGGGAATTTGTGTGTTTGGTGGATGAGTGGGATATATATATATATGTTACATTAATTTCTGTTAGGTAAAGGGGTGTAAGGATCCTTAGGGACAGGTAAGGTACCCCTACACTGTAAGGTAATTGCCACCTCGGCCATATAAAATGGTATGGTTCATAATGGATGGCTTGAATGTCAGGTACAGGGGACATGGGAAGCAGTGCCTCTCCCCACAATTCGATTTTAGGTTCTGAGACATCATTTCAGATGCAGGTTCACAGACCTGCCTTGATAAAAGTCCAGGTTTTTCTGTTCATGGAGGCCGGTGACAACTTCACTGGTGACCTGTGCTTAAGTACAGGTAGCGGTCCTATAGGACAGTTGGTGTCATGTGGCAAGGTGGTCTAACCCTGCGAGAGCTTCAGTCCGGACCAAAAGGTGGTGCTGCATGTACCGTGACAATGGACTGTGGTTTAAAGGTCTTACCTGACTATCTGTGGGATGGATAAAAATGTTCCCGTCCAGGTCAGTGTGACATATTGGGGTGGACCGTAGAAAGTATCACTGACACCGTAAATCAGGACGCGCAAAAGACGTTTTCTGTGAGCAGAGGATATTGGGCGACAGACATAGGTGGGAAAGTGTCCCTGGAAATGATCGATGTCTTGGTACCTAAATCCAAATTATACTTCACTCCATCCTGAACCATTGCCAGGAATGAATAGGGCTGAGGGGGCAATAACGACCAAACAAACACTTCCTCAAATTACATTGTCGTGTTCCCGACAACAGGGGGATTGTAAAGGGAAGTGCTTACCACAGACATTAATATATATATATTTATCTAGCTGTCCATTCAGAACTTCTGAGCTATTGTCTGCAGGCTACAAAACCGGTTTTCTAACAGACATCCCGCATGGGCCAGGAAGTCTTTTGTTTAACATAATGAGATGGAATATGCTAATGAGGCCACCATAGTGATGTTAAATCAGACCCAGAGCAGATGGGGGAGGTAGGTCATTAGCCCTAGGCCACGGATCAATTTTAAGTGTTAGAGCGCCATCCCAAGACTCATAAGAAGTATTGCATCTAAACTTATATTACAATACCAAGAGCCTGATTGGAGTGACAACATCTAGGTGGGCGGAGTTGTGGGCCATATATATAATGGGCCAAAAGCCCTTTCTCTCTCTCTTGATCTTCTCTCTTCACCAGACCCCATGGATTGACCAGCTTCACCTAGACAAGCTCCATATACCACCAGAGCATGCTTAATAAGACTTAAGTATACCTTTCTCTCTCTCTATCTATCTATCTCTCTCTCTATCTATCTATCTATCTATCTATCTATCTATCTATCAGTCACCCTTTATTAATCTGTATTACTACTGCTGTGTTCCTTACAGAAAGGGTCAGTTAGTAAATTGTCCAGGGGTTGTGTGTGTGGTTGTATGTGGGTGTGTATGTAGCGATATCTGTAGGTTTTTAATTGGGTTCTGTACTTATTGTATTGCACTGTGTTAATACTGTTTTGTATTATTCTATAACCTAGTTCCATCATATTAATAATAAACGTATTTTATGATTAATATTGTGGGGTAAATTATCGTACATGCAAACCAGTCAAGGAAACAGATAAGTAGATATACCTAAGGAGAAAGGAGGGAAATCGGTGAATATTAATTAGTAGTAACACCCAGATCTCTCATACCTAAAGGTGAAACAAGTCAAAAGGGAGGAAATAGCAATTGTTAATATTATCGCTCCTTAACATATTGGCGAGTCAGCCAGGAGTGATGAATATTAATTATTAATATTCATCTTTAACACTGTGGAACTCTCTAAAATATACCTCTGAACTGGAATTGCAAAAAGTGTGTGGGGGTTGGGGGGGGGGGGGGAGGGGGAAAACCCCCCCCCCCCCCCCCCCCCGGCGCGGCGGGGGGGGGGGGGGGGCCCCCCCCCCCGGGGGCAGGGGGGGGGGGGGGGGGGGGGGGGGGGGGGGCCCCCCCCGCCCCCGCGCGGCGGCGGGGGGGGGGGAACCCCCCCCCCGCACACCAACAAGGAGGGGGGGGGGGGGGGGGGGCGCCCCCCCCGGCGGGGCGGCGGCGCCGGCGGGGCCGCCCGCCGGAGAACGAACAACCAAAAACCCCCGCCCCCCCCCCCCCGGCGGGGGCCGGGGGGGGGGGGGGGGCGGCGGGCGCCGCCGGCCGCCCGCCGGCTAGCGGCGGAAAAAAAAAAAAACACAAAAGGGGGCGGGGAGGGTGGCCCCCGGAGGGGGGGGGGGGGGGGGGGGGGGGGGGCGAGGAAAACGGCAACCCAGCCAACGGTGGGTGTGGTCTGTTAATAATAAAAAAAAAAAAATAAAAATAAAAAATAATTAACATAGGCGGGGTGGGGCGGGGGGGGGGGGGGAAGCGGGGAGAATTAATCCTACCCACCTATTATAAAGGTATATCGATTAAGAGGTTGTAGTCAAATTTTTGTAAATAGAGAGTAGTTGAGGCAAAGACATCCACTTGGTCTGCAGGATTACGCACCCCAAAACAAAAAGGTGGATTGGAAATGTAGAACCCCAGAAGGTAGACTTTATTAAAAATGTCTCCATGTTGCTTCTATAAGCAACCAAGAAGTCAATTTGCCATCAGGACCCAATTGCTTCATTGTCTGCCCTACACTGGTCATAGCCAGCATTATATCTGTCACAATCAGTGTCAGACTTGTCCCCTAGCTGTGCCTGTGTAAAAAATTTCATGTCCCCCTCCATCACCATCTCCTTTTCCTCAAGTCCTAGCTCCTCAAACTCCTCCACTTGTTCCTCCATGAAATGTTGGCCATGTAGATCTCCCAACAGCCATCGGACAGTGAGCAAGATGTGGAAGCTGTTCTTCTTGTATTCCTTATTGCATCAGCGTGAGCGTTCGCTCCAATATAAATACCAGGGGAATGACATCACTGATGCTGCAGTTTCCCCTATTCATGAATCTGTTGAGCCTGAGTAGACATTGCGTGTTCATGATGAGCTACCACTGTCTGAGCTCAATACAACACATTCTCCCTGCTTGGGTGGTTTATGCTGCTCATACAGACAGTCCAGCAAGCTGGAACATTGCAGATCAAGCTGTGCAAAGACAGACTGTTATGTCACTGTCACAGAAAAATATGCCAATTTTTGGTGGCACTATATGAACAAAGAATAAGTGACATGCATCATAAAATTGTCACTTGGACACAGATTGCTCAGACATTCGCATCCTCCAGCACTCTCCTGGTAACATCATGTGTCTGGGGTCACTGTTGAGGCCTGTGATTGGGCCACTAGCATTAACCCCGGGCACATGATGTCACCAAGAGAGTGCCTGATGCCTCGAGGAGGTCCAATAGAGGTAAGGGAAGGAGAGTATGAATTTTTTTTTTTTTTCACTCTGAAGAAACCCCAGGGTATAATGCATTGGCTATTTTAGATCGCTCGAGACAAATCTCCCTTTGTTTGGTTTCATGAAAAAAAAAATAAATAAATTTGGTTCGTCTTAGTACGAACTGATTGAACTTTCTTCTTTTCATTGTAATCCTCCTTGACTTCCACTTTACCTCCTACACTTAATCCACTGCACACAACAGTTCTTTGGAATTGGTGGCCTCTTGTGCATCCATTGGATAGACTCTTGTTTGGACTCAGGATCATGGTGACCCAGGTTTCGTCACTCGTAACAATCCATGAATAGAAGTCTCCTGGATTTTCTCTAAGCATGGCTAAATTCTCTTGGCTAAATTGCTGGCGACAGTTTTATGCTCAGGCATGGACATTTGTGGCATCCACCAGAAACTGACCTTTGACATCATCAAAACATCATTAATGATACTGGAGACCGCCAACTGAAATGCCTAATTCATAAGCTATGGTATAAACACTGACTAACCCGACAATATTCCAGAATCATGGCCTCCACTTTATGGCACATTTCCACTGAAGGTGCTTTGACAGGTCGTCCTGTATGGAGGTCGTCTTCAATTGATTCCCCACCCCATTCAAACTGATTGGCCCAAAACTTTACTTGGTAGTAGAAGGTTCATCATCACCATATACAGCAATAATCCAGAAATATACACCATATACAGTGTGAAGGATGCCAGCTTGAGCCTGTAGCCATCTTACATTCCTTTCTTTGGTTCTGCCCAGAGCTCATTCCCTCCTTTGCAGAAAACTGTTGTCTATAATGAGATGAAACTTTTTTGTGCCTTAGCCAATAGTTATGTGCTAAAACTTATGTGATAACTATATACTCAATCATGTTATATTAATTATACAAATCACAGCTTCTCTTTGTATATGCAACGTATAACCACACCTACAATGTACGAGGGCAATCCCAAAAGTATGGTCTCCAAAGCTTTGGGGACGCAGAGAAACTGTTTGTGCAGCTGTTGGCCACACTGTTGTGATTGGTGCTTCCCAATCCCAGTGTTAGCTTGGCAGCCGTTGAGAATGGAGCTTCCGTTGGACGTTACCGCCAAGTGCAAAATTCGTGCAGTTATACGGTTTTTGAACGCAAAAGGCATTGAACCAATTGTAATTCATTGCCAATTGACAGAAGTGTATGGAGAGTCGTGCATGGATGTCAAAAACGTTCGCAAGTGGTGTAGAGAGTTTACAGCCAGTCGTACTGAAATTCATGACGAACAAAGGAATGGGAGACCGTCCATGACTACCACCTGTTCCCTAAGTTGAAAGAACATTTGGCTGGAAGGTGATTCAGCTCCGATGAAGAGGTGAAATATGACGTTCAACGCTTCCTCAAGGACATGGCAGCGAGCTAGTATGACATAGGCATAGAGGGCAAAAGGCAATCCAAAACTCTACACACCTTCACCGGTGCTCTCCTCAAGGAGAGATGTTCCTGTCCCTAAGCCACTCATTGCCTCCCACAATGCCAGCCAACTCACTTTGCTCTGCACTGATGAGGGACAAAAATCCAGAAACGGCTCTGTATGCAGATAAGTGAAACTGGCTTGGCTAAAATCCTATTTGCTGTCTCAAGACTCGGTGAGTCAAAAGCAAATTGAGGATCTGTTACATCCAACAGAGGGCGCATGAGCTCCCAGATCCTTTCCCATAATGCCTTGTGATATGGGCATACAAAAACTGTCACAGCATCTACATAAATTCATCGACCGAAATGGCGATTATGTAGAAAAATAGATAATTGTACAACCTTTAAAAAGATGTAAATATTATAGAGAATAAATGTTTTTTTTTGTATTTCTAAAAAAATAGGAGACCTTACTTTTGGTTTTTGCCCTCGTAAGAAAACCTCACCATCAAAGACCAGAATCCATATTGGTCACATAATTGCACCTTGTGACTGTGTATTTCCTGAGCCCTCTCATATACCATTTGTACTAATTTGAACTTCAATACGGTGATACTTAGAGCAGATTGTGCTCACAACAGCAATCACCAACACCATATCCAGCAATCAACTAGAAATATACACAATACACAGCGATCATCTAGAAATATACACCATACACAGCAATCATCTAGAACTTTACACCTTATACAGCGATCATCAAGAAATATACAGCATATACAGTGATCATTCTCTCATGGATTTCTTTAGGCTTCTCCCTTTGTAAGGAATTTAATCACGGAACATCGCTCCAAATTTCTCAATCTCTTTGTAGGCCCGCACTGTACTGCACTTGTCATACTGTAACTTCCAGTGATTTGATCATACTGAACATGTCTCAACCTGCACAGACAAGCTCAGCTTTCTAACACGGAGATGATACTGAGGTAGAAAATTTATTGAAAACCCTCGTATACATCATACAGACACAGATCTGCTCCATAGACACACACAGCTCTGCTCCGTACTCATCACACACACACAACTCTGTACATATAATACACACACACAGCTCTCTTCCGCACACATCATACACAAACACAGCTCCACGTTGTACACATCATACACACACAGCTCTGCTCCGTACACATCATCACACACACACACACACACACACAGCTCTGTACACATCATACACACACACAGCTCTGTTCCGTGCACATCATATACACACACACACACAGAGCTCTGCACATATCACACACACACACACACACAGCTCTGCATTGTACACATCACTCTGCTATATTCACACTGGAACTACATCCTGATCCTGACAAGTAACCTTCAGCTCATCCAGCACAGCTTTGTCCTGTATACAGTGAGCACATAACACCTCATCATGTGACCCTGTGACTCCTCCCACACAAGTGGCATATCACATGACTATGACATCTTCACAGGTCCTGGATTCCCCCCCCCCCCCACCCAGTATATATATATAGTTACAGGTGGAGATATGTGTAAATATATATATCTAGTGTACAGGTAGTGGTATGTGTGTATAGTTATATTTTGTACAGGTGTAGGTATGTGTGTATATGTATATAGTGTACAGGTGTAGGTATGTGTGTATATGTATATAGTGTACAGGTGTAGGTATGTGTGTATAGGTATATAGTGTACAGGTGTAGGTATGTGTATAGGTATATAGTGTACAGGTGTAGGTATGTGTATAGGTATATAGTGTACAGGTGTAGGTATGTGTGTATATGTATATAGTGTACAGGTGTAGGTATGTGTGTATATGTATATAGTGTACAGGTGTAGGTATGTGTGTATATGTATATAGTGTACAGGTGTAGGTATGTGTGTATATGTATATAGTGTACAGGTGTAGGTATGTGTGTATATGTATATAGTGTACAGGTGTAGGTATGTGTGTATATGTATATAGTGTACAGGTGTAGGTATGTGTGTATATGTATATAGTGTACAAGTGTAGGTATGTGCGCATATATATATATAGTGTACAGGTGTAGGTGTGTGCGCATATATATATATATATATATATATATAAACAAAAAAATGTAGCAGCACTCTGACACAGCACAAGGGTATATAGAGAACAGAGATAGCATTACTGCTATTATTGGCACCTACAAATTAATATGGTGTATAAACTAAAATTTTGAGGTTCTTAGTTACACATATTTGATCATACAGTAGGAAGCCCACCTGCCCCGACAAGGCGACCTCATTAAGGTGGGACCCTATACTAATACCTCTATTAAACCCAAAATAAATCTACAATGTGAACACAGGGCAATAACATACCTCTCTTGGACCCAGAACAGGTCTACAATGTGAACACAGGGAAAATAGGATCCAGAGCATACTAAACTTAAAATAGCCTAGGGGCAAATGGGGAACTGAAAAATATCCTCTATTCAGCTTAAATAAACCCGTGCAATTGAATGGGAGTGCAAGTCCAATTAGAGGGAACCACACCCCCCCATGCAGTACACACACAAAAAAGATTCAGACAGCACATCCCAATGTGAACAGGTGCACGCTACTGTGGTAAAATGCACACAAAATGAAAACAATGGGAGGCGGATTTGGGACGAATCCATGGCAAATTCCACCGTGTGAACACACCCTAACATGTCCAAATGAACAACTTAGATTAAAGGTAACCTGCCATTTTTATCACATAGTGAATGCCATAAATACAAAACCCATAAATAGTGGCACAACTGAGTTTTTTCTTCCAATTCTCTCCCCTTTAGAACTATTTTCCGGCTTCACGGTAGATCGTGGGGAATATTAAATGGTGCCAATAGCAAGCACAATTTGTCCCACGGAAAACAAGCCTCATATGCCTATGTGAACAAAAGAATTTAATAATTTATGGCTTATGGAAGATTAAAAGGAAAAGTCAAAGCTAGGAGTAGATTACAAAGAAAGGAGAAGTATAATGGACCTCAGCAAAATTCAGAAAAAAATAAAAAATGCCTTATCATCTTAGGGATCCGACTTTAAGGAGCACCTTTCATGTCCTCATGAATGTGCAGTTTTATATACCGCTATAAAGCCGACGGTGCACTGAATTCAGTGGTGGAGATATCAGTGCCATTAATTTCAGCACCGATATTTTCCCACTGTCGGAAGGGCGTTCCTCATAGCTCACCGTCATCGCTGGGCTGTGAGGAACGCCACCCTTGACTGTACTCTAACATAGCTTTGTACTGTCAGAGGGAGCATTCCTTACCTCCCAGTGATGACGCTGAGCTGTGAGGAATGCCCTTCTGACAGTGGGGAGATATCAGTGCCGAAATTTCAGCACGGATATCTCCACCACCAGGGCACATACCGGGAAAGCCAACAGTGCGCTAGTGTTTTAAAATCTCAATATAATGTTAAGACTATGACATTCATAAATAGTAAAATCAGATTTCTTCTTGGCAGATGACTATACCAGGAGATCAGAGGGACATCTCATATCTTCAGATTATAAAACACATAATGTTGATATCACACAAGATACATATGAAGAACATACCACTATCCCAGATATACCTTCAGCCCTTCACAGCAAAGATCTATCATCTGATCTATCACAGACTGAAGATAAAAGCCGCAGAAGGAGTGTTAAACATGAGAGAATTCACAAAGGGGAGAAGCCATATTCATGTTCAGAGTGCAGGAAATCTTTTAAAGCTCAATCAAATCTTCTTATACATCAGAGAACTCACACAGGAGATAAACCATATTCATGTTCAGAATGCAGGAAATGTTTTAACCACAAATCGGCTCTTGTGAAACATGAAAGAACTCACACTGGAGAGAAGCCATATCCTTGTTTAGAATGTGGGAAATGTTTTACAGACAAATCACAGCTTGTTAAACATGAGAGAACTCACACAGGGGAGAAACCACATTCGTGTTCAGAATGTGGGAAAAGTTTTAACCAGAAATCAGATCTTGTGAAACATCAGCGAATTCACACTGGAGAGAAGCCATATTCATGTTCAGAATGTGGATAATGTTTTACTGACAAATCAAATCCTGTTAAACATGAACTATGTCACACTGGAGAGAAGCCATATTCATGTTCAGAATGTGGAAAATGTTTAAAGAAAAAATCAGATCTTGTTATTCATCAGAGACTTCACACAGGGGAGAAGCCATATTCATGTTCAGAATGTGGAAAACCTTTTCCAGACAAATCAAATCTTGTTAAGCATGAGAGAAGACATAGGGGAGAGAAACCATTTTTATGTTCAGAATGTGGATTATGTCTTAAAGATAAATCCACTTCTTAGACATCAGAGAATTTCATGTGCTGAAGGTGGGAAATGTTATAGATATGTTGTAAGACATCAGAGACTTCACACAGAGGCAACGGCAATTTCATGATCGGAATTTGGAAAATGTTGTACTCCAAAAATAAATTCTGTGTACCATTCAAAATATCTCTCACAGGTGTGTAGCCAAATTCACATTCTGAATATAGGAACTGTTTTATCTATAAACCATCAAAAAAAAACTTAAAGGGATGTCGTAATTTTCTTGTTACACACAGATATCCATTAAATGTCTGATAGTTGCAGATCCCACCTATCTCTAAAATGAACCGCATATGTTCCATCCCCTGGCTCTTACTTGATCTCAACCTCACTGACAGTGAAGTCTTCAATGGTCAGGCTTTAAAGAAACAGCATACAGTAGTTCTGAGCTACAATTTTTCTGTAACTCCCATAGAAGTGAATGGGAATTACAAAAACAATGTAAATTACTGTCATATCGTAAAGGATACATCTCCATCACAATCAAAACATAGATGGGACATTAGCCAAGAAGTCCACTGCGAAAATAACTCAGAATGTTTGACTGTCCCTGCTGCAAACATGTTTTCCATTCTAGGCATGGGGTGAAATTTTTCAGCCCGCTGGGATATTGTTGGGGTGGAAGGAGGAGTTTGAAGCACGAGATTATTAATGTAGGAGCCAGAATTAAATATTGGAGCATATTTGAGGGAACCAGGTAGCCTTTAACCCCTTCCCGACATCCGCCATAATAGTATGGCGGATGTCAGGTGTTTAAATATGGCGTCCGCTCTGTTTTATACAGCAGAGACCCGGCGCTAATTCCTGCGATCAGTGCCCGCACTGATCGCGGGCATTAACCCCTCTGGCAGCCTGCAATAGAAATGCCATTTTTTTGCAATGCATTAGCATTCTAATGCATTGCATTAGTGATCAGACCCCCTAGGGGGTCTAATAAATAAAAAAAATAATTTTAAAATGTAAAAAAAAAAAATTAAAAAATATTAAGTTCAAATATCCCCCCTTTCCCTAGAACACATACACACGTGGACAAAATTGTTGGTACTCCTTGTTTAATGAAAGAAAGAAAAATCTACAATGGTCAGAGAAATAACTTAAAAAAGCCAGACTGGAATTTGTCAAACTACATGTTGACAAGCCATAAAGCTTCTGGGAGAATGTCCTATGGACAGATGAGACAAAAATCTAAATTTTCGGCAAGGCACATCAGCTCTATGTTCACAGATGGAAAAATGAAGCATATCTTGAAAACATGGAGGAGGCTCTGTTATGTTCTGGGGATGCTTTGCTGCATCTGGCACAGGGTGTCTTGAATCTGTGCAGGGTACAATGAAATCTCAAGACTATCAAGGGATTCTACAGAGAAATGTGCTGCCCAGTGTCAGAAAGCTTGGTCTCAGTCGCAGGTCATGGGTCTTGCAACAGGATAATGACCCAAAACACACAGCTAAAAACACCCAAGAATGGCTAAGAGGAAAGCATTGGACTATTCTGAAGTGGCCTTCTATGAGCCCTGACCTAAATCCTTTGGAAGGAGCTGAAACATGCCGTCTGGAAAAGGCACCCTTCAAACCCGAGACAACTGGAGCAGTTTGCTCATGAGGAGTGGCCTAAATACCTGCTGAGAGGTGCAGAAGTCTCATTGACAGTTACAGGAATCGTTTGATTGCCGGGATTGCCTCAAAAGGTTGTGCAACAAAATATTAAGTTAAGGGAACCATCATTTCTGTCCAGGCCTGTTTCATGAGTTTTCTGTTTTAAAAAAATTCTGTTGAAGCATGGTTGAAAAGCAATGTCTGACTTTCATTTGTTCATTTTCATAGAATTTTTAGATTATTACTTTTGTCAGATTCAAGTTATTTCTGTGACCATTGTGGGTTTTTCTTTCAAACAAGGGGTACCAACAATTTTGTCCACGTGTGTATAAAAGTACTTAAATACTGTGAAACACATACACATTAGGTTTCCCTGTGTCCGAAAACGCCCAGTCTACAAATATATAAAAATATTTTTCTCGTACGGTAAACGCCGTAGCGGGAAAAAAAAATCTAAAGTTCCAAACCGCCATTTTTTCACTGTTTTGCCTCTGATAAAATTTTGAATAAAAAGTGATCAAAGCAATAGACATTCAAAATGGTATAATTAAAAAGTACACCTGGTCCCGCAAAAAAAGACGCCCTATGCATCCCAGTACATGTACGTATAAAAGAAGTTATGGGTGTAAGAATATGGCAACTTTTAGAAAAAAAATTTTTTTGCAGTTTTGGATTTTTGTTAAGGGGTTAAAATGTAAATAAAACCATATAAATTTGGGATCCCCGGAATCATACTGAAACATAGAATACAGGTGACATGTCATTTTGGCTGCACAGTGAACGCCATAAAAACGAAGCCCATAAGAAAGTCACACAAATGCACTTTTTCTTCAAATCCACCCCATTCAGAATTGTTTTCCAGCTTCCCAGGACATTGTACAGAATGATAAATGGTAGTATCATGACGAAAAATTTGTCCTGCAAATATTAAGACCTCATATGGCTCTGAGAGCGGAAAAAGTTATGGGGTTTGGAAGGGGGGGAGACGAAAATCTAAAAATTCCTCTGGCAGGAAGGGGTTAAAAAAAGGCCTATCTCCTTGGTAGATTGATATCCAATGGTAGATATAGATAAAGATGCAGCCTATTGTCCCATAGGGGTCTCATCTAGAGAGAGAACCAGATTTGACTCAAATTTTCCAAAAGTTTCAGGTTTGACCCGAAGACCCCAGAGCATAATAGGTGGAGGCTCTTGACTCTTCATCTGTGAAGCCATACTGTTGTGATAAATGCAGTACGTGGTTTAGTATTGCTTTGCTGAAATATGCAAGACTTTACCTGAAAGAGATGTTCTCTGGATGGGAGCATACAGTGGGGAAAAAAGTATTTAGTCAGCCACCAATTGTGCAAGTTCTCCCACTTAAAAAGATGAGGCCGGCCTGTAATTGTCATCATAGGTAGACCTCAACTATGAGAGACAAAATGAGAAAACAAATCCAGAAAATCACATTGTCTGATTTTTTAAGAATTTATTTGCAAATTATGGTGGAATATAAATATTTGGTCAACAACAAAAGTTCATCTCAATACTTTGTTATATATCCTTTGTTGGCAATGACAGAGGCCAAACGTTTTCTGTAAGTCTTCACAAGGTTGGCACACACTGTTGCTGGTATGTTGGCCCATTCCTCCATGCAGATCTCCTCTAGAGCAGGGATGTTTTGGGGCTGTCGCTGGGCAACACGGACTTTCAACTCCCTCCAAAGGTTTTCTATGGGGTTGAGATCTGGAGACTGGCTAGGCCACTCCAGAAATGTTTCTTACGAAGCCACTCCTTTGTTGCCCTGGCGGTGTGCTTGGGATCATTGTCATGCTGAAAGACCCAGCCACGTTTCATCTTCAATGCCCTTGCTGATGGAAGGAGGTTTGCACTCAAAATCTCACGATACATGGCCCCATTCATTCTTTCATGTACACGGATCAGTCGTCCTGGTCCCTTTGCAGAGAAACAGCCCCAAAGCATGATGTTGCCCCCCCCATGCTTCACAGTAGGTATGGTGTTCTTTGGATGCAACTCAGCATTCACTCTCCTCCAAACACGACGAGTTGTGTTTCTACCAGGCAGTTCTACTTTGGTTTCATCTGACCATATGACATTGTCCCAATACTCTTCTGGAACATCCAAATGCTCTCTAGCAAACTTCAGACGGTCCCGGATATGTACTGGCTTAAGCAGGGGGACACGTCTGGCACTGCAGGATCTGAGTCCCTGGCGGTGTAGTGTGTTACTGACGGTAGCCTTTGTTACGTTAGTCCCAGCTTTCTGCAGGTCATTCACTAGGTCCCCTCGTGTGGTTCTGGGATTTTTGCTCACCGTTCTTGTGATCATTTTGACCCTACGGGGTGAGATCTTGCGAGGAGCCCCTGATGGAGGGAGATTATCAGTGGTCTTGTATGTCTTCCATTTTCTAATTATTGCTCCCACAGGTGATTTCTTCACACCAAGCTGCTTACCTATTGCAGATTCAGTCTTCCCAGCCTGGTGCAGGTCTACCATTTTGTTTCTGGTGTCCTTCCACAGCTCTTTGGTCTTCACCATAGTGGAGTTTGGAGTGTGACTGTTTGAGGTTGTGGACAGGTGTCTTTTATACTGATAACAATGTCAAACAGGAGCCATTACTACAGGTAATGAGTGGAGGACAGAGGAGCCTCTTAAAGAAGTTGTTACTGGTCTGTGAGAGCCAGAAATCTTGCTTGTTTGTAGGTGACCAAATACTTATTTTCCACCATAATTTGCAAATAAATTCTTTAAAAATCAGACAATGTGATTTTCTGGATTTGTTTTCTCATTTTGTCTCTCATAGTTGAGGCCTACCTATGATAACAATTACAGGCCTCTCTCATCTTTATACGAGGGAGAACATGCACAATTGGTGGCTGACTAAATACTTTTTTTCCCCACTGTATGTTGTTCTAAAACACCGCTTAGTATTGATAGAGCCTCAAGATGTGTTAGCTACCCCTGTCATAGACACTATTGCAACCTTATACCATCAGAGATGCAGGCTTGAGAACTGTGCACTGATAACAGGCTGGACAGTCCTACTCCTCTTGAATTCATAGGACACATCAATCAAGGATTCCAAAAACAATTTCACATTTTGATTCATCTGACCACAGAACAGTTTTCCATTACAAATGAGCTTTGGTCCAGAGAAGACGGTGGCGTTTTGGCATCATTATATTGACCTATGGCTTCTTCTTTGCACAATGCAGCTTTACTTTGAATTTGTGGATTGTACAATGACCTATGTTCACGGATAATGATTTCTGGAAGCATCTCAGAGCACATGCAGTGAGTTGCATTACAGATTCATGCCTGTTTTTAATAGCAGGGCTGCCTGTGGGTCCCTTAGATCATGAGCATCTGATATTAACCATTCGCTTTGTTGCCCAATTTTCACAGATTGGTGAACTTCTGACGATTTTTGCTTCTAAAAGACTCTGCCTGTCTAACAAGCAGTCATGTGACTTAAATGAAAATTGAACCTCCAGCTGTTTTTCATTAGTACCACTTACTTTTCCAGTCTTTTGTTAATCCTGCCCAAACATTTTTGAGATGTATTGCTGCAATTTCTAAATAAGTTGATTTTTCAAATAAAATGGAAAAATGTTTAACTTTCACTTCCTGACATGTGTTATTTTGTTTAACTTTCACTTTCTTATATGTGTTATTTTGTGTAACTTTCTCCTTCTGACACACTGACAAGCAAAAGTGTAACAATATTTTGAACTTGTGCCTTTCAGACTCCATATCTCACCATCCACTACAGCTTGGAACGTGAGACTACCATCATTTTATAGACACTCATCTTGGCTATCTCATACATAAATGTGACTTGCAACTATTTAGCATATGATTAGTTATACAGATTCTTGTCATGTAACTGCATTGTTACTGTTTTGCTCCTGGTGGTGGAAAAATCTTTTTCTTTTTGTATACTACAAATTACAACATTCCCTAATAGCTCAGGGTGTCATTAGGTTGTTCCCAAGCGAAAGGTCACTGGTTCAAATCATCAACTATGATGATTTCCCAAGAAAAGAGAAAAAGCATCATCCAGCTCATCGATAGTGGTCTCTCAGCCAAGAAAATTGTCAAACTGCATTATGTGAGTGCCATGAAAGTTGGAAGAATACAAAATGAAGTCCATCCAACCATACAAAAGCCAAGAGGTGGATGTCCAGGCAAAATATCAGAGTCAACAAGTTGGCTCATCACAAGGTCTGTCAGTTTTGGTGCAACAAACACGGCAGTGGAGGTGGCTCCTATGCTTCGTAATAAAGAGATCACAGACGTCCATGCAAGTGCCGTGCGACACACGTTACACAAGTCTGGATTGGTTGCTCAAAAAAAAGGTAGAGAAGCCTTGACTGAGCTCAAGTTTGTAAAAAAGTACGAAAAGTGGAACAATAAGATGAAAGTCAGTAGAGTGGACTCTGATGGGTGCAAATAGGTCTGGAAGAAACAAGGGAAAGGGGGGCTAACAGTTCATGAAATTGAAGGAATTGTCAAGTTTGGTTGAGGAAGTCTGATGATATGGGGTTGTTTCACAGCCAAAGATGTTGGATACTTGACCAGTATTGATGGTGGTCTCAATGCAGAGCTATATGTGAGTATCTTACAAGACGAGCTACTTTGTACACTTGAGGACTATGGGTATGAAAAGGACAACATAGCTTTCCAGCAGGACAATAACCAGAAGCATACGTCTAGTTTAGCGAAGCAATGGTTCAATGAGATGCTGGATTGGCCCCACAGCCCCCAGCCCAATCAAACACTTGTGGGTAGAATTGAAGAGAAAGCTATTTTCATACCCAAGTGAGTCGACCAGTATGCACCAACATTGGGAACGTGTAGAAGAGACCTGGGATCAGATTTTGGTTGAGACATGCTTGAATCTGATCGAGAGCATGCCCAGAAGGATTCAGTGTAGAAAATCAAAAGTGGATTTACAAAATACTAACTAAATAATACAAATTTAAATTTAGATTTATAGGAGCAAAACAAAAACAATACAGTTACATGACAAGAATCTGCATAGCTAATCTTATGCTAAATAGTTGCAAGTCAAATTTATGTATGAGATAGCCAAGATGATTATCTATAAAATGATGGTAGTCTCACGTTGGAAGCCATAGTGGATGGTGAGATATGAAAGTCACAAGTTCTAAACATTGTTACCCTTTTGTTCTTCAGTGTATGTTCTATTGTGTAACTTTCACCTTCTGATATCTGTGTCCCAGTGAGCCCGGGCCACAACACTACCAGGAATAGGACTTGTGTATGGGGCCATAGAAATGAATAGGTCAGTGTGTATTGTTAGCTAGCACACTGACAAAACACACAGTCATCTGTATGAGGCCTTTGAAAGCATTTAACACACAACTCTGCTATAGGTACACCAAGGCCTCCTGCACACAAACATAATGGTTTTTACTATCCGCAAATACATGTCATCTGAAATCACGGATCCACAAAAAGACTTGTATGATCCCTTACAATTGCCTGTGCTGCGAATGCGGGCAAGAATAGGGCATGCTTTGTAATTTGCGGTCCTTTTCTACAACCCGGACACTGACCAGTAAAAACTGCGAATGTGTATGGATGGGTCTGTACTAGTGTTGAGTGAACCCTTCAAAGTTCGGGTTCGACAAATTCGTCCGAACCCCATTGAAATCAATGGTGACCAAAACTTGGTGACCCAAAAATGGCTGTAAAATGGGGATAGTAAGGGGTAGAGGGCTGCAAAATGGGGGTAATAACAGGGCAAGTTCCCTGCAAAAAATGGGGTAGGGAAAGTTCTTAAAATAGTAACATAAAATAAAATAAATAAATAAATTAAAAACAAATAAAATAAAATAATAATTTTGAAACAGGTGGTAGAGGTCCAGGGGGAGGAGGTGGAGGTGGCAGTGTAAGTGGATGACGCAGAGGAGGAGGAGGTAGCCAACACTTTAACCACTCAGGCGCTGTCACAGCCAGGTACTGTGGGATCCATGCCTGGTTCATCTTAATGAGCGTAAGTATGTCCACGTTGGCTGTGGATAGGCAGATCCTCTTGATGGAGATGACACCCCCTGCGGTGCTGAACACATGTTTTGATAGGACACTTGCCACAGGACAGGCCAGCACCTCCAAGGCATAGAGGGCAAGCTCTGGCCACATGTCCAATTTACCAACTCAGAAATTGAACAGGAAGGACCCATCGCTCAATACCAGGAGACGTGTCGACAGATACTCATCCACCATGTGAGTCAAAGTATGTGCTAAAAGATGGTATGGGTACACACACAGTTATTGTTACTGCTCTAGGAGACAGTATGCAAATATAAATGCAGTTATTGTTACTGTGCTAGGAGACGGTATGGGTACACAAGCAGTTATTACTGCGCTAGAAGACAGTATGGGTATACACGCATTTATTGTTACTGCCCTAGGAGACAGTATGGGTACACACGCAGTTATTGTTACTGCACTATGGGGACGGTATTGGATACACACAGTTATTGTTACTGTGCTAGGAGACAGTATGGGTACACACGCAGTTATTGTTACTGCACTATGGGGACGGTATTGGATACACACAGTTATTGTTACTGCACTATGGAGACGGTATTGGATACACACAGTTAATTTTACTGCGCTAGGAGACAGTATGGGTACACACACAATTATTGTTACTGCACTAGGAGACGGTATGGGTACACACACAGTTATTGTTACTGCACTAGGAGACGGTATGGGTACACACACAGTTATTGTTACTGCACTAGGAGACAGTATGGGTACACACACAATTATTGTTACTGCACTAGGAGACGGTATGGGTACACAAAGTTATTGTTACTGCACTAGGAGACGGTATGGGTACACACGCAGTTATTGTTACTGCACTAGGAGACGGTATGGGTACACACGCAGTTATTGTTACTGCACTAGGAGACGGTATGGGTACACACAGTTATTGTTACTGCACTATGGGGACGGTATTGGATACACACAGTTATTGTTACTGCGCTAGGAGACGGTATGGGTACACACACAGTTATTGTTACTGCACTAGGAGACAGTATGGGTACACACACAGTTATTGTTACTGTGCTAGGAGACAGTATGGGTACACACACAGTTATTGTTACTGCACTAGGAGACAGTATGGGTACACACACAATTATTGTTACTGCACTAGGAGACGGTATGGGTACACAAAGTTATTGTTACTGCGCTAGGAGACGGTATGGGTACACACGCAGTTATTGTTACTGCGCTAGGAGACGGTATGGGTACACAAAGTTATTGTTACTGCACTAGGAGACAGTATGGGTACACAAAGTTATTATTACTGTGCTAGGAGACGGTATGGGTACACACGCAGTTATTGTTACTGCACTAGGAGACAGTATGGGTACACACACAATTATTGTTACTGCACTAGGAGACAGTATGGGTACACACACAGTTATTGTTACTGTGCTAGGAGACGGTATGGGTACACACGCAGTTATTGTTACTGCACTAGGAGACAGTATGGGTACACACACAGTTATTGTTACTGTGCTAGGAGACAGTATGGGTACACACACAATTATTGTTACTGCACTAGGAGACGGTATGGGTACACACAGTTATTGTTACTGCGCTAGGAGACGGTATGGGTACACACACAGTTATTGTTACTGCACTAGGAGACAGTATGGGTACACACACAATTATTGTTACTGCACTAGGAGACGGTATGGGTACACAAAGTTATTGTTACTGCACTAGGAGACGTTATGGGTACACACACAGTTATTGTTACTGCGCTATGGGGACAGTATAGGTACACACACAGTTTACTGTCACTGCCCTGAAAAGGGCAATTATTATTTCTAGGCTAACTGTCCCTCACAGTATCCGGCTCCTCTCCCTACTTAGCTGCACTGCCCTGAAAAGGACAATTATTACATTTAGCTAAGGCCCTGACTGTCCCTATCTCCAGCTGCAGCCTCTCCCTAACTAGCTGGAATGGCGACAGGACCTGTGACCCTGCTTCTTATACAGAGGAGTCACAAGTCCCGCCTGGCCAATCACAGCCCGCCCCATACTGGACATGTCTGTGATGTCTGTGGGCTTAAGGCTGGTTGATTAGCTGTTCAGCAGTCAATCAACCAGCTTTAGGGACGGGACGAACCCAAACCCGAACTTTAGAGCTGAAGTTCGGGTTCGGGTACGTGAACCCACGAAGTTCGGCACGGACCCGAACTTTGCAGTTCGGGTTCGCTCAACAGTAGTCCATGCTTTTATCTGCAATTGCTGACCAGCAATGTACATGGAACCTGACATCATATAGACACAGCTCTGCTCCATACACATCACACACACAGCTCCGCTCCATACACTTCACACACACAGCTCTGCTCCGTACACATCACACACACACAGCTCTGCTCCATTCACTTCACACACACAGTTCTGCTCGTCCACACTGTAACTACATCCTGATCCTGACATGTAACCTTCAGCTCATCCAGCACCGATCTCAACCATACAAAGTCCTGTATACAATGAGCACGTGACCCAGTGACACCACATCATGTGACCCTGTGACTCCTCCTACACATGTGGCTGTTCACATGACTATGACATCATCACAGGTCCTGAAGCCTCAGAGTAAGTATATACCTAGTATACAGCTGTACAGGTGGAGGTATGTGTATATATTTGTCTATCTATAGTGTACAGGTGGAGGTATGTGTGTATATATATATATATATATATATATATATATATAGTGTACAGGTGGAGGTATGTGTATCTATCTATCTATTGTAGGGAACTGCCATTTCTACTAGTATATAATGTATCTGGCTTCTTTGCCCCTGCAGTTTGGCTTCAGAGACCCCAGGCATTTAGTGCAAGTTTTGTTTTGTAAATACAGTGAGTCAGACACATGTGAGGCAGAGCTGCTTGGGGGAGAGATGTGAGCAGAGCTGCTGAGACAGACATGTCATGTCTGGGGGAGTCTAAGAGCCACTTGTTCCTCTTTACTTCACAGTATATAGTTAGGTATGTGTTACCCCCTATATACTCACAGGACCTAGCTAGTAACTGTAGTTAAGGATCCATATATATATATATAGTTCAGGGCAGTGATAGGTTAGGCTTCCGAAGGCCAACTAGCTAGTTAGAGGCCCGGTGGCACTAGTAGTTTAGCTGGCAGGTTAAGGACTCAGTGTTAGGGTAGTCAGGCCTGCATCTACTGCCGTCACCGTCGCCCTGTTTGCTGCCTGTGAAGAATCTCACCATCATCATCATCATCTCCTGATCGGCTGTCTGTCATCTCCTGGAAGAATCCGAGGATCCACAGTCATCCACAGGGGCCCCTGCATCTCTTCTGTTGCCTGGAGGTATTGTGCACTGGACTCTTGCTATATATCTATATATATACCCGGGTATATAACCTAAGACGGTTGAGGACTTGCTGGTTGTTGTAGTATTGCTGTGTTCTGAGTATATTGTATGTATGTATTATTACCCTGTTGATTCTTATAAAGCTACTGTTATAACCTTATGTGGTATCTGTATGTATTCTTCAGACTGTGAGATTAGTACAGTGATCCTTGTTAAGGCTACTAACTGTACTTCATGGGTAAGTCCCAGGAAGAGATCCTCCCTGTAATACAGAGGCTCTATCCTGGGTGGAGGCACTGATATATTTCATATATGTTCCCACTCTTCCCTTCAGCGAAGGCTTCAGGTCCCATTATACACACAGGTCAGCGCCAGAGTCTGTTGCGGGAGGGATAATACTCATACCCCCCCCCAAATAGGGCTACATTTGGAGGCACTGCTGAGATTTAGAAGTGGGAATAGTCATTGATATGGAGAAGCGATATAGCTCAGAGGGGAACCTCCCACTAGCTACTACATGGGATTACCGACCTCCTGTTCCTCCACTGGTTCAGGTAAAGGAAGAACCCCGCTCAGCCAGTTACCCCCCCAGTATGGCCGTCGCTAGCAGTTCCTCTAGTGACAGTGCTATTAGCACTTTAGCCAGGCTGACTGAAATGTTAGCTCAGGGCCTGCAGGCCACTCACTACAAGAAACTAAAGGTATTCTCTGGTAATGTCCCAGTACCACAAGGGGAGGAAAACTTTGAGATATGGAAAGAACATACTCTCCAATGCCTGAAGGAATGGTCTTGCTCTGAAGAAGGCAAGCGGCAGCGTATCAGTGAAAGTTTGCGGTCTCCTGCTGCAGAATTGATCCGCTTGTACAGAGACTCTCATGAAGGAATGAGTGCATTGGACTATATACAAGTACTGTCTGATCACTTTGAGCCATACTATGACCTTGCCCAGATGGTTACTGATTACCGAATGGTTCGTCAAAAAGAAGGGGAAAATGTCTCTACTTTTATTAACCGTTTACAGCTACTTCTTTCACGTCTGGTGTACCACGCAGCTATATCTACTTCAGAGGTAGACGCTATGAGAACCAGTCAGTTGGTGAGAGGGTTACAACCTCATCATCCTCTTGCTCAAGTACTCAAGGTCTTACTATCTGATAGAGTCCTTCCATTTTCTGACTTAATGAAGTTAGTGAAGAAACAAGAAGCTGACATTAGTTTTAGTACCCCTAAGAAAGCGAAAAGCATCTCTAAAGAAGATGTTGTTCCTAATTCAAACAAGGACAAACCAGCGGAGCGGTCAGAACTTAGACAGTCCGCCACTCCACCCACTGCCACTCAATGGAGGAAGGATGCTAGAACCTGTTATAAATGTGGTCAGACGGGCCATACTGCCAGACAGTGTACGGAGGACAGTGAGGGATTGGGACACAGTGCTGTCTTCTCTATTCAGAATCAAAGACACCGAAGGAAGGCGGGCCGAGTAAAGACCAGAGGCGCTATCGCGGGCTCCAGGTCCGTTGTCAAAGTCACTGTCAATGGTCATGCCGCTCCTGCCCTGTTTGATACAGGATCTCAAGTGACCCTGATTTATCGCTCGTTCTACCAAAAGTATCTGAGGGATATACCTCTTCAGTCTACAGGACAAATGAAATTGTGGGGGCTTAATTCAGGATCATATCCTGTAGATGGCAGCCTACAAGTAGTTATAGCTGTCCCTGAATTAGAAGATCAGAGTGTCGCTCCCATGAAGATTACGGCTCTTGTCTGTCCTGATACAGGGGATTCTTGTGCAGCTCCTGTGATACTTGGCACTAATTGTCCCGCAGTGCATTATGCTTTTCAGAAGTTTCTTGGAAGAGATTGGAACCCTGCAGCTCAGCCGGTGAATATATCTTCTGATCTTAGAGAACTCTGTGATGCCCTGTCTACTGGCTATCGACATGGAATGGTATATCATATCGGTGAGAGAACCGTGGAAGTTCCTGCCGGCGGGGAGAGAATTCTGAGAGTAGCCTCCAGCATTGCTCCCGATTTGCTTGAAGGGGGGAGTTATGTCCTTATGGAAACCCCTGAAGAAATGATTAACCAGAATGGCTGGATGGTGATCCCAGAGAGAAAGGACTGGAGAAATAAAGTGGAGTTATCTACCTGTGTGACAGTGAGGAACTGTTCACCGCATCCGATTGTAATTGGACCATACCAGAATGTGGCCCACTGCTACCCTGTGCTTGGAGTAAATCCATACGCTGAAGTGTGCAGGATTCAAATCCGAGATGCAATCCCTAATCTCAATCTTGACTTGAGTGATCCACATTTACCAGAGGCCTGGAATCAGCGACTGACACAGAAGTTGTCTGAATTATCGGAAGTGTTCTCCATGGATGATATGGATGTAGGTTGTGCTAAAAGTGCTCAACACACTTTCCGATTGACCGATTCTACTCCCTTCCGGGAGCGACCACGGAGAGTTGCTCCAAAGAATGTTGATGAGTTAAGACAGACTCTACAGCAAATGAAAGGTCAGGGGATCATTGTGGACAGTAAGAGCCCCTATGCCTCACCTATTGTGGTGGTAAGAAAAAAATCTGGAGCAATTCGCCTATGTGTGGATTACAGAACTCTGAACCGGAGAACCTTACCTGATCAGTATACACTGCCGAGAATTGAAGAAGCTCTGGAAGCTCTGAATGGAAACTGTTGGTTCACAGTGCTGGACCTAAGATCAGGATACTATCAAGTCCCAATGGCACCTGAGGATCAGGAAAAGACAGCTTTCATATGCCCCTTGGGTTTCTTTCAGTTCACTCGTATGCCGCAAGGTACAAAAGGTGCGCCAGCAACGTTCCAAAGGTTGATGGAAAGAGTGTTAGGTGATTTAGTGCCCCGGGAATGCCTTGTATATCTTGATGACATTATTGTGTTTGGAAAGACGCTGGAAGAACATGAAGAACGACTCATGAGAGTACTCCATCGCTTAAAAGAAGAGGGGCTGAAGTTGTCGGCTGACAAATGCAAATTTTGTAGATCTTCGGTCACTTATGTAGGTCATATTGTTTCTGCTGAAGGAGTTGCTACCGATCCTGGTAAGATTGAAGCTGTGGTGAATTGGCCCCGACCGCAAAATATTACGGAGTTGCAATCTTTCTTGGGGTTTTGTGGATTCTATCGACGATTTGTGGAAGGATATTCAAAAATTGCTCGAGCCCTCCTCGACCTGTTGAAGAGTGATGCAGGAGATCCGGGAAAGAAGAAAGGGTCTTCCAAAAGCCTTTTTGGCGATAGGTGGACTGCGGATTGTGAAGAAGCATTTAAGTTGTTGAAGAAGAAATTGACAGAAGCTCCCGTTCTGGCTTATGCTGATGCACAGAAGCCATATGTGCTACATGTAGATGTCAGCTTTGAAGGATTAGGTGGCGTGCTGCACCAAGAATACCCGGCCGGGTTACGGCCCATAGCTTTCATAAGTCGAAGTCTTTCTCCCAGCGAGAAAAATTATCCAGTACATAAATTGGAGTTTTTGGCGCTCAAGTGGGCCATTGTTGATAAATTACATGACTATTTATACGGAGCCACGTTTGAAGTAAGAACAGACAACAATCCACTGACATACGTTTTGTCAACCGCTAAACTTGATGCTACAAGACATCGCTGGTTGGCAGCTTTATCCAACTACCAATTCACACTCAAGTATAAATCGGGGCCTAAGAACATTGGGGCAGATGCTCTATCAAGACGGCCTGGATTACCTAGTCCGGAAGTAGTGGATGAATGGGAAGAAGTGCCAAGTCCTGGAGTAGGAGCTTTGTGTGCCATGGCTGCTGTAGTTGAAGACCGAGTAGCCTTTTCTGAAACTCGGCTTATTGACTCTATTGGGGGAGGTCCCGAAGCTGTACCAGACATGTTTGCCTACCCTGCTGCTTTAGGATCCTTTGAGAGTTGTTCTATATCTTCAAAGCGAATGATCTGGAGTCAAAAGACTGATCCTTTAATTGGACCTCTTTATCAAGCAGTGAGTTCTCAAGACAGAGAAATGTTAAAGACATCCCTACCCTCTGAATGCAGTCAACTTCTACGAGATTGGGAGAAGTTTGAAATAGACAATGGCCTACTTTATCGTGTGGTGCTGTATCATGATCACCCTGGAAGGCGCCAACTAGTTATTCCAAGCTGCTTTCAGAAGATGATTTTCCGAAGTCTGCATGATTATCATGGTCATTTGGGACCTGAGAAGACTTATGGCCTAATACAAGACCGATTCTACTGGCCCAAAATGAGAGATACCGTGACTCGTCTGTGTAGGTGCTGTCGCAGATGTTTGCAGAGGAAGACTGTCCCGGTTCGAGCGGCCTTCATGGGACACTTGAAGAGTTCGGGCCCCATGGATCTTGTCTGCATAGACTTCCTTTGTATTGACAACGACTCCAGAGGATTTGGAAATGTATTGGTGGTGACTGATCACTTCACACGATATGCTCAAGCCTTTCCGACTAAGGATCAAAAAGCAGTCACTGTTGCAAGAGTGCTTTGGGAAAAGTATTTTATCCATTATGGCTTACCACACCGGTTGCATTCTGATCAAGGCCGGGATTTTGAGAGTAACCTGATCAAAGAGTTACTTCAGTTGTTGAACATCCGCAAAAGTCGGACGACGCCTTACCATCCAGAGGGAGATGCCCTTCCTGAAAGATTTAACAGGACTTTACTTGATATGCTTGGTACCTTACGAATTGAGGATAAGCGATCCTGGAGTCGAAAAGTGGAGGCTATGGTGCATGCCTATAATAGTACAAGGCACGAGAGCACAGGATATTCACCATACTTTCTGATGTTTGGAAGAGAGCCTAGGCTACCTATTGACATCTTGTTGGGAGTCTCTACCGATGGTATCAGTCATCGAGATCATTACCGATACGTGGCACGTTTGAAAGAAACGCTTAAGAGTGCTTATCAGCTGGCTGAGGAAAATGCGGCCAAAGTGAATGAAGGAAATAAAAGGAGATTTGATCTTCGAGTAAGATACCGAGAATTGAACCCTGGGGACCATGTTCTGCTACGGAATTTGGGAGCATCTGCAAAACATAAGCTGGCTGATCGATGGCGGAGTGAACTCTTTACAGTGGTAGATCGGTTGCCTGGAATACCAGTCTACAAGATAAAAGGACGGGACGGGAGGATCAGGACTTGGCATAGAAATCATTTGTTGCCTGTACCTCAGATTGATGGTATGGATATCTCCAATGATGGCTCGGCCTGCGATTCTCCACAGTCCTTAGCCGATATTCCACCTGACCTTCCTGAAACTCCTGAGAGTGATTGGACTGTGGCTCCTGAAGTTCCTAGATCACCAGTATCTTCTCCTTCAGGGAGACCTATGAACCCTCAAACTCCAGAATTCGTACCTAGATCTGTGTCTACAGATGAGCAGGGATCTAGCTCTCCTACGCCACCAGCACCATCCCCTCCCATGGCAGACAACCCTAGTTTAGGGCCTGGACATGCTAGTTTACCTCAGAGAGAGGTACGGAGAGGAGAGAGAATTAGACACCCTCCACCTATACTGACATATGATAGTTTGGGGGACCCCAGATTTACTACTCAGCCTCATTTATACCATGCTTGGGTGGGTGCAGTGTCCACTTTGGTCAATATGTTACCAATTTTCGCTCCTGCTGGCATGTATACCTATTAACCTGTTGTGACTCTGTAAATGCAAAAGCAACCATATTGATATTGTCATTGGTAATGTTGACTGTATACTATGACTTTGTATGTCTTTGACGTGACGTAAAGATTTCACCAGAGGGAGAGTGTAGGGAACTGCCATTTCTACTAGTATATAATGTATCTGGCTTCTTTGCCCCTGCAGTTTGGCTTCAGAGACCCCAGGCATTTAGTGCAAGTTTTGTTTTGTAAATACAGTGAGTCAGACACATGTGAGCAGAGCTGCTGAGCCAGACATGTTATGTCTGGGGGAGTCTAAGAGCCACTGGTTCCTCTTTACTTCACAGTATATAGTTAGGTATGTGTTACCCCCTATATACTCACAGGACCTAGCTAGTAACTGTAGTTAGGGATCCATATATATATATAGTTCAGGGCAGTGATAGGTTAGGCTTCCGAAGGCCAACTAGCTAGTTAGAGGCCCGGTGGCACTAGTAGTTTAGCTGGCAGGTTAAGGACTCAGTGTTAGGGTAGTCAGGCCTGCATCTACTGCCGTCACCGTCGCCCTGTTTGCTGCCTGTGAAGAATCTCACCATCATCATCATCATCTCCTGATCGGCTGTCTGTCATCTCCTGGAAGAATCCGAGGATCCACAGTCATCCACAGGGGCCCCTGCATCTCTTCTGTTGCCTGGAGGTATTGTGCACTGGACTCTTGCTATATATCTATATATATACCCGGGTATATAACCTAAGACGGTTGAGGACTTGCTGGTTGTTGTAGTATTGCTGTGTTCTGAGTATATTTTATGTATGTATTATTACCCTGTTGATTCTTATAAAGCTACTGTTATAACCTTATGTGGTATCTGTATGTATTCTTCAGACTGTGAGATTAATACAGTGATCCTTGTTAAGGCTACTAACTGTACTTCATGGGTAAGTCCCAGGAAGAGATCCTCCCTGTAATACAGAGGCTCTATCCTGGGTGGAGGCACTGATATATTTCATATATGTTCCCACTCTTCCCTTCAGCGAAGGCTTCAGGTCCCATTATACACACAGGTCAGCGCCAGAGTCTGTTGCGGGAGGGATAATACTCATACCCCCCCCCCCAAATAGGGCTACACTATCTATCTGTCTATCTATCTATCTATCGTGTACAGGTGGAGGTATGTGTGTATGTATATGTATATATATATATATATATATATATATATATATATATATATATAGTGTGCAGGTGGAGGTATGTGTATATATATATACAGTACAGACCAAAAGTTTGGACACACCTTCTCATTCCAAGAGTTTTCTGTATTTTCATGACTATAAAAATTGTAGACTTACACTGAAGGCATCAAAACTATGAATTAGCACATGTGGAATTATATACTTAACAAAAAAGTGGGAAACAACTAAAAATATGTCTTATATTCTAGGTTCTTCAAAGTAGCCACCTTTTGCTTTGATTACTGCTTTGCACACTCTTGGCATTCTCTTGATGAGCTTCAAGAGGTAGTCACCTGAAATGGTCTTCCAACAGTCTTGAAGGAGTTCCCAGAGATGCTTAGCACTTGTTGGCCCTTTTGCATTCACTCTGCGGTCCAGCTCACCCCAAACCATCTCGATTGGGTTCAGGTCTGGTGACTGTGGAGACCAGGTCATCTGGCGTAGCACCCCATCACTCTCCTTCTGGGTCAAATAGCCCTTACACAGTCTGGAGGTGTGTTTGGGGTCATTGTCCTGTTGAAAAATAAATGATGGTCCAACTAAACGCAAACTGGATGGAATAGCATGCCGCTGCAAGATGCTGTGGTAACCATGCTGGTTCAGTATTCCTTCAATTTTGAATAAATCCCCAACAGTGTCACCAGCAAAGCACCCCCACACCATCACACCTCCTCCTCCATGCTTCACGGTGGGAACCAGGCATGTAGAGTCCATTCGTTCACCTTTTCTGCGTCGCACAAAGATACGGTGGTTGGAACCAAAGATCAAATTTGGACTCATCAGACCAAAGCACAGATTTCCACAGGTCTAATGTCCATTCCTTGTGTTCTTTAGCCCAAACAAGTCTCTCCTGCTTGTTGCCTGTCCTTAGCAGTGGTTTCCTAGCAGCTATTTTACCATGAAGGCCTGCTGCACACAGTCTCCTCTTAACAGTTGTTGTAGAGATGTGTCTGCTGCTAGAACTCTGTGTGGCATTGACCTGGTCTCTAATCTGAGCTGCTGTTAACCTGCGATTTCTGAGGCTGGTGACTCGGATGAACTTATCCTCCGCAGCAGAGGTGACTCTTGGTCTTCCTTTCCTGGGGCTGTCCTCATGTGAGCCAGTTTCTTTGTAGCGCTTGATGGTTTTGGCCACTGCACTTGGGGACACTTTCAAAGTTTTCCCAATTTTTCGGACTGACTGAACTTCATTTCTTAAAGTAATGATGGCCACTTGTTTTTCTTTACTTAGCTGCTTTTTTTCTTGCCATAATACAAATTCTAACACTCCATTCAGTAGGACTATCAGCTGTGTATCCACCTGACTTCTGAACAACACAACTGATGGTCCCAACCCCATTTATAAGGCAAGAAATCCCACTTATTAAACCTGACAGGGCACACCTGTGAAGTGAAAACCATTTCAGGTGACTACCTCTTGAAGCTCATCAAGAGAATGCCAAGAGTGTGCAAAGCAGCAATCAACGCAAAAGGTTGAAGAACCTTTGAAGAACCTAGAATATAAGACATATTTTCAGTTGTTTCACACTTTTTTGTTAAGTATATAATTCCACATGTGTTAATTCATAGTTTTGATGCCTTCAGTGTGAATCTACAATTTTTATAGTCATGAAAATACAGAAAACTCTTGGAATGAGAAGGTGTGTCCAAACTTTTGGTCTGTACTGTATATATAGTGTACAGGTGGGGGTATGTGTATATATATATATAGTGTACAGGTGGAGGTATGTGTATATATATATATATAGTGTACAGGTGGAGGTATGTGTATATATAGTGTACAGGTGGAGGTATGTGTATATATAGTGTACAGGTGGAGGTATGTGTATATATATATATATATATAGTGTACAGGTGGAGGTATGTGTGTGTGTTATATATATATATATATATATATATATATATATATATACATATATACTACTGATCCCAATAGTGATTTATTATCAGGCTCGCACAGTGTTTGTGTGGCTACAGTGACTAAGACTGTGCAGTGACAGTGGTGTAGTTGTATGTCATCATGTGCAAGCTACACTGACATGACATACAGTTACTTCAAGATGCAAGAAGGGGTTAAAGGGGGTTTTGCACAGTAGACATTTATCACTTATCCACAGAATGGGAAGCTTCAATGGAGCAGCCATCAGACATGTCTTCTTTTACCCCATTGAATGTCTATGAGGTAAATGGTAACTTCCGAGCAGTGTACCCGCTGAATTCAACCTCCTCATCACTATGGTCGACAGTGAGAAGGAACAGGGAAAACGGAAGTTGGGTTCAGTGATGACCCCAAAACCTATCCACGGGAACTGCCCTAAAAAGTTATTCAACTCCAGTCCTGCTTTCTACACACAAAAACAGAACATACATCATCTACACTTTATTATCTACAGGAATTGTCTATTATTATTATTATTATTTTTTATTTATATAGCACCATTAATTCCATGGTGCGGGACATTATTATATTATTCCATGGTGATTTACATTTGAGGGTTTACATACAGTACACAAAATATACAAAACAAATACAATACTAACAGTGACCAACTGGCACAGTGGAATAGAGGGCCCTGCCCGCAAGGGCTTACAACCTATGAGACTATATTTACATGGGATTTTGTATGATTTTACATTTGCTTTTCTTTCCATTCAGGTTCCCCTAGTATAGGATCCTCTCAGTGGAGGTCAAGGATGGATAAAGATAAGGGCAAGATGGCAGAGAAAATATTACATCTCACCCTAGAGATACTGTACCAGCTTACTGGAGAGGTGAGAGATTCTGATGATGTCACATTACATCATTATCATCTATAGTAATAACAGATGATATGACTGGAGAGGTGATGTACTCTGGACATGTATGTAGTGATATTTATTAATATTTCTCTCCATATACAGGATTACACAGTAGTGAAGAAGACCTCTAGTGGGCGCTGTCAGGCTCCTGTGTCTGAAGGATGGGGGAGAACCCTGAGCCCAATCCCGGGACCTCCACCTCATCCCCTGATACATAAAGAAATCAATGAACAGAAGATCCTAGAACTCACCAACAAGATGATTGAGCTGCTGACTGGAGAGGTGACACTGCTGGTATTGATGGGACATTATACAGGACCACTATGGAGGGATCTGGTGATGACTGTGTCATTGTGTTGTCAGGTTCCTATAAGGTGTCAGGATGTCACTGTCTATTTCTCTATGGAGGAGTGGGTGTATTTAGAAGAACACAAGGATCATTACCAGGAGGTCATGATGGAGGATCATCGGCCATTCACATCACCAGGTAATAGACATGACTATATACACACAGCCTTCCATTATCTGTATGTACAGAATGAATGCAGTCCCTGTATGTGTTTCCTCCAGTTCCATCTAGTAAGAGAACATCACCGGAGAGATGTCCCAGTCCTCTTCTACCGCAGGATTGTAAGGAAGAAAATGTCATCCAGGATGATCAGGTAGATGGAGATAAGGGCTCATGAAATCTTCCCTCTGCCTTGTAGAAGGCTGTGAAGGTCTCGTGGTCAGTCTGGTTTTATCCCACAGTATTAGATGTTTTCTACTTGTCTGATGAGAAAGGTGGAGATGGAGGATAAAGCTGACCATAGACATGACATGTTGTCTGGATCTTCTCACAGTTTTCTGGCTATGGAGGCTGCTGGTTGAGCAGTGGAGCTCCGGAGAGGTATCTCAGTCCTCTTCTACCACAGGATTGTAAGGAAGAAAATGTCCTACAGAATAATCAGGTAGATGACAACATGGTGGATTTACCCAGGAGACCTGCAGCTATTTACTCAGATAACTCCTGATGTCAGTCTTGGGTCTCTTGATAATGAATGATCTTCTCTTGTCATTTAAAACATTCCTCGTGACTTTTCCATGCGACTGGTGACTTTTACTATATGTGTTTCACAGCTTTTGTATCTGGGTGAAGATCTGAACAATATTAATGCTCCTGTGACATATGTGAGGGGTGATGAGGAGTGTAAGGAGGACATTCCTACAGGTCACCGCCCAGGTGAGTAGTCACCACTAGATAAAGAGAGAACACTCACAGATTCTCCAACTACAACAACCTATATCTATCATCTTTATATTCAACCACAATCAAATTAATTTTGGATGCAAATGTGGTACATTATATGTGATACACTGTACATATATAATATGGACATAAAGCTGAAATATACCTGTGTGAACGAGGCCTATTCCTTCTATTTCTTCATTATTTGTTGTCAGTATTGAGAGGGCAAACTATTTACCCAGTTTTTGAGTCTTCAGAACCATTAGCTCCTATTAGACTCATCAAGTTACAGAATATGGAGACACTGAATGGCCACTTTATTAGAGACCCCTGCCCTATCACAATTGGCACCTCCCGGTATGGACCTTAGACCCTGCAGTGCAACATAAAATTCATGACAAGTTTTCCATAGATTAGTTTGTGTGAATTCACATTAGAACTGGAAAAATCTGAGTGGCTTAGACTAAGGTCCTGTCATCATATTATTGGGGCCAGGATTCCATACACTGCCAGACTTGTGGGATTTTTGGTGCAGTGATGTGAAGATAATACTGAGAATGACGCAATGGAAGAAAAAGATCCAGTGAGAGGCGATTCTGTGGATGAAAGGATCAGAGGATTGATGAGCCCATTCTGCCAGGTGTGACCAGTTCAGGCTGGTGTAGGTGTAGTAATGGTGCTGGGAAGGTCTTCTTGGCGAAATAGTAGATAAGGGTCTCTAATAAAGTGGGCATTAACGGAAATCTTCACCAAATTCTTCGGATTTGGTGTGTTTGTCTCTGTGAATTTCCACAAAAAGTATAACAAAATTCAGTAAAGCGCCACATATTATCCACAACACTACATTACGTGTGGATTCAACTGCAGACATTTTCCCCCCACTGACAAAAATTTGCAGCAAATCCGTTTTCATTTCCCCAACCAAAGTGATTTGGTGCGAACTTAAATATCTGCAGCTCAGGTCTACATCTGTGTCGAGAAGATCCACAGAATACGGATGAGACTTGTAAAATATAATCCTCTTGCCTACTCCATTAATCCAGTAAAGATCTAAGTAAGCATTTCCATCATATGTGGATTGATTCTCTGGGAACTCATTCTCCGAATATTTTTAGTGTCATAAGTGTGCAAAAATGGAGAACAAATTCTGAAGTTTTTCCCTGAGCAGATTTTTCAGAGATGGGAAATGAAGTGATAGCTGAAGATACTTGTATGTAATGGTTTCAAGATGTGACCTCGATCGACCAGGGACAGACACCCATTCACACATGCCGTAATGGGTGCTGTAATAATGCTGATTTTTTTTTAGGCCAAATCTAGGAGTAGATTATACTGAAAGGAGACATATAAAGGATCTGGTAAAATGTTGAGCTAACTGAGGGAAATCCATCAGATCCAATTATAGGTAATGAGATCGATCACATGCAATTGGGATTCATCGTCTTAAGGACATTATTGTTACTATAATGGAGCAAAACAACAGGAATAACAATGCTTATGTGAACAGAGCCTAAGTCAGTTAATCACTAAATTTTGCTCCATTCCTTGTAATCTGTATGGACATCTTTATGTAGAAATTTTATAACATAGCAATATAATTTTAATGCTATAATATTCCTAAATAATAAAATCAGTTTTCTTCTTGGCAGATGACTGTACGAGGAGCTCAGACGGACATCTCATATCTTCAGATTATAAAGCACATGATGGTGGTATCACACAAGATACATATGAAGAATGTGCCATTATCCCGGATATACCTTCAACACTTCACAGCAAAGATCTATCATCTGATCCTTCTATACTGGTCCCATTTTCTGATCCATCACAGAGAGATGAAAGTCACAGACAGAGAGTTGTACATCAGAGAATTCACAAAGGGGAGAAACCATATTCATGTTCTGAATGTGGGAAATGTTTTAAAGCTCCATCAAAACTTGCTAGACATGAGAGAAGTCACACAGGAGAGAAGCCATATTCATGTGCAGAATGTGGGAAGTATTTTAACCAGAAATCAGATTTTGTTATACATCAGAGGATTCACAAAGGAGAGAAACCATTTTCATGTTCTGAATGTGAAAAATGTTTTACTCGCAAATCAAATCTTGTTCAACATGAGAGAACTCACACGGGAGAGAAGCCATTTTTATGTTCAGAATGTGGGAAATGCTTTAAACAGAAATCACAGCTTGTGATACATAAGAGAATTCACACAGGCGAGAAGCCATATTCATGTTCAGAATGTGGGAAATGTTTTATAGGCAGATCAAGTCTTGTTAGCCATCAGAGACGTCATCTGGAGGAGAAGCCATTCTCGTGTTCAGAATGTGGAAAATGTTTTAAGCTGAAACCAGATCTTGTCATTCATCAGAGAGTTCACACAGGGGAGAAGCCATATTCATGTTCGGAATGCGGAAGGTGTTTTACAGTCCAATCAAATCTTGTTACACATCAGAGAACTCACACAGGGGAGAAGTCTTATGCTCAGAACGTGGGAAATGTTTTGACAAAAAAACAGTTTTTGTTACACGTCAGAGAATTCACACAGGATACAAGCCCTTTTCTGAATGTGGGAAATGTTATTGATCAGTACTTGTAAGATATCAGAGAATTCACACAGTGAGAATTCAGTTTCATGATCAAAATGTTGTGTGCCATTAAAGAATTCTGTCACAAGAGTGAGGCTATTGTCACATTCTGAATGTTTCACCCACAAGTCATCTCATCGGGAAAGTAGCCTTTTTTGTAAAGTTTGCTCTTTTTTCTTTGTCATTAAAACATCAACTTGCGGTATCTCCCACTAGCCATTCTTGTCGCCTCTCTCGATGAGGACTCCAACATCTCTATCTGCCATCCTTCACTGGGGTTCTGAAGATCTCATGGTTGGTGGTACCAAGGTATCTAATGGCAGCTCTGTCTAATGTTCCCCTTGTTGACTCTTCAGGCCACACAGTGGATATTGCCATGGTTTGACATGGCAGAATGTACAACCTCAATTCCAATGAAGTTGGGACATTGTGTAAAACAGAATACGATGCTAATCCTTTTCAACCTATAGTCAATTGAATACACTACAAAGACAAGATATTTAATGTCCAAACGGATAAACTTTATTGTTTTTTTGAAAATATTCACTCATTTGATGCCTGCAATACGTTCCAAAAAAGCTGGCACAGGGGCAACAAAAGACTGGGAAAATTGAGGAATGCTCAAAAAACAGCTGTTTGGAGCATTCCACAGGTGAACAGGTTAATTGGAAACAGGTGAGTGTGCATAAAGGGAGCGTCCCCGAAAGACTCCGTCCTTCACAAGCAAGGATGGGGCGAGGTTCACCACTTTGTGAACAACTGCATGAGCAAATAGTCCAACAGTTTAAGAACGTTTCTCAACGTACGATTGCAAGGAATTTAGGAATTTCATCATCTACAGTCCATAATATCTTCAAAAGATTCAGAGAATCTGGAGAAATTTCTGTAAGTAAGTGGCAAGGCCAAAAAACCAACATTGAAAGCTCGTGACCTTTGATCCCTCAGGGGGCACTGCATTAAAAACCAACATTGTTCTGTAACAGATATTACCACAGTTCGTCGCTACATCTACAAGTACAAGTTAAAACTCTACCATGCAAAGCGAAAGCCATATATCAACAACATCCAGAAACGCCGCCGGCTTCTCAGGGCCCGAGCTCATCTGAGAGGGACTGCCACAAAGTGGAAAAGTGTCCTGTGGTCTGACCAGTCTACTTTTCACATTGTTTTAGGAAATCATGGGCGTCGTGTCCTCCAGGTCAAAGAGGAAAAGGACTGTCTGGATTGTTATCAGCGCAGAGTACAAAAGCCAGCATCTCTGATGGTATGGGGGTGTGTTAGTGCCCATGGCATGGGTAACTTGCACATCTATGAAGGCACCATTAATGCTGAAAGGTACATACAGGTTTTGGAGCAACATATGCTGCCATCCAAGCAATGTCTTTTTCAGGAACGTCCCTGCTTATTTCAGCAAGACAATGTCAAGCCACATTCTGCACGTTTTACAATAGTGTGGCTTCATAGTAAAAGAGTGCGGGTACTAGACTGGCCTGCCTGAGGTCCAGACTTGTCTCCCATTGAAAATGTGTAGTACATTATAATGCACAAAATACGACAACGGAGACCCTGGACTGTTGAGCAACTGAAGTTGTACATCAAGTAAGATGGGAAAGAATTCCACCTACAAAGCTTCAACAATTCATGTCCTCAGTTCCCAAACGCTTATTGAGTGTTGTTGAAAGGAAAGGTTATGTAACACAGTGGTAAACATGCCCCTGGCCCAGCTTTTGTTGCCCCTGTTCCAGCTTTTTTGGAACGTGTTGCAGGCATCAAATTCAAAATGAGTGAATATTTGCAAAATATTTATCAGTTTAAAAGTTTATCAGTTTGAACATTAAATATCTTGTCTTTGTAGTGTATTCAGTTGAATATAGGTTGAAAAGGATTTGCAAATCATCGTATTCTGTTTTTATTTATGTTTTACACAATGTCCCAACTTCATTGGAATTGAGGTTGTAGAATTCCGTTACGTCCTACCTGCAGCACAATATGGGGTATTTCTGCCCCTGTGTGCTGGTAGGATAGGCAGAATTTTTAATTAGCATAATTGTTTGTGGGACTATACAACCTTATAAGAGGGCAAAAGAGACCCCCCCCCCCCCCCCCCGTGTTTTTTTCCGTCCTGTGTGGTGGGACAGGTGGAGGGACGTCTTTTTTGTCCTCCCATATTTGTTTCTCCTAAGCTTTAGAGCTTTTATTTACTTTTTGTTTCCTCATCTTGGAATTCTTCTCTTTGTTCTTTCTTCTCCCCCCTTTTTGGTTTGGGGCATCCTGGGGAGAAGAAAATAGTTTTCAGTCTGACTTGGGGTTTATTTTTTATTTTTTGCTCCTGTGCCTTACCTTCCCTGATGCCGCTGCTCCGGAGCCGAGGAAGTGACACTTCAGACTCCGGAACCCTTTACCGGGTTCTGGTTTCCTGGGCACTGTTTTCTCTGTGGGACTCCTTCGGCCTACTTCCTGTAGCACGGCAGTTGTGCTACCGGCCTGGTTTTTATACCGCTGTGGCGGTATTACTGCTGTATGTTTGTTGGAGCCTCTTAAGGCTCCAGAGACCTGAACTTATATATATTTTTGTATAGTTTACTAATTTAAAGGGACAGTCCCATTTTTTTGTGGGCGGGGGGAGGTTTGTGAGGTGCACTAGGTTTGCTCCAATGGTGGCTTGTCTCTAATTGTGGAAGGCCTTAGTACTGTCCTTTATTGGTGTGTTTTGCTGCCTGCAGTGGTCTTGATTACTCTGCTATTGATTCTTTTATAGCCGTTTTCATCTCCAGGATGTCCTTCTCTGCTTCCAGTGGTGGCGGCGACTCCAGAAGGAAGAGGTCCTACAAGCGGAAACATCTAGCTTGTGTAGAGTGTGACACCCCTCTACCAGTGCCACCGAACCCCCAGCTGAGGAACAGTCCATACATGACGTGATTGTGTGGATCAAAGACTATATGGAGGATTCCATGAAGGAAATCCAGGACTCCATTTCCCAAATTTCTAAGAAGTCCTGTACTGAAAGACACACTCTCTCAGTACCTTCAGAGGAGGAGCTGCTGAAGTCCATCCAGTCAAGGGACTGGGATGTTGAATTTGGGGAAGCCTCTAGTTCCACCCAAAGGGGGCCTAGGGCCTTCCAAGTGGACGAGTCTCTGGATAAAGCTATGGTAGTGGAGACATCCTGAAAAAGCACCTATTCTATCCAGGATGTTTAAGACCTTATTTCCCATAGTGGAGTCTCAGCAAGACCACTGTGTTCCCCCACCTAAGGTTGATGCGGTAGTCAAACTATCCCGACGTACAGTGGTTCCGGCAGAAGATGGCTCCAATCTCCAAGACCCTATGGATAGGCATATAGAGTGCACTCTCTGGAGAGCTTACTCTACAGCTTCTGCGCAGGCCTCTGTGGTCATCACCTCTAACAAGGTTGCTAACAAGTTGCGCTCTGACCTGGCCCAAATGGAGAGGGATATTGACTCCGGTGTCTCCAGAGATGATTTACTATCTTTTATGAGGTCGGTTTCCTTGGAGGCAGATTATTTAACGGAAGCCTCCTTGCACCAGTTGGCTGCAAAATCTGTGGCCCTCTCTACTGCAACTAGAAGGCCTTTAGGGTTGAAACCTTGGAGAGCTGATAACGCCTCCAAATACAACTTGTGCTCCCTGCCATTTGAGCTGGGTAAACTTTTTGGCAAAGCCTGGACAACATCATGCAGGGTCTAGCCGACAAAAAGGGTAAGAGCCTTCCTCAGTCCTTTAGAGGAAGGTCAGGACCTTCCAGCCGAGGCAGAAGTTAGCAGCCGCCTCAGTCTAGGCCCCAATACCAGAGGCGTACTAGATACCAATCCAGAGGTTCTGGTCGTAAGTTCCCCAAGGAAGGGGACAGAAAGAAGCCTGAATTTGGACGCCAGCTTCTCTCCTGTAGCGGAAAATACTCCAGTTGGGAGATGACTCTCCCATTTTCTCACCTTCTGGCAGGTTAAGATCCAAGACCCTTGGGTCTTACCTGTAATACAGTGGGGTTATGCAGTCGATTTTCTTTGCCCGCCACAAGACCGGTTCATCGCAACCCGTTCTCTTCCTGCATCAGGGCAGGCTATACTGGAAAGGATTACCTGGACAAGGAGGCCTTGGAGAAGGTTCCCACCGCAGAAGAAGGTTTGAGTGTCTACTCCCCAGTCTTCCTGGTGCCAAAACCATCTGGCAACTGGAGGATGATTATAGACCTAAGTTATCTAAATCTGTTCATAAAGAAAAAGCATTTCTGAATTGAGACCGTGAGGTCGGTCACATCCTTTTTTCAGCAAGGTGTTTTGCCAAGGGAAAAAGATTCTTTGGATTCCGTGTAATAGAATAAAGTTATAGAATAAAACACTAGACTATCAACTATAGCTTAACATTTTATTAAGAATAGTATAAGAAGATAGCAAAAGGTAACATTTCACTAAGAAGGGTATAGCAAAAGGTCAAAAGGTCTTACAACAAGGAAAAGTATAACAGATATTAGAAGGTATAATCAAACCTTGCAATACAGCTGGTTTAGCAAGGTATAATCAGATATCAAAGTCAATCAAACGATGATATAATCAAATATCACAGTCAATCAAACTGTGATATATAATCAAATACTTACAACACTTAAAAGTATCATAAAGTATATCAAATCAAATAATCAAATCTCAAAGTCAATCAAACTATGAGATAATCAAATACTTACTATACAGCAGGTATGGCAAGGTAATCAAACGTAATCAAAGTGTGATATAATTAACACAACACTGCCCAGCTTCATTGATGAATTCCGATCAAGGTATCTTCAGGAAAATATCATCAAGCCATTTGTGACAGGTCATCAAGCAGCACCAGGCGTCCCCAATCACTGCTGTCCAGATTGCAACATATGGCTGGGGGATATCATCCGTCTTTATATACCCTTTGTATGTGTCATAGAGTGGGCGGGTTACAGAGGTGTATACACCTCTGTAAGGCTTTTTTCATCTCCAAGCTCACATTCTTGCGAAATAGGCCAGGTTTCACCAGAATATGTCTTGTGACACTATGTTTCATACAAGGTTAATCGTTAAGCTGGTTTGTAAGTCTATTATAGACATTTAGCTCATACAGAGTTAATACTTTAAGCTCGTTTTATATTCATGTAAACACTAGCTCAAACAGAGCTGAACCTTTGAAACCTAAAGTCAAACAGGGCTGAGCCTTAGAACTGGTTTCATGTCTATCTAGACATTATCTAGTTAAACTTTAAGCTCGCTTATTGTGCATGTAACAGAATTGAACTCTGATCTTGCTTTTCTGTCTAACTAGACACTATACAGAGTTGAAACTAAGGTTACATGACTTGGCTTGTCAGCCATTTTATCAAGGGCACTCATTTTGATTTTTAGCATTACACAAGGCGAGGTCCTTGTTACCCTAGACCTAAAGGATGCCTACTTACATGTTCCAGTTTATCTTCATCACAGAAGGTATCTAAGAATTGCTGTTTCAATTGCCGGCCACAGGAGGCATTTCCAGTTTGCGGCCCTGCCATTCGGCATCTCCTCGGCTCCCCATACCTTCACCAAGGTGGTGGCTCCAGTAGCAGCCATGCTCAGACTTCAAACTCTGTTCATAGTGCTATATCTGAAAGACTGGCTAATAAAAGCCCAGTCAGAAACCATCCTGCTCCAGCATCTGCACATAGCTGTGTCTTTTCTCCAGCACCTAGGCAGGCTAATAAATTGGAAGAAGTCAGAAGTGATTCCTTCCACTCTGAGGAAGTTTCTGGGATTCATTCTGGACTCAGATCGCCTAGGAATTTCTTTAACACCAGCAATGAAAGAAAGGATAACGGTCTGGTCTTCTCAGAACACGCCTGGTGTCCATCAGGACAACTATGAAAGTCCTAGGCCTCATGTCAGCCGATGCAGTCCCTTGGGCTTTATGGCATGTGGGTCCTCTCCAGATGTTCTAGAGGTCTGGAATCGTGGCCCCCTCGGTCTCAACAAGAGGATCTCCCAGTACCTGTCTTTCCCTCAACTGATGGATACACCTAAAAGACGGGATGTCCACGGTGCAACCTCGTTGGACCCTGTTGAACACTGATGCACGCCTTTCAGGATGGGGAGCCCATCTGTACGAGAAGACCGTACAAGGAGTCTAGAGCGGGCTAGAGAGTATGACATCTGTTAAATAATATTTGACATGCAATATTCAAGACCTTTAAGGGTTAATTGTATTCTGCTGACATAACTCTTGTAACTTATGGTGCATGGGTGTGGACAGAGTATGACTATTTTGGTATTGACCAAATACAGTAGTAGAAAGTATGAGGATGTTGGGAAACACCCCCTTTCATGTATATAAATGACTGACAGACACACATGTCTGGGTCTCACTACTCGGTGGGGGTCTCCCTCTCCCTGTGGGAATCTGTCCCTATCTCTGTCTCTCACTTTGGGTGCCTCTCTCTCCAAACCTGGCTACTTCCTCTAAGACCTTGAGAAGGATGGCGGAATCGTCCTGCAGAATATCAACACACATTGATGAATAAGCATGAGCCAAGATGTCTGCAAGGGATCCATCTTGAAGAAACCTAATTCCTATGAAATGTAAGACATTGACTGATGTTTCTGTTATGCTGGAAGTTTTCCATATATTTGTTTCCCATGAAGACTTCAATAAATCTCCATGTTTTATATGAAGCAGAGTCCTCCAATAATGTTACCTTAGGGGTCAACACGTGAGTAAGGATTTCATTCAATTGTAGACTATTTTATAGTTTACGGACTATTATTATTTTACAACATCATGCATCTGGAGGGATCTCAGAGCAGTTTACCTGGCACTCCTCCATTTCTCTCCTGTTCTCAGAGGAAGAGTTGTCAAGATCCGGTCCGACAACATGACGACCGTAATGTATCTAAACAAGCAGGGAGGCACCAGATCATTATCCCTCCTCAGGGAAGCACCAGATTGTTATCCCTCCTCAGGGAGGCAGGTCTGATTTTCACCTGGGCAGAGAAAAATCTGACCCATCTCTCCACGGTTCACATCAAGGGCTCCTTGAACATAGTAGCGGATCAGTTGAGTCGGGGTCTCACCGTGTCAGAAGAATAATCTCTCAATCAAGAGGTCTTCCACCAGATCACCCTGATGTGGGGTCTTCCAGATCAGGGTGATCAGACTCAACGACAAGGTAGAGACGTTCTGCTCACTATATCAGGAGGACTATCCCTTGGCAGTGGAAGCCCTGTCCATCCCTTGGAGGTTCAGGCTAGCATGCATCTTCCCTTCACTTTCCATGATACCAAGGGTATTGATGAAAGTCAGACAGGACCAAGCCTTGGTGATAGCCATTCTGCCCAAAAAGAGCTTGGTTTTCCCAACTCATGGTAATGAGTCGAGGGATCTATTGGAGGCTTCCCCTAATCCATAACCTGGTTTCTCAGGGAACTCAGAAGTACCAGGATCTGAGGAGATTCAACCTGACAGCCTGGAGGTTGGTCAGTCCCTATAGGAATCTAGAGGACTGTCAGAAGACCCTTTCCTGCGCCAGAGTAGAATACATCAATAAAGGCTACCTAAGGATAGGCAATGTCTTCAAGGAGTGGTGCTCCAGATGGGAAATTAATAGTTCAAATCCTTCTATGACTGAGATTATACATTTTCTTCAGGACGGCTTGGATAAGGGCCTTTCCCCTGCCACACTTAAGGTACAGGTTTCAGCCCTATCCGCCTGCTTAGGCAGACAATTGTCTCAGAACCCTTTAATTTCCAGATTTCTTAAGGGTTCTATGAGACTTAAGCCGGTGGTTTCAGCTCCTGTTCCACAGTGGGATCTTGCTACAGTTCTCTCTGGTCTCTGTGGTCTGCCATTTGAACCATTGGAGGAGGTGAATCTTAAGTTTCTGGCTTTCAAAACCACCTTTTAGCTAGCTATCACCTCAGCAAAGAGAGTAGGGAAGCTGCAGGCTTTTTCCTCTGAGGAGCCATATATTTCATTTTTTTCTGATAGGGTCTAGCTCAGGTTTCTTCCTGGGTTTAACCCTAAGATGCTCTCTTGGGCTAATATCAACCAGGTAGTCTCCTTACCGTTTTTCTCCCAGCTACAACTTCCAAGGAGAAGAAAAAACTCCATACACTGGACGTAGTAAGGTGTCTTCAGATTTATCTTCTGCGTACACGACCCTTCAGAAGATCGGAGAATCTCCTAATTAATGTGTATGGTAGAGACAAAGGTCTTCTTTTTGCTCTCAGGGGTTGACATCGCCAGAGTTAATCACAGCTCATTCAAACAGGGCTTTATCAGCCTCCTGGGCTGAGAGTCGTTCTTTGCCTTTTGAGCAGATTTGTGTAGCTGCTTCTTGGTCATCCTAACTGACCTTTGTTAAACACTACTGGTTACATGTCCGAAGTTCAGAGGCTACTGCCTTTGGACATTCAGTCTTAAGCACTGTAGTGTGAGAGAACCCTCCCTAGAGGATCTGATTGCTACATCCCCATATTGTGCTGCTGGTAGGTCATAAGGGAATCGTTGATTATTATGACAATCTGTTTTCCCTTATTCCTAACAGCAGCACAAGCTTCCCTCCCTTAAATAGGATTGTTTCTCTTTATAACTGACATGGGGAGGTCTCTTTTGCCCTCTTATAGGGTTGTATTGTCACACAATCAATTATGCTAATTAAAAATTCCACCTGTGCTACCAGCACACAGGGGCAAAAATACCCCATACTGTGCTGCTGTTAGGATTAAGGGAAAACAGATTAATATCATAATCAACGACTATTGACCAGTTCTGTATTTGCTTTACACTGCATGTTATTGAGATCCAGTTCATGTGATATTTTATATTAACTCCAAGTTTTATTGGTCACTCACAACAGATGCAAAGTAATAAAATTAGAGAATTACTCCAAAAAATACCATATAATAAAGTTAGCAAATGAAACGTCTCAATTGCTTATAAAAGATGCATGTTATGTCAGATCAGTTTTTTACGATAAAAGTAGAAAAAATAAACAAAGAGACAACAAGATGTAAGACAAACAGCAACACCGTAGAAACAGGAGGGAAGCAATGGGGCATTAGTCAAGAAATCTACAGGGAAAGGAACTCGGGATGTTTGAACTTCGCTAAAGCCAATATGTTCTCCATTCTGTATCTATGATGAAATTCCTCAGCCCACCAAGATCTTGGCGGGGAGGGGTTCGGACTTTCAAGTTCACGGAATTATTAACTCACACAAGTGATTTTAAGATTGTTTTTTCGTGACACATTGTACTTCATGTTAGTGGTCAACATTGATCAATCTTTTTGTATTTATTTATAAAAAAAAAAAATAGAAATTTGATGGAAATTTGGGAAAAAAAAAATGTCAAAATGTGAAATGCTCTGATTTGCAGACGGATAGTCATACCATCCAAATACATTAATAAATATTATCTACCATATCTCTGCTATATATCGGCATCATCTTTTAATCATCCTTTAATTTATTTTGGACGTTAGAAGGCTTACACGCGTAACAGCGATTTTCTATATTAACAAGTAAATTTCCCAAACTAATTTTTTAGGGACCACTTCAGTTCTAAAGGGGATTAAAAAGGCCTATATATTAGAAACCCCCTATAAATCACCCCATTTTCAAAACTGCAACCCTGAAATAATTCAAAACAGCATTTGGGAAGTTCGTTAACCCTTAAAGCATTTCACGGGAATTGAAACTATATGGAGGTGAAATTTAGACATTTCATTTTTTTTTCCAATAATGCATTAATTTAGCCCTAAAATTAACACATTCACAAAGGGTTAAAGGAGAAAATTCATCTTACAGTTTGTTACACAATTTCTCCAGAGCACAGAAATATCCCATGTGGGTGTAAACTAATGTTTGGGCACATGGCAGTGCACAGAATGGAGGGAGCACTGGGTATTTGAAAAGCAGATTTTGCTGGAATAGTTTTCAGGTGCCATGTCTCCTTTGCAGAGCTCCTAACGTACCAGTACAATGGAAACCCTGAAAAAGTGACCCCATTTTGGAAACCACACCCCTCAAGGAATTTATCAAGGGGTATAGTGAGCATTTTGACCCCACAGCTGTTTCACAGATTTTAGTAACATTTGGCGCAGATATGAACGAGCACTATGTGACTTTTGGAGCGCAGACTTAGATATTTGGTATCTGTACGCCATGTCATCTTTGCAGAGCCTCTAAAGTACCAGAAAAGTGGAATTCCCTAGGGAGTGATCCCATTTTCAAAACTGCACCCCGCAAAGAAGGGGTGTAGTGAGCATTAGTATCCCAGATGTGAATGATGGTGAAGAGTGAATATGTAAGCTGTGCGAAGTAAATTGGGAATACCAAATTCTCTACTATTTCCACAGTAGTTCCTATGATTGGGGGGTCACTTCTGGTGTCTTTTCCCTCGTAACCTCTAAATTTGGGATGTACCCTGATATACACTCACACAGCTTATACATTCCCTTCCTGCCACAGCCAGTTGTGTTCTAATGATTTAGCAATTTTTGGGGTTTTTGTCTTCACATTGTACAAGCTATTTATTTATTTTTTTTCTGGTGATGTAGCCATATGAGGGCTGATTTTTTGCGGTATGAGATGCATTTTGTAATGACACCATTTTTGCGTGTCTATAACTTAATGAATAAATTTTATTAACTCTTTCTTGGTGGAATAAAAAAAAAAAACATTAATTCTGGCATTTCTTTTTGCCTTTTAATTTTTTTTTCCATGCAGCATACAGCATAAATAACATGTTACCTTTATTCTGTGGGTCGGTATGATTACATCGTCTGAGATGTGTAACATTTTTATTTTTCAGTTGACAGAGTTGGTTGAGGGCATATTTTTTGCGGGACGACCTATGATTTTTATTGGTAATGTTTTGGGATACATATAACTTTTTGATCACTTTTTATAGCATTTTTTTGTAAAGAGAGATGGTGAAAAATCATTTTTTTTCATCGTTTTTTTTCTGATGTTCACCATGCAGGTTAAATAATACTTCACGTTTATTGTACAGGTTGTTATGTTAATTAATTTTATATAGGAAAGGGGTATTTGGGGGCTTTACTCATTTATGAATTTTTTTGAATATACTTCACTTTTTTTACTGTTTTATGATGTACTACATACTGCAATACATGTGCATTGCAGTCTATAGAGGAAGTCAGCCTATGCAGATGCATAGGCTGACTTCCTCCATTCGGTGGCAGGATCAACCATGTATGAGGTCTCGTCGCCTAGGGGTTAAAGGGGTTGTCCAGGAAAAACATTTTTTTTTCTCTGGAGGCAGGGGAAGGTGAAAAATAATAAAAACAAAACAAAACATACTCACCTGTCCCTGGGACTCCAATGTCCCCGCCGCTGTCCTATGTGGCTTGTTTAGGAGGAAGTCCTCGCCGCACATTACCTCTGAGGCTAATCAGTGATCTAATGAAAGGGCACGGGACATCACTCGCATACGTCACCTGTGACTTCCCGGTTCCTTTCCTTAAGCCGCTAATTGTCCTCAGTGGTCATGTGCAGCAGGGACTTCCACTGGAACAAGCCCCGGGGTGCCACGGGACCAGACAGCAGTGGGAAACATTGGGGACAGGTGAGTATGTTTTTTGTTTTTTTTTGCTTGGATTTTTTTCTTCTTCTTCCTCAGCCTCCAGAGAAAAAAATGTGTTTCCTGGACAACCACTTTAAGTTTGTCCACTGTTTCCTTTGAACTAAATAAATAGAAGCCTTTACTTCTACACATACCCTCAGCTGTACATAGCTGAGTATTCGGCCCCCTTGAACTTTTCAACCTTTTGCCACATTTCAGGCTTCAAACATAAGGCTATAAAATTTTAATTTTTTGGTGAAGAATCAACAACAAGTGGGACACAATCATGAAGTGGAACGAAATTTATTGGATATTTTAAACTTTTGTAAAAAATAAAAAACTGAAAAGTGGGGTGTGCCAAATTATTCGTCCCCCTTAAGTTAATACTTTGTAGCGCCACCTTTTGCTGCGATTACAGCTGCAAGTCGCTTGGGGTATGTCTCTATCAGTTTTGCACATCGAGAGACTGAAATTCTTGCCCATTCTTCCTGGGAAAACAGCTGGAGCTCAGTGAGGTTGGATGGAGAGCGTTTGTGAACAGCAGTTTTCAGCTCTTTCCACAGATTCTCGATTGGATTCAGGTCTGGACTTTGACTTGGCCATTCTAACACCTGGATAGGTTTATTTGTGAACCATTCCATTGTAGATTTTGCTTTATGTTTGGGATCATTGTCTTGTTGGAAGATAAATCTCCGTCCCAGTCTCAGGTCTTTTGCAGACTCCAACAGGTTTTCTTCCAGAATGGTCCTGTATTTGGCTCCATCCATCTTCCCATCAATTTTAACCATCTTCCCTGTCCCTGCTGAAGAACAGCGGGCCCAAACCATGATGCTGCCACCACCATGTGTGACAGTGTGGATGGTGTGTTCAGGGTGATGAGCTTTGTTGCTTTTACGCCAAACATATCATTTTGCATTGTGGCCAAAAAGTTCGATTTTGGTTTCATCTGACCAGAGCACCTTCTTCCACATGTTTGGTGTGTCTCCCAGGTGGCTTGTGGCAAACATTAAATGAGACTTTTTATGGATATCTTTGAGAAATGGCTTTCTTCTTGCCACTCTTCCATAAAGGCCAGATTTGTGCAGTGTACGACTGATTGTTGTCCTATGGACAGACTCTCCCACCTCAGCTGTAGATCGCTGCAGTTCATCCAGAGTGATCATGGGCCTCTTGGCTGCATCTCTGATCAGTCTTCTCCTTGTTTGAGATGAAAGTTTAGAGGGACGGCCGGGTCTTGGTAGATTTGCAGTGGTCTGATACTCCCTCCTTCCATTTCAATATGATCGCTTGCACAGTGCTCCTTGGGATGTTTAAAGTTTGGGAAATCTTTTTGTATCCAAATCCGGCTTTAAACTTCTCCAAAACAGTATCACGGACCTGCCTGGCGTGTTCCTTGGTCTTCATGATGTGTATCTTGGTCTTCATGATGCTCTCTGCATTTTAAACAGAACCCTGAGACTATCACAGAGCAGGTGCATTTATACGGAGACTTGATTACACACAGGTGGATTATATTTATCATCATCAGTCATTTAGGACAACATTGGATCATTCAGAGATCCTCACTGAACTTCTGGAGTGAGTTTGCTGCACTGAAAGTAAAGGGGCCGAATAATATTGCATGCCCCACTTTTCAGTTTGTTATTTTTTACAAAAGTTTAAAATAACCAATAAATTTCGTTCCACTTCACAATTTTGTCCCACTTGTTGTTGATTCTTCACCAAAAAAATTAAAATTTTATATCTTTATGTTTGAAGCCTGAAATGTGACAAAAGGTTGAAAAGTTCAAGGGGGCCGAATACTTTTGCAAGGCACTGTAGGTAGGGAGAGGAGCCGGATACTTTACACATATATATATACACACACTTACCTCCACCTGTACACTATATCTATAGACTGATATGGAGTTGCTCCATGCTCCCTTTCACTCTTCTGGGAAGGTTTTCTACAGGATTTTTGAGGTGTTTCTGGGTATTGCCCATTTTTTCAGAGAAGCATTTGTGAGGTCAGACACTGATGTTAGATGAGAGGTACTCCATCTAGGTTCTATTCCTTCCCTCAGGTGTTGGATGAGGTTGAGGTCCGGGCTCTATGCAGACAGTCCAGTTCCAACCATATCTTTATGGACCTTGTACACTGGGGACAGTCATGCCGGAACAGAAAAGTAGCTTTCCCCAAACTGTTCCCACAAAGCTGGATTTGATAATTGTCATCTTCACTGGAAGCAAAGGGGTTAGGCCGACCCCTGAAAAACACTCCCACCAAACCTTACAGTTGACACAATGTAGTCAGACAGATAACATTCTCCTGGCATTCACCAAACCCAGAACCGTCCATCAGACGGATGCAAGCGTGAACCTCTGGGAAGAAACATATGATGTGTATGTACAGTACAGACCAAAAGTTTGGACACACCTTCTCATTCCAAGAGTTTTCTGTATTTTCATGACTATAAAAATTGTAGATTCACACTGAAGGCATCAAAACTATGAATTAACACATGTGGAATTATATACTTAACAAAAAAGTGTGAAACAACTGAAAATATGTCTTATATTCTAGGTTCTTCAAAGTAGCCACCTTTTGCTTTGATTACTGCTTTGCACACTCTTGGCATTCTCTTGATGAGCTTCTAGAGGTAGTCACCTGAAATGGTTTTCACTTCACAGGTGTGCCCTGTCAGGTTTAATAAGTGGGATTTCTTGCCTTATAAATGGGGTTGGGACCATCAGTTGTGTTGTTCAGAAGTCAGGTGGATACACAGCTGATAGTCCTACTGAATGGAGTGTTAGAATTTGTATTATGGCAAGAAAAAAGCAGCTAAGTAAAGAAAAACGAGTGGCCATCATTACTTTAAGAAATGAAAGTCAGTCAGTCTGAAAAATTGGGAAAACTTTGAAAGTGTCCCCAAGTGCAGTGGCCAAAACCATCAAGCGCTACAAAGAAACTGGCTCACATGAGGACCGCCCCAGGAAAGGAAGACCAAGAGTCACCTCTGCTGCGGAGGATAAGTTCATCCGAGTCACCAGCCTCAGAAATCGCAGGTTAACAGCAGCTCAGATTAGAAACCAGGTCAATGCCACACAGAGTTCTAGCAGCAGACACGTCTCTACAACAACTGTTAAGAGGAGACTGTGTGCAGCAGGCCTTCATGGTAAAATAGCTGCTAGGAAACCACTGCTAAGGACAGGCAACAAGCAGAAGAGACTTGTTAGGGCTAAAGAACACAAGGAATGGACATTAGACCTGTGGAAATCGTTGATTGTAATGTCAATCTGTATTCCCTTAGTCCAGACAGCAGCACAATATGGGGTATCTCTGCCCCTGTGTGTTGTTTAGGACAGGTGGAACCTTTAATTAGCACCAAAAAGGTGCCTCCTACTAGCCCTATAAGAGGGCACCTGAGACCTCCCTCCACTGTGTAAATTATAAAGTAACAGGAAACAAGCTTCTAGGGAGGGAAGCCTTGTGCTGCTGTCTGGACTAAGGGAATACAGATTGACATTACAATCAACGATTCCCCTTACGTCCGACAGCAGCACAATATGGGGAGATAGCAAGTAATTCCCCTAGGGAGGGTTTCCTCGCCTTACAACATCAAGGACTGACTGACCAAAGGCAGTTGTCTGGAAACTGCGGATGTCCAATGATAATGTTTAACAAAAGGTCAACTGAGATGACTATGATGCAGCCGCACAAATCTGGTCCAATGGTAAGGACCGATACTCAGCCAAAGAAGTCGACAACCCAGGTCGAGTGGCCGTAGAAAGACTGGAGGGAATAACTCCTGAATAAGAAAGGAAGACTTAATTGTCTCCTTGATCCATGTGGATAGAGTAGGCTTGGAAGCCTTGAGGCCTCTGTTTTTACACTGCATATCAATTAGTAGGCTTTCGGCCTTCCTAAGCGGTTGAGTGTGGAATAGGTAAATCCACAGACACCTTACCACATCTAAGGTGTTGAGCTTTTCTTCCTCCTCAGAGGTTGGAGAGGGGAAAAACACAGGTAACGAAATTAGCTGATTGCTATTATAGTATGAGGGGACCTTAGGGATAAACCCAGGCAAACCTAAGGTGCACCCTATCTGCAAAAACAAAATGTACGGTTCTCTAGAAGAGAGGGCCTGGAGTACCCCTACTCTTTGGCAGATATAATAGCCAACAAAAAAGTGGTTTGTAGGCTAAATATTTTATCCCCGTAGTCTCCAAGGGTCCAAATGGAGGACCGCACAGGCCTGTAATGACTACCGCAAGGTCCCACTGGGGATGATACTGAGGGCTTTAGCCTCATTGCCCCTTTAAGGAACCTTGCAACCAGAGGATCCTGAGACAGACGTCTGTTCAAATGAGCGGAGAGGGCCGCAATCTGCACTTTCAAAGTGGCAGGGGCAAGGCCCTTATCCAAACCGTCCTGAAGAAAATATCAGCCGTTGAAGGTTCTAGATTATTAATACCCTTCTTGGAGCACCACTCCATGAAAATCTTGGCTGTCCTCTGGTAGTTCTTATTGGTAGATTCTGCTCTTGCAGAATAAAGGGTCTTCAGGAAGGCCTCTGACAGTCCTCTATCCTGCTGTAGGGACTGCTCAACCTCCAGGCTGTCAGGTTGAATCTCCAGAGATCCTGGCACTTCAGAGATCCTTGGGAAACCAGGTTCTGGATGGGGGGGAAGCCTCCAATATATCCCTCGACTCATCTCCATGAGTTGGGAAAAACCAAGCTCTTTTTGGCCAGAATGGAATGATGGCTATCACAGAGAAAAAAACCCGTCAGAAAAAAACCAGCCACCGCAACCCGCAGCAGAGGAGCTAGAAACCACTCACTCAACAAATAAAGGACTGCATTCAGACCTTTTAAATGTAATCCAGCAGCGAGGGGAGGAAGCCAACAAAGAAACATTTATACAGCACCAAAACAAGTCAAACGCCATACTGGAACATAGAGGAGCATAAGCCTAAGCCAGAGGCTCAAAATACAAGCAGCAAAAATCAATTCTATATTTTGCCTTTAAATTTTAAATTTTCAAACTTACCGCACTTTTTCCGAGAAAACCGGAAGTAGGGGCGCGGTGGTGCGCAAAGGCTTCCTTCCCCTGGGAACACGGAACCGGAGAAAAGTTCCGGCCGCGGAGGTTCCCCGCTTACTTCCGGGATCGCGCTGCCTGCAGATGGATGCCGGATAACGCTGCGGTGCGAAGGCCCGAAGGACCGGAGGTTTTTCTTTGGGACCAAGGTACCCCAAGAAGGTAAGCCAGGAGTAACTAAAACCCCTAGCAACGGGAGGTCACAAGAGACCTCCGTCCACCTGTTCCACACAGGACAGAAAAAAACACAGTGGAGGGAGGTCTCAGGTGCCCTCTTATAGGGCTAGTAGGAGGCACCTTTTTGGTGCTAATTAAAGGTTCCACCTGTCCTAAACAACACACAGGGGCAGAGATACCCCATATTGTGCTGCTGTCGGACGTAAGGGGAATCTGTGCTTTGGTCTGATGAATCCAAATTTGAGATCTTTGGTTCCAACCACCGTGTCTTTGTGCGACGCAGAAAAGGTGAACGAATGGACTCTACATGCCTGGTTCCCACCGTGAAGCATGGAGGAGGAGGTGTGATGGTGTGGGGGTGCTTTGCAGGTGACACTGTTGGGGATTTATTCAAAACCGAAGGAATACTGAACCAGCATGGTTACCACAGCATCTTTCAGCGGCATGCTATTCCATCCGGATGGCGTTTAGTTGGACCATCATTTATTTTTCAACAGGACAATGACCCCAAACACACCTCCAGACTGTGTAAGGGCTATTTAACCATGAAGGAGAGTGATGGGGTGCTACGCCAGATGACCTGGCCTCCACAGTCACCAGAACTGAACCCAATCGAGATGGTTTGGGGTGAGCTGGACCGCAGAGTGAAGGCAAAAGGGCCAACAAGTACTAAGCATCTCTGGGAACTCCTTCAAGACTGTTGGAAGACCATTTCAGGTGACTATCTCTTGAAGCTCATCAAGAGAATGCCAAGAGTGTGCAAAGCAGTAATCAAAGCAAAAGGTGGCTACTTTGAAGAACCTAGAATATAAGACATATTTTCAGTTGTTTCACACTTTTTTGTTAAGTATATAATTCCACATGTGTTAATTCATAGTTTTGATGCCTTCAGTGTGAATCTACAATTTTTATAGTCATGAAAATACAGAAAACTCTTGGAATGAGAAGGTGTGTCCAAACTTTTGGTCTGTACTGTATATATGTGTGTATTCTGTATATGGTGTGTGTATAAATGTGTGTGTGTAGAGTATATGTATGGTGAAATGACGGACACAATAACAGAAACTAACAGTCCCCTTCAAGTCATGTGATCTGTCATGTAGCCCATCTGTCCCCGCTTACATGAAGAAACATGAAAATGGGAGATCTGCCTCAATATTACTGTAAATATTAAATCTCACTGTTATTAATTGTACCATACAAGCACTGACTAGTACACTCGGTTATAAGGCAAGGTAAATGCATAGTTATATGAATAAACTTCTGTATGTTGAATATACAAGGTTGAGCTCTGACACGCAACGCTGTGGTTAGATGATGGTCGCAGCATTTCTATAAATAGAGGGTCATAAGTTCCCTCTGGAAATGCCACTGACATGGCGAAACTGGTAAGAAGATTCGATTAGTATTTTATTTGTTAATTGGGATTACACATGGAAGAGTTGTCAGTCTGAGGAATTAAATAGAAATGCTATACCTGTCTGACATATTTAAATTATACAAACTAGAACTCCAGCTACCGTCATTGTAAGTCAAGCTACATCAGTGTTCAGACAAGGAGAACAAGGAGTCACTTGCAGTTTTGGTCCATGGTCTTCCATTACTGGTGGTATTTTCAAGCCAACATCAAATCTGACAACCATTGGTGCAAATCCTAAAGCTCCACTGCAAACATTGGGCATCCCTTACAGACAGAGGCGTAACTTGAAGTTTCTTGGCCCAAATGCAAAACCGTACGTACTTTGCGCTATTTAGACTAGTGATATCATTTTATGTGGCAGAGGGTCTTTTGGGGACCCAACTTAGGCTCCTGGCCCCAGTAGCAACTGCTACTGCTGTGGCCCCTATGGCTTCGCTCCTGCTCATAGATGTAAGGGGCTATGCAGAATCCGTGTTTACAGCAGGTAGGGCTACTGGTGGGTGATAACTGGAAATAGGATACAAGATAGACTACAGGTTTACAATCCTTTGTTGGTTCCAGGGCTATGGAGTGGATAAGCCAAACCACCGACTCAGAATCCTCTATTTTTCCATAGCTCGATGGCGACTCTTGCTCTGACTCTATCTCCAGTTCCTTCAGAAATGACAGACAGGAGCTTTAAATCTTCCCTTATCCAGGAAAAAGCCAATGACTGAATTCCAATGAAAATAAATAATATCTTAATCTAATTAATTAAATATCCATAGCTGTGTCATGTAATTAAAATTCTTCTTTCCAACGCCATTCATAATTGGCCCCAACAGACTCCACCTTTGTTTCATCTTTACCCTTCTTCTTTTGAGACACCAGTCACTCTGTTAGACATCTCAATATATGTACTCCTAGATGTATCCATCATACTTTTCAGTGCAGCATTGCTCACAGCCATCTCTCTAAGGTTGCTATACCTGCCAGTCAAACTCTAGCTGGTTCTGGAGCCACTCAGAGCTTTGAGACACAGAGCCAATCACAGCGCTGCCTCATTATCCAATTCTGACCTAATGCAGGGTATTTACAGACACCAAGCTGCAACCATTGTTGGAAGAGCACAAGCTGGTGGTGGCAGTGTTATGGTCTGGGGAATTCTTTCATGACATTCTCTGGGCCCACTCATCCATGTGGAAGGCACTCAGAACCGATTTGGCCTACCCTGGGGCAGAGGCAGATGGAATCTTCATGTCACATGGCTATAAATGTCCATCAGTGGTTGGAAATGCATGACCAAGACTTCCAAGGCCCCCCAATTCTACAGGTTTTAATCCAATTGAGGATCTATGAGACCACCTCGATTGTCATATTTGTTCTGTGGATCCCCCCATGCACCCTTCAGCAAATGTGGGATGCACTGCAGACAGCATGGCTCCAGATACCTGAGACAACCTACCAGCACCTTAGTGAGTCACTCCCAGCCCACCTGGCTGCTGTCCATACTGTATATGGTGGTTACTCTGGATATTAGCTAGTATTAATAATGTGACTTGACTCTGTATAATTTTTCTTTTGTAATACCCATTATACCTTGCTGCCCTCATTATGACATCACATAGACTATATATTTACCAGATGGGTGGACCGACTTTACCCGAATATTCCAAATAATTTTTTTTTTACAAAACTGAGCAGAAAATGGTTATTTGTCTTGGGCAAACTAAAATGGCGACCGCATTATACTCTGGGGTCTCTTCAGTTGGAAGCCCAGGGGAGCCGACAAAATAAAAAAAAATAAAAATTAACATTCACCTTCTGTTACCTCTTTTGGGCTTCCTCACAGCGTCCAGGGCTTTTCTGGTGATGTCATGTGCCCGGGGTCACCTCTGAAGCCTGTGAATGGGCCACCAGTTGTCACATGGGCACACTAAGAGTTTCATGACATCATATAACATAAATAATGGTCAAGTGTGTTTAAGATAGTGGTTTATTTGCACTCGGTCACTGGCACACTGGCCATGCATTTTCACTCTAGTAGTGTTTGACACATTATTAGTTTTTATATTCCTACCAATATGGCATATCTAGACATCTAGTAGTTTTCATTTCATTTCACATGTGACGGCTGAGGCCAGTCAGTGTCCCTTATTTAGGGGCTTCTGCAAAAGACGACAACCAAGCAGCAGGACCGGACCACGCTGGGAGGACACCTGCCACGGCCTAATTAAAAAATAAAATTTTAGCCTGGAATCAGTATAGGTAGTTTTGGTACCTAAAATTCTAACTAGCCTCCTTTTTATACATTGGTGGTTTCAGGCAGGAGCAGGCAAATGGGCAAGATTCTGTCACAGCTTGCCTCTGACTGGGTGGCAGGAGAGAGCTCAGAATCAAGCCCTCTTGTCTCCCTGGGACAACCCATATGACAGTAGACAGCCTAATTAGCATATCAGGCACCAAAAATAACTGCACTGATTGCTCAGCAATGGTGGGGGCAAGAGAAAAAAAATTCCAACTGTGCCAGAATTAGAGAAAGAATACCTATTAAAAGATGCAAAGAGATGAAGTTGGTGGAGGTGATGAAACGGTCAGTCCTCTTTAACAAAAGAAAAAGGACACTTCATTTTGTTGATTCGTGGGTAAAACTTTTCCTTACCTTCAGGATGAGACTAGGGTTTCACCCTTATGAGAGATTTCTTTTAATAGTAAACAGTATTTGATTTTGAAGTAAAAGGTTTCCCTTATTCTAAACATGAAATTGTCTTTAGCCCTGTGTGAATTATCTCATGTTTAACAAGATTTGATTTATATGTGAAACATTTCCCACATTCTGAACATGGATATGGCTTCTCTCCTGTGTGAATTCTCTGATGAGTAACAAGATTTGAATTACGGTTAAAACACTTCCCACATTCTGAACATGGATACGGCTTCTCACCTGTGTGAATTCTTCCATGTTGCACAAGATGTGATTTTTCTGTAAAACATTTGCCACATTCTGAACATGAGAATGGCTTCTCTCCTGTGTGAATTCTCTGATGCGTAATAAGATGTGATTTCTGGTGAAAATATTTCCCACATTCTGAACACAAAATTGTCTTCTCTCCTGTGTGAATTCTCTGATGTTTAACAAGACTTGATTTAGATGTAAAACATTTCCCACATTCTGGACATGAAAATGATTTCTCCCCCGTCTCCCCTCTATTATGTGTGAGAAGAGATGATTTTTGGCTAGAACATTCTGAAGATGAAGTTATCTTTTCCCTTTTGTGAAGCCTCTGATGTCTAACAAGATTTGATTTAGATGTAAAACACTTCCTACATTGTGAACATGAGATTGTGTTCTCGCCCGTGTGAATTCTCTGATGTCTAAAAAGATTTGATTTGAATGTAAAACATTTCCCACATTCTGAACAAGAATATGGCTTCTCTCCTGTGTGGATTTGTTCATGTTGATCAAGTTGTGATCTAAATGCAAACCATTTTCCACACTCTGAACATGAAAATCGCTTCTCCTGTGTGTGAATTCTCTGACATTGAACACTCCTCCTGTGACTTTTATTGTGCTTCATAGTCTGTGATGAATCAGAAGTTAGGACCTGTATAGAAGGAATAGATGATAGATCTTTGCTTTGAAGAGCTGAGGGTATATCTGGGATAATGGCACGTTCTTCATATGTATCTTGTGTGATACCATCATCATCTGCTTTATAATCTGAAGATATGTCATATTCCTCTGAGCTCCTGGTACAATCATCTGCCAAGAAGAAAATTAATTTTATTTATTTATTAATATTATAACCTTAAAATTAATAATGAGACTTTATAAAATTTCTATATAGAGATGTCCATACAGATTATAATGCATGGAATAAAATTCACTGATTAACAGACTTGGGCTCTGTTCACATAAGCATTGCTATTCCTGTTGCTTCGCTCTATTATAGGAACAATGAAAATAACTCTGATATCAGGTACTTAAGATGATAAATCCCAGCTGTATGTCAGGAATCTCAGTTTAGATACTATTGCTTTAAGGTTACTGTGCCAACCTGTGAAGCTTCTGCCGCATCACAGTCCTTTTAGGCTTACTTCTCCAATTAGAAGCTGAGGAGTCATATTTAAATCCTCTTCCTCCCCAGTCAGGTGCCTGCTATTTGGTTCTACCTAGTTTGGCTCACATAACCTGATCCTTTGTTTCCTGATTTTGGCTCTGACACAACATCTAGGTACTGACCCTTCACTCCTGATTTTGGCTCTGACATTACCTACTGAACTGACTATTGGCTTGGATGTTCACTATCCTTATTTATTTTCCCGATTAGTAGCTTCTTTGTAAGTTTATTGTGGGTTCTGGTTTGATTTCTGATAATGGAGAGATTATTTCTCATACTGGTTTCTGTGGTGATAACTTGAACACCAAATTCAGTAAAGTCCATCTGGCCTTGCGGCTGGTTCTAGTGAAGGTGTTTGGGTGTCTGGGACCCATCTTGCAGCACTGTATACAATTTAAACAGCAAGTTCTGCGGCTCATTGTTATCAGCCAGATCCTGCTATTTTCTAATATTTGCTTCAGGGTCTCTAACCTTAATAGTGACCCTGTGCCTACAGATCTAGAAGGGTCATTACAAAAAAAAAATATTCCAAATTAAAGAAAGCAGCATGAATGTAAAACTGCAGAAACATTCTTACATACTATGTACATAACCATGTGTGTAGGAATTCAGAAATTGAAGCACGATTCTGAAAAAAAATCAACCTTCTGCTCGATTTTGCAGAATCAGTGGCTCGAAACTTCCTGCTGATTAGCTTCTTTCATCTGGGACTAATCAGTGGTGGAAAGTAGATTGTGAAGAGGGATCCAAGGTGGATGTCCACTTTGAATTCCTCTTCATTTTCTGCCATGTGAACATAACCTTATAGGTGGAACTTCATGGACCTGAATCTTTATTTAACCTTATTAACTTTGTTACTATGTACAGTCAATAGATGAACACAGAATTGTTGTAGTCTGAGAATGAGGAGAATCTGTGACGTTCTCTATTTGGTGGCTACTACTCACCTGGGCGGTGACCTGTAGGAATGTCCTCCTTACACTCATCATCACCCCTCACATATGTCTCTGGAGCATTAATATTGTTCAGACCTTCACCCAGATATAAAAGCTGTGAAACAAATATAGTAAAAGTCACCAGATAGATGGAGAAGTCACGTGGGATGTTTTATATGATAAGAGAAGATCATTCATTATCATGACCACCAAGAATGACTGAGTAAATAGCTGCAGATCTCCTGGGTAAATCCACAATGTTGTCATCTACCTGATCATCCTGTAGGACATTTTCTTCCTTACAATCCTGTGATAGAAGAGGACTGAGACATCTCTCCGGAGCTCCACTGCTCAACCAGCAGCCTCCATAGCCAGAAAACTGTGAGAAGATCCAGACAACAGGTCATGTCTATGGTCAGCTTTATCCTCCATCTCCACCTTTCTCATCAGACAAGTAGAAAACATCTAATACTGTGGGATAAAACCAGACTGACCACGAGACCTTCACAGCCTTCTACAGGGCAGAGGGAAGCTTTCATGAGCCCTTATCTCCATCTACCTGATCATCCTGGGGGACATTTTCTTCCTTACAATCCTGCGGTAGAAGAGGACTGGGACATCTCTCCAGTGATGTTCTCTTACTAGATGGAACTGGAGGAAACACATACAAGGACTGCATTCATTCTGTACATACAGATAATGTAAGGCCGTGTGTATTTAGTCATGTCTACTACCTGCTGATGTGAGGGGCCGGTGATCCTCCATCATGACCTCCTGGTAATGATCCTTGTGTTCTTCTAAATACTCCCACTCCTCCATAGAGAAATAGACAGTGACATCCTGACACCTTATAGGAACCTGACAACACAATGACACAGTCATCACCCAGATCCCTCCATTGCGGTCCTGTATAATGTCCCATCAATCCCAGCAGTGTCACCTCTCCAGTCAGCAGCTCAATCATCTTGTTGGTGAGTTCTAGGATCTTCTGTTCTTTGATCTCCTCATGTATGAGGGGATGAGGTGGAGGTCCTGGGATTGGGCTCAGGGTTCTCCCCCATCCTTCAGACACAGGAGCCTGACAGCGCCCACTAGAGGTCTTCTTCACTACTGTGTAATCCTGTATATGGAGAGACATATTACTAAATATCACTACATACATGTCCAGAGTCCATCACCTCTCCAGTCATATCATCTGTTATTACTATAGATGATAATGATGTAATATGACATCATCAGAATCTCTCACCTCTCCAGTAAGCTGGTACAGTATTTCTAGGGTGAGATTTAATATACTTTCCACCATCTTGTCTCTGTCCATTCTTAATGGGTCAGTCAAGTATATTCTCTTATATAACAAATCTCCACTGAGCGGATTCTATACTGTAGTAACCTGAATGGAAAGAAGATGAACTAAAGTAAAAAATACTAAAAATATTAAGAGGACACATTTGAGGAGATAATAAAGTGTAGACGTTGTGTTCTCTTTTGACCAAAACAGTGTAGAGCCATGTGTGTATAAAACATGTGGTGTAGAGCTGTGTGTATATAGTACATGGTGCAGTGTAGAGCTGTGTGTATATAGTATATGGTGCAGTGTAGAGTTGTATATATATATATATAGTATATGGTGCAGTGTAGAGCTATATATATATATATATATATATATATATAATACTGTGCAGTGTAAAGTTGTATATATAATATACAGTGCAGCGTAGAGCTGCATATATAGTATAAAGTGCAGTGTAAAGCTGTATATATAGTATGTTATAAATATATATATATATATATATATATATATATACACTGCAGTTTGCTCTCCATCCTTCTCAGATCTCCATTACCTGCTCCTGAGGACATTCTCATATAATGAAATAAGAACCCAATATAGTCTGACTCCTCCCACACATGTGACTGATGACATGGTCATGACATCATTAAAGGTCCTTTACTTTCTCCAGTATCACAGCCTGGAGCCTGGCTCCTCCCACATCTACGGGGTGTCCATGATACACATTACAGAGTGGGGGGCCCTGGGAGGTAGCGGCACACACAGCACACACCTGGGGTATCAGGTTACCAGGACTGGTGGAGTATGGCAGTGACCTGAAGTAACTCCCAAAGCCTGGACCCAAACTCCAGCCACTTACCTGACTGAGATCTCAGGGAAATATACAGTCATGGCCAAAAGTTTTGAGAATGACACAAATATTCTATTTTCACATGATCTGCTGCCCTCTGGTTTTTATGTGTGTTTGTCAGATGTTTTTATCACATACAGAAATATAATTGCATTCATATTATGAGTAACAGAAGCTTATATTGACAGTTAGAATGAGTTAATGCAGCAAGTCAATATTTGCAGTGTTGACCCTTCTTCTTCAGGACCTCTGCAATTCTCCCTGGCATGCTCTCAATCAACTTCTGGACCAAATCCTGACTGATAGCAGTCCATTCTTGCAGAATCAATGCTTTAATTTTGTCTGAATTTGTTGGTTTTTGTTTGTCCACCCGTCTCTTGATGATTGACCACAAGTTCTCAATGGGATTAAGATCTGGGGAGTTTCCAGGCCATGGACCCAAAATCTCTATGTTTTGTTCCCTGAGCCATTTAGTTATCACCTTTTCTTTATGGCAAGGTGCTCCATCATGCTGGAAAAGGCATTGTTGAGCGCCAAACTGCTCTTGGACGGTTGGGAGAAGTTGCTCTTGGAGGACATTTTGATACCATTCTTTATTCATGGCTGTGTTTTTAGGCAAGACTGTGAGAGAGCCGATTCCCTTGGCTGAGAAGCAACCCCACACATGAATGGTTTCAGGATGCTTTACAGTTGGCATGAGACAAGACTGGTGGTAGCGCTCACCTCTTCTTCTCCGAATAAGCTGTTTTCCAGATGTTCCAAACAATCGAAAAGGGGATTCATCAGAGAAAATGACTTTACCCCAGTCCTCAGCAGTCCACTCCCTGTACCTTTTGCAGAATATCAGTCTGTCCCTGATGTTTTTTCTGGAGAGAAGTGGCTTCTTTGCTGCCCTCCTTGAGACCAGGCCTTGCTCCAAGAGTCTCCGCCTCACAGTGCGTGCAGATGCACTCACACCTGCCTGCTGCCATTCCTCAGCAAGCTCTGCACTGCTGGTAGCCCGATCCCGCAGCTGAAACACTTTTAAGAGACGGTCCTGCCGCTTGCTGGTCTTTCTTGGGCGCCCTGGAGCCTTTTTGGCACCAATGGAACCTCTCTCCTTGAAGTTCTTGATGATGCGATAGATTGTTGACTGAGGTGCAATCTTTCTAGCTGCAATACTCTTCCCAGTTAGGCCATTTTTGTGCAGTGCAATGAATACTGCACGTGTTTCTTTAGAGATAACCATGGTTAACAGAAGAGAAACAATGATGGCAAGCACCAGCCTCCTTTTAAAGTGTCCAGTGGTGTCATTCTTACTTAATCATGACAGATTGATCTCCAGCCCTGACCTCATCAACACCCACACCTGTGTTAATGGAGCAATCACTGAAACGATGTTAGGTGGTCCTTTTAAGGCAGGGCTGCAATGATGTTGAAATGTGTTTTGGGGGATAAAGTTCATTTTCTAGGCAAATATTGACTTTGCAAGTAATTGCTGTTAAGCTGATCACTCTTTATAACATTCTGGAGTATATGCAAATTGCCATTAGAAAAACTGAAGCAGTAGACTTTGTAAAAATTAATATTTGTATCATTCTCAAAACTTTTGGCCATGACTGTACCTGCCATCGAGCACCTTACCACTTGCCTTTACCTATATATATATATATATATATATATATATATATACACACGCATACAGTCATATGAAAAAGTTTAGGCACCCCTATTAATCTTAATCATTTTTAGTTCTAAATATTTGGGTGTTTGCAACAGCCATTTCAATTTGATATATCTAATAACTGATGGACACAGTAATATTTCAGGATTGAAATGAGGTTTATTGTACTAACAGAAAATGTGCAATATGCATTAAACCAAAATTTGACCGGTGCAAAAATTTGGGTACCCTTATCATTTTATTGATTTGAATACTCCTAACTACTTTTTACTGACTTACTGAAGCACAAAATTGGTTTTGTAACCTCACTGAGCTTTGAACTTCATAGCCAGGTGTATCCAATCATGAGAAAAGGTATTTAAGGTGGCCAATTGCAAGTTGTTCTCCTATTTGAATCTCCTCTGAAGAGTGGCATCATGGGCTCCTCAAAACAACTCTCAAATGATCTGAAAAGAAAGATTGTTCAACATAGTTGTTCAGGGGAAGGATACAAAAAGTTGTCTCAGAGATTTAACCTGTCAGTTTCCACTGTGAGGAACATAGTAAGGAAATGGAAGACCACAGGGACAGTTCTTGTTAAGCCCAGAAGTGGCAGGCCAAGAAAAATATCAGAAAGGCAGAGAAGAAGAATGGTGAGAACAGTCAAGGACAATCCACAGACCACCTCCAAAGAGCTGCAGCATCATCTTGCTGCAGATGGTGTCACTGTGCATCGGTCAACAATACAGCACACTTTGCACAAGGAGAAGCTGTATGGGAGAGTGATGCGAAAGAAGCCGTTTCTGAAAGCACGCCACAAACAGAGTCGCCTGAGGTATGCAAAAGCACATTTGGACAAGCCAGCTTCATTTTGGAAGAAGGTCCTGTGGACTGATGAAACAAAGATTGAGTTGTTTGGTCATACAAAAAGGCGTTATGCATGGCGTCAAAAAAACACAGCATTCCAAGAAAAACACTTGCTACCCACTGTAAAATTTGGTGGAGGTTCCATCATGCTTTGGGGCTGTGTGGCCAATGCCGGCACCGGGAATCTTGTTAAAGTTGAGGGTCGCATGGATTCAACTCAGTATCAGCAGATTCTTGAGAATAATGTACAAGAATCAGTGACGAATTTGAAGTTACGCCGGGGATGGATATTTCAGCAAGACAATGATCCAAAACACAGCTCCAAATCTACTCAGGCATTCATGCAGAGGAACAATTACAATGTTCTGGAATGGCCATCCCAGTCCCCAGACCTGAATATCATTGAACATCTGTGGGATAATTTGAAGCGGGCTGTCCATGCTCGGCGACCATCAAACTTAACTGAACTGGAATTGTTTTGTAAAGAGGAATGGTCAAAAATACCTTCATCCAGGATCCAGGAACTGATTAAAAGCTACAGGAAGCGACTAGAGGCTGTTATTTTTGCAAAAGGAGGATCTACTAAATATTAATGTCACTTTTCTGTTGAGGTGCCCATACTTTTGCACCGGTCAAATTTTGGTTTAATGCATATTGCACATTTTCTGTTAGTACAATAAACCTCATTTCAATCCTGAAATATTACTGTGTCCATCAGTTATTAGATATATCAATTTGAAATGGCTGTTGCAAACACCCAAATATTTAGAACTAAAAATGATTAAGATTAATAGGGGTGCCCAAACTTTTTCATATGACTGTATATATATGGTTTCTACAAAAATAAGCCCTAGTTACAGCCCTAGAGTCAGCGCCTCCAGCACTAGGTTATGTCACAGAGACGGAGAATAAATAATGCGCAGCTCCCAACCGTACTGGACAAGTGCCCCGCTACCTCCCGCCACAGCAGGGCAAAATCCACTCACCCGCTCCCGAGTCCTGCCCCCTAGGTCCGCCTCCCGGCCGCTAGCATGCTATGGGCTTGGCTACCTACATGACCAGACGTCAGGTGCCACCCCTGCTCACTCCCACAGACGCAGCCACTTCACTACAGCACATCCCCCTTAGTGTAAAGGAGAGGAGATAGGGCATGGGGCCACAGCCACGCAAAGTATTTACAGAGGGAGAGTGCCAGTAAGACCCACTGACCCTGCGCCATCAATTGTGAATCTAAGTTAGGGTTTGGGTTACTAAAAATAACCATTTTACAAGATTTGTCCGGAGCGAATCAGAAAAGATTCTAATTCACACCGGTGCCTAAAAAATAAGACCTACCCAAAAATAAGCCCTAGCCCTAATATAAAACCCTGGGCCTCAGTGTCAAGTGTCACTGTGATGCACAGACCCTTAGGCCTAAGCAGTGGCCCATGGCGACAGCCAGAAGCGCCTTCCTGGCCCTCTGAAGAGACACCACCATATGATAACAGTTTTTATTTGGCCATGCTCACTGCCGGACGAACCTTGTGAGACGAATCTTGCAGGGTTTACCCAACACTTAATCATATTGTTAAATGGGCATGGTTTTAACCCCTTTCCGCCGGTGACATTTTTCGTTTTTGACTCCCCGCCTTCCAAACCCCATAACCTTTTTATTTTTCCATTCTTAGAGCCTTATGACAGCTTAATGTTTGCAGGACAAATTTTTCTTCATGATGGTGCCATTTATTATTCTGTACAATGTACTGGGCAGCTGGAAAAAAATTCAGAATGGGGTGGATTTGAAGAAAAAGTGCATTTGTGTGACTTTCTTACAGGCTTCATTTTTACGGCGTTCACTGTGCAGCCAATATGACATGTCACCTGTATTCTATGTTTCAATATGATTCTGGGGATACCAAATTTTATACGGTTTTATTTACAAAAATCTAAAACTTAGCAAAAAAAATTTTTTTTCCTAAAAGTCGCCATATTCTGACGCCCATGCATATCGCGTCTTCTTTTGCAGGGCCAGGTGTACTTTTATAGTTATACCATTTTAGGGAATGTCTATTGCTTTGATCACTTTTTATTCAAATTTTTATCATAGGCAAAACAGTGAAAAAACAGCACTTTTGATTTTTTTTTTACCGCTACGGCGTTTACCGTATGGGAAAAATATTTTTATAAGTTTGTAGACCGGGCATTTTCAGACACAGGGATACTGAATGTGTTTGTGTTTACCTTCGTTATATCGATGATATCCTTGTCATCTGGACTGCAGGTGAGGAGGCCCTACTTCAATTCCATCATGACTTTCATCCTACCATCAACCTTAAAGCACACAAGACAATCTATTATTTACAGCCAGGCTATACGATACAATCGTATTTGCTCTGACAAAGCAGACCTGGACAAGCAACTCCTGGATCTGAGCATGAAATTTCTCCGATTGGGATACAAACCAAAAGTGACGGACAACCAATTAAACAAAGCGGCAGCCATTAACAGAGACAGTCTGCTCACATATAGAGAGACCTAGAAAGAAGCCCGAGTGCCCCTAGTTGTCACCTACAACCCACAGCTAGAGATCCTACGAAGGATTGCCAAGGAGCTCCAGCCTGTGCTACATAGGGACAACAGACTCAAAGACATATTTCCAGTCCCCCCTCTCCTTTCCTTTTGACAACCACCAAACCTGAGGCGTATTATCGTCCGGAGTGCCCTGAAGGCCCCAACTGAAAATGGCACCTCACCTTGCCTACAAAAAAGGTGCATAACCTGCAAGCACATCCACACCGCTGACAGTGTACCTATCCCACAGTCACAACAGATGCACAGAATTAGGGGGGACATTTTCCTGCAGGTCTTCCAATGTGGTGTACCTCATAATGTGTGTGCAATGTCCCACCACAGGCCTCTATGTGGGGGAAACAGGGCAGAGACTTAGTCAGTGAATGAACTCACACAGATCCAATATTAATAACAGCAGAACAGATCTCCCAGTGGCCGCACATTTCTCCGGAGAAGACCACTCTATTGAAGATTTGCAGGTTGTGGTTTTAATGGCACATTTTAAGATGCAGAGAGAGAGAAAGGAATGGGAATATAAGTTAATGCAAAAATTTCAAACTCTGCAATTTGGACTTAATATTCATGCCAGTTTCATGTCACACTATGTATGAACTGTGAGGGTCAAAAATCACCACCTGATTACAAACAGATAACAGCAAGAATTACTGATCCCTCCGTCACGCCCCACAAGTTTCCAGATTGTTTATTTCTTGACCTGTTGTAAATAACTTCTCTACTTATATTGCATTTTGCTTTCTTTAAAGATTCTAAGATCCTTTGAAGATCCATGTCTTGTGTGTGTATAAAGAGTGTGTGAATTTTCAGTTTCTTGTATAACACCATGTCTGAAGAAGAGAGCTAGACTCTCGAAAGCTTACTATCAAATAGACTCAGTTAGCCTCTAAAAGGTATCGCCTTATTTCTTCACTCTTCCACTACTTTCTATGGCTAACACGGTACAACATTATACTATGTGTTTCACAGTAATATTTTACTTTTATATGTATTCTAAGGAAAATAGAGACTTGGTCGGCCGCACTGAAGGAGAGCGGATGTCGGGGAAAAGGTTAAAAGGGGTGTAACCCAAATAATCGTAATCAAGGTAAAATGCCCAATTAATTGCGATTTTGATGTAACCGCTTCTTAAGCAGATAGGGTTTCTGCTTTTTTGGGTCCCCAAGTGAACCCAAAAAACGAAAACCTGAACGCCAGTGTGAACCTAACATAACTTTGTCTAACGCTTCACGCTATTGTGTACAGGTGAAGGGAGCAGCACAGAAGAACTCAGCCTGACTTTTACATCTGCAAATATCAAAGCAGATAATGCCACTAACTTCTCGATATGTTCCTCTGTTCAGTAAATCATAAGGGAATTCCTTTTCTCGGTATCCTAATATAATTGAGTCACTCACGGCATGTGACTTTGGATGTAATAGTAAAGTTGTGATCAGCTTATACGGTACTATTTCAAGAGCCTACTCTTGGTAATACACAAGTACACATAGGCACAAACTGCTCTCAGGCACAGGCATGTTAACTTCTAGCACACTGGCATTCAAAGGATTAATATGCCTAAGCAATACTTTTCTTCTAGGTTGTGTGTAGGTTTAGAACAGCAAGGACAAGCTTAAGGCTAAGATGTAAATGGTCACTGCTGTTTCAACAAACATTACACAGATTAATAGTGAATATAAGAAACTTTGTAATATATCTAGAGATAAATGAATCTATTTGGCATTAATTTGATGCGAAATCCCCAAAAATGTCAGTTTACAGCGAATCTGACAGTGTGCTGCTTCACGAAAATCACACCCATCATTATTATTTTCTGTAGTAGTATTATTAGTAGTATTTTCTGTATTAGGCCAGTGTTTTGGTGCAGGTAGTGCTGCCAAAAATTGCTCTATTTTCTGCAGCATACTAGCATTTTTACACTGCCTCTAAGTAATCTCCAGTTCCGTTCTTTTTGTTAATTTACTGACGTAGAGCTTTCATTTTGTTGAACGTAGTGAATTGTGCCATCAAAAATTGAGGTATTTTCTGCCACAAGCCACATTAATTAGCTCTTAATTATACTACAGTTCAGTCCTGCATGAAAAAAACTCTGGAGCATGTAAATATAATAAAGCTCCCTGAACAACCCCTTTAAGGGAGACATTATACTGTGAGGATCACAATCAGCAGGACATTATAATAAGGGGGACATTATACTGTGAGGATCACAATCAGTAGGATATTATAATAAGGGAGACATTATACTATGAGGATCACAATCAGCAGGACATTATAATAAGGGGGACATTATACTGTGAGGATCACAATCAGCAGGATATTATAATAAGGGAGACATTATACTGTGAGGATCACAATCAGCAGGATATTATAATAAGGGAGACATTATACTATGAGGATCACAATCAGCAGGATATTATAATAAGGGAGACATTATACTGTGAGGATCACAATCAGCAGGACATTATAATAAGGGGGACCTTATACTGTGAGGATCACAATCAGCAGGATATTATAATAAGGGAGACATTATACTGTGAGGATCACAATCAGCAGGATATTATAATAAGGGAGACATTATACTGTGAGGATCACAATCAGCAGGACATTATAATAAGGGAGACATTATACTGTGAGGCTCACAATCAGCAGGATATTAGATTAAGGGGACACTATACTGAGGGGCCACATTGAGGGGAACATTATACTGTGGGGGCCACATTATAAGGGTGTTAATACTTAATGGGATACATGGGAACCTTATACTGTGTGGGGAACACAAGCAGCATGACTCTGTTGGGGTCACTAACAGGACATTATACTTCATGGGAGCACAAAGGGACATGGTTGGGAATAAGTTCAGCAAAAGTAGGCATGGCTGGGACTGGAGGTAGGACTTATGATACCTAAATTTTCTGCAGAGTAGATTTTGATCCTCTTTCAGTCCTTAGAAAGTTGTGAGGTATGTCAGGCTGTATCCAAGTGACTTTTTTTTTTCTTTTTAATTCTAATTTAGAAATGTAAATCCTCCTGGTGGTGATAGTGCACCACCCTGTCTGTCCTAAATTACATCTTCAGTGACAAATTTAACAAATAAAAAGTTGAAATTTAAATCCTCCTGATGCTGATAGTCTTACTATCTGCTGACCTCAATGTCCACTACCATTTTCTTCAAATTTGACTTGAAATTTAAAGCCTGCACTGCTCTTGGCACTCAGACCCCTGCCTGCGCCACCCCAAGTAGTGAGAGTTCATGCTTCCACTGCTATGACATCACCCGTCCTGCTTCAGCAGTAAAAGCAGTGCTCTAGGTGCTGAAGGCCCACCCCCAGTGCACCACGTGCCTCATTTGCATAAAACTTTGAAGTGTTTTTTCTCCAAGATTACAAAATTAGCATACATAACAAAGGTATGATGTGTAAATATGACTGTAATGAGACCATGTGACCACCCATGTGCACTTCTACACATAGAGAACGTAAGAGAATTTGTGGGTCCCTGATCATGTGACCTCCGTCGTGATCAGAAACCTATCCTCTTCTGTGGTTAGGGTATAAATGTGTATGGTAAGACAACCCCTTTGACAATACACTTTCTGGCTGAGGCCATTGTGATAGTGATGTGATTAGCTTAAAAAATCTATTTCTGAAGCAGCTGCATACTGGAGACTCACCTCTAGATGACAGCATTGTGCAAAAAAAAAAAATTACAAAATCATTGGTTTCTGTGAAAGTTGGGTAATAACCAATATAACTATAACTACAGTTTCTAGGTGGATTGTGACCCACCTTTCCCAGGATCCTGACTAGTAATGTGTTGGTGATACATTAGGATATCAGATTTGCCATTAGGGTTGTACAGTTATGTAAGAGTCTGGTATGACATTAGCCTGCAGCTCACATACCGTTGTAATGTCTGGTCACACTATTGTTTTGGTCTCGGCCCAAGGAACCCATTGAGCGGGGCCCCGGGGCAGGTGCCTGGCTGGTGGAATGCTGCAGAACTGAGGAGCAGCAGCAGAGCAGAATGACAGCGCCACACCCTAGGCCTGCTGCGAGAAGTGAGCAATGGAGTCTCTTGTTTATGTTTTTAAATTCATGTAAGGCTGAACAGAGGCGTCTGAGTAATGTAGTCCACCACCCAACTACATCTATCAGCTTCAGGCGCAAACTGGATGACAACTTATTTCTCGTCACTGGAGCTGAAGGCCCCATGGATCACAAGGGGCAATCCGAACAGGAAAATCCAGTCTGAACCTAGTCAGGCGATCGGGACCATCTGCATCATAGTCATCTATGTTCCTGGGGGTAACTGACTGCCTGCGACTTCACTGTCCTGTACTGTATACAGTGTGGACAGGAGAGCCACAAGGTGGCAGGAACTCCCAGCATTATAGATCACTATGAGGGAAGGAGCCCCAGTCTCCTGACTAAGTTCACATAGGAAAGTCTGGTTAATGCATGGACTGGATTTTCCGATCCAAATTGCCCGTGTACATGGGGTCTTATGTCTCAATTCAAGAAGTGTTTTCCCAATAGAGGTCAATGGAGACTTTGTGTTCTACAGTATTCAGCCTCTCCATTCTCTTGCCCATGTTCTGCTGAATCTCAGCTCTGCTCAATAAGAAGTGTTGCTGGGCTCAGCAACACTGAGCTAATGCTGAGTTACATCCTGTATTATACTCCAGAGCTGCCCTCACTATTCTGCTGGTGCAGTCACTGTGTACATACATTATATTACTTATCCTGTACTGATCCTGAGTTACATCCTGTATTATACTCCAGAGCTGCACTCACTATTCTGCTGCTGCAGTCACTGTGTACAAACATTACATTACTTATCCTGTACTCATCCTGAGTTACATCCTGTATTATACTCCAGAGCTGCACTCACTATTCTGCTGGTGCAGTCACTGTGTACATACATTACGTTACTTATCCTGTACTGATCCTGAGTTACACCCTGTATTATACTCCAGAGCTGCACTCACTATTCTGCTGGTACAGTCACTGTGTACATACATTACATTACTTATCCTGTACTGATCCTGAGTTACATCCTGTATTATACTCCAGAGCTGCACTCACTATTCTGCTGGTGCAGTCACTGTGTACATACATTACGTTACTTATCCTGTACTGATCCTGAGTTACATCCTGTATTATACTCCAGAGCTGCACTCACTATTCTGCTGGTGCAGTCACTGTGTACCTACATTACGTTACTTATCCTGTACTGATCCTGAGTTACACCCTGTATTATACTCCAGAGCTGCACTCACTATTCTGCTGATACAGTCACTGTGTACATACATTACGTTACTTATCCTGTACTGATCCTGAGTTACATCCTGTATTATACTCCAGAGCTGCACTCACTATTCTGCTGGTGCAGTCACTGTGTACATACATTACATTACTTAGCCTGTACTGATCCTGAGTTACATCCTGTATTATACTCCAGAGCTGCACTCACTATTCTGCTGGTGCAGTCACTGTGTACAAACATTACATCACTTATCCTGTACTGATCCTGAGTTACATCCTGTATTATACTCCAGAGCTGCACTCATTATTCTGCTGGTGCAGTCACTGTGTACAAACATTACATCACTTATCCTGTACTGATCCTGAGTTACATCCTGTATTATACTCCAGAGCTGCACTCACTATTCTGCTGGTGCAGTCACTGTGTACAAACATTACATCACTTATCCTGTACTGATTCTGAGTTACATCCTGTATTATACTCCAGAGCTGCACTCACTATTCTGCTGGTACAGTCACTGTGTACATACATTACATTACTTATCCTGTACTCATCCTGAGTTACATCCTGTATTATACTCCAGAGCTGCACTCACTATTCTGCTGGTACAGTCACTGTGTACATACATTACATTACTTAGCCTGTACTGATCCTGAGTTACATCCTGTATTATACTCCAGAGCTGCACTCACTATTCTGCTGGTACAGTCACTGTGTACATACATTACATTACTTATCCTGTACTGATCCTGAGTTACATCCTGTATTATACTCCAGAGCTGCACTCACTATTCTGCTGGTGCAGTCACTGTGTACATACATTACATTACTTATCCTGTACTGATCCTGAGTTACACCCTGTATTATACTCCAGAGCTGCACTCACTATTCTGCTGGTACAGTCACTGTGTACATACATTACATTACTTAGCCTGTACTGATCCTGAGTTACATCCTGTATTATACTCCAGAGCTGCATTCACTATTCTGCTGGTGGGGTCATGCTGGGAGTTGCAGTTACTCTTCAGCTCCTTGTTGCACTGTATACACCAGCTCGAGTCCTTCTTTGCACAGTGCATTATTTCATGCCGCCATCACATCGCGCACTTCACACGTCTTCCTCGGTCACGCTACCTCTGATATAATCCTCTGCACTGATTTACGGCCACTCTCTTTGAATCCCCTGCTGCTTTAATATGCAGCACTGCTTGGTATTGGTTACACAGGGCAGAGGTCACACTACAACATCCAGCAGAACTGGTGAGCTTTTGATATAGAATATGGTTGAGTCCTGAGACAGAATATTACACATTGAGGATGTAGGAGAAGTGATTGTGAGAAGATGATGAGAGTTATAGTATCAATGACAATGTTACTATCTAATAAAGATATTAAGGAGCATTCCTGACAAAAATCTGTATCCAGCACGTAAGGGAACAGTCCTATAATAAAGGGGAACTAGAGCAACGGGGGCTCCTGGTGTATCCATAGGCTGCATTCAGATGAATATGAATTGTCTTATGATGTCACTGGTTCTTGGCAAGGACGTAGCTACCATCATGGCAACCGTAGCCACAGATATGGGGCCCGTGACCTTACACAATATATTTCCCCTTTTTGTCCCCCCATACAGTATACTGCCCCTTCAGTGGCCGCCATATAGTAAGTATCACCTTTAATGTGACTTTAGGGGACTACCTAGGGATAGCTCCAACAGGTAATGGACGATATTCACTTACAGTGCTGGCCAAAAGTATTGGCACCCCTGCAATTCTGTCAGATAATACTCAATTTCTTCCAGAAAATGATTGCAATCACAAATGCTTTGGTAATAATATCTTCATTTAATTTGTCTTCAATGGAAAACCACAAAAAGAATTGTCAAAAAGCCAAATTGGATATAATTTCACACCAAACATAAAAAAGGGGGTGGACAAAAGTATTGGCACCCTTTGAAAAATCATGTGATGCTTCTCTAATTTGTGTAATTAACAGCACCTGTTACTTACCTGTGGCACATAACAGGTGGTGGCAATAACTAAATCACACTTGCAGCCAGTTGAAATGGATTAAAGTTGACTCAACCTCTGTCCTGTGTCCTTGTGTGTACCATATTGAGCATGGAGAAAAGAAAGAAGACCAAAGAACTGTCTGAGGACTTGAGAAGCAAAATTGTGAGGAAGCATGAGCAATCTCAAGGCTACAAGTCCATCTCCAAAGACCTGAATGTTCCTGTGTCTACCGTGCGCAGTGTCATCAAGAAGTTTAAAGCCCATGGCACTGTGGCTAACCTCCATAGATGTGGACGGAAAAGAAAAATTGACGAGAGATTTCAACGAAAGATTGTGCGGATGGTTGCTAAAGAACCTCGACTAACATCCAAACAAGTTCTAGCTGCCCTGCAGTCCGAGGGTACAACAGTGTCAACCCGTACTATCCGTCGGCGTCTGAATGAAAAGGGACTCAATGGTAGGATACCCAGGAAGACTCCACTTCTGACCCAGAGACATAAAAAAGCCAGGCTGGAGTTTGCCAAAACTTACCTGAGAAAGCCAAAAACTTTTTGGAAGAATGTTCTCTGGTCAGATGAGACAAAAGTAGAGCTTTTTGGGAAAAGGCATCAACATAGAGTTTACAGGGAAAAAAAGAGGCCTTCAAAGAAAAGAACACGGTCCCTACAGTCAAACATGGCGGAGGTTCCCTGATGTTTTGGGGTTGCTTTGCTGCCTCTGGCACTGGACTGCTTGACCGTGTGCATGGCATTATGAAGTCTGAAGACTACCAACAAATTCTGCAGCATAATGTAGGGCCCAGTGTGAGAAAGCTGGGTCTCCCTCAGAGGTCATGGGTCTTCCAGCAGGACAATGACCCAAAACACACTTCAAAAAGCACTAGAAAATGGTTTGAGAGAAAGCACTGGAGACTTCTAAAGTGGCCAGCAATGAGTCCAGACCTGAATCCCATAGAACACCTGTGGAGAGATCTCAAAATGGCAGTTTGGAGAAGGCGCCCTTCACATCTCAGGGACCTGGAGAAATTTGCCAAAGAAGAATGGTCTAAAATTCCATCAGAGCATTGTAAGAAACTCATTGATGGTTACCGGAAGCGGTTGTTCGCAGTTATTTTGTCTAAAGGTTGTGCTTCCAAGTATTAGGCTGAGGGTGCCAATACTTTTGTCCGGCCCATTTTTGGAGTTTTGTGTAAAATGATCAATGATTTGACTTTTTTTTTCATTCTCTTTTGTGTTTTTTTATTGCAAGCAAAATAAATGAAGATATTATTACCAAAGCATTTGTGATTGCAATCATTTTCTGGAAGAAATTGAGTATTATCTGACAGAATTGCAGGGGTGCCAATACTTTTGGCCAGCACTGTACCTAACCCTGCTCCTGCCCAGGGACTCCTCTGCCTTGTCTCCAGCCTCTTCCTGCATATTACATCCAGACATCCCTGGAGGCTGAAGGCGAAACAAAGTGGGCAGGACAGGGATAAGTGAATATCGTCCATTTACCTGTTCGAGTTATCCAATAGGTAACAGTCTATTTAATTAAATAGAAAAGTAGTGGGGGGCCAGGCCCCCTAATGTCGCAGTGGCGGCTGCTATGGCATTAGTTCCACCCCTGTGTCACTGGTCTCTTGTGTATTGATAAGCCACTTTCTCATGAATATGAAGTGTTGTGATGTCACTGCTTCTGAGTGAATTCATAGTCTACATTCCATTGAATATGTAGAATCTTAGTTAAGTCACTTGTTCCTAGTGTGATAGGTGCATTCCCATAAATATGGAGTGTCTCAGTGATGTCATCGGTTCTTGCATTTGGTTATTACATGGCGAGGTCAGGTGCACCCGTTATTTCTTATACATACATCAGGATTGAATTCCCCTTCAAGTCATAAGCTCTCCGGATGGAGGGGAACAGTAACAGTCATCCGTGCTGCACACGACTACACCAGACACAGGGTGAATCGTTAACATGTGTAACCTCAGTGTATAACAACATCTGGTGCAACCGGAGATGGAGACTCAGACATCTACCAGGGCAGGAGTAGTCACCCCTCGTGTTTCGCTAGTGTATCGGGGATGTCGGTTATTCAGGATCGATACAAGCTGCAGGGCCTGTAATGACCGAGGAGGGAGAGGTGCTGGGATTTTGGCTTGCACTCGTTTTGGATCCCTCTCCCCGCCGCTGGACGACCTTCCACTATGTCAGGAGTAATATGTGTTACTCCACCAAATGAAACATCTCTCATCCAGAGGAAAATGACCCACTGGCATGAAACGTGATCGCCCTGTGTAAATTATACTCCGCTCCTCTTTCATGTGGTAACATCTTGCCCGGTAGCGCTGTTATTTCCCCCCCCTCAATTTTACATACCACAGGGGTGTGTTGTATAGAAAGCTAAAACACATGCACACTATGGCGGCTCGATTCAAGAACTCAAGAGCTGTGAAATGAAGAAGCCTTTTTGTTGTGGTTCGGTAATTTCTCATGTGGTAAAATTTCCAAAATTAAAATCAGACCTTCACGAGGGCTGCCAACTCCTGACAACACTCTATACCTCTATCAACACCTTGGCACTAGTCCTGACCCAACCACCTAGCACCGGTTACCGCTTCTCCTAAGACTCTGAACTAGTCTTACGGAGGTTGTGTGAAGTTTACAACCTCTGTGCTATCCTTTTAAAGTGCTTGGTTATCTCTAGCTGTCCTATAGTTCTGCACAACTCCCGTCCATCTACAACTCATCCCCCATCCTGAGGATATGGAAGGAAAATGTTTTAAACTTGAAACAACCCCTTTTAACACTCTTTGCCTCTCATCCTTATTCCTCATCCTAATACCCCTGACCCACCTACTTAACACCCATCACCTCTTCTAAGACTCCAACACCAGCCCTTAGCAACCCTCCCAACACCCTATAACCAGCTTCGACTTCACTTCTTGGCACGACGTTACTAACTCAAATCCCAAAAATTCTTACACCAACTTGACGTCTCCTCCCAACACCTGTCCACCATACCTCTCACTTATCTTCCTAAGATTCTATCAAGAACCCTGACTCCTCCTAACATCCTGCTGCTATCCTCAAATCCATTCTCCGAACATCTGACACCTTCTAATACATTTGTGAGGTCTCTTGGCATCTATACCTAAACCTCTTCCAACATTCCTGACTCATCCTTCGATGATCCTACCAACATTGGCTCCTCCATCTAACCCTTTTTGCTACTGCCAACACCAAGTCAGTATCTCTCTTCCATCCTGGAAAACATGGCTTTGCTCCCAACCAATCTTGACCCATCAATACCCAAACCTCGTTGGAGTTCTCTTCAAATAACAAACTGTCGACAGTCTTCCAATCCCATCCCTGTCATTGACCTCCCACCAACTCGTGCACCGTCATTTTTCCCAAATCGAGAACCACTATTAACCTTCATTCACATCCCCATTGAACAACTTTCCCACTCTCAATCCTTGCCTAACCTTCTCCATATTTTTTTCATATGATTCATTTCATTCTCTCTCATTCTACTAGCTCAGGATCCATCTGTTCCTAACCCTTTGAGAGTCCTACACAAAACCGACTCCACCATGTTTGGCGCAATAATCACCAGCACGGCCCATCTTCATAGATGTTCACCATATTATTCATGGTCTTCATTCCAAGGCCAACTTCTGGACATGTAACCCAATTTCCCTAAGAGACAGAAGGTGGAATCAAAGAAATGTCTGGTCTAAAAAAGATTCATAAACTTGCATTACTGTTCAGATTTTGGCAATGTGCAAGTTTATTTTGTGCAATCCCTTTATTGGTGGAGTCCTCAATGCTTTGTGTAAAGTCTCTGAGGTTCTGAGTGCACTTGTTGGACCGGACCTAGTCATGCACATATTTCCATTAAGCTGAAGATCAGAGTGGAAAATGGAGTCGTGAGCCAAATCATTTCAGAATGAAAGTCGTATTAGAGCAAGGGCCGCGTTGGGCCCAGGTTCCTGGCTTGTGGCCCCACGAGAGGGCCGAGGACTGCAATTGATCCAGTTTGGCTGACTTTGGTGGTGGACGGCTGCCATATATTGTTCCCCCCAGTAGAGACCCGACTCCCCGCTCCTCATTGTTTCTTTAAGTGGGTTTACATTAAGGTTCTGTTTTCCATAAAGCGTCATGTGATTAACCATGTGACCTCCGGCGGCCGCTTTTCATCTCTACATTCACTGGGCTATAAAAGTCCCCAGCAACACAAAAAAAAGAAGGAAAAATTGATGGATAGGTTTTGGCTTGTAGGCAGAATATAGGATTTTATTACACGACCTGAAATTTTTGGCTTTCATGTCGGAATGGAAAGCGGGATTCTGAATTCCTCGCAGTGACTTGTGTGTAATGAGACCTCTGGAAGGTAAATCTGGGGGTAGCGGGGGGAGGAGCGCCTCCACACGAGGCAGAGCAGAAGTTTTGTTCTTGGATCCAGCAACTGAACTGAGCAATTACTTTGTAGTAATTTGGTCCCGGGGGTCCTCAGGGCCGGCTGAGATCTTTGGTAGTCTTGGAAGTAGTGCAGATCATATGTTACAATGTATCAGTAGGTACAGTGCTCCTTTCAATAAACTTTATTAACACTTTCATTTGTTATTGTAGTATATTTACTGAACCCTATTAATAGCGGGGTTCCTGGCTGTCTCATTTTCTTGGACAATAAGTGACTCCAGGTCCAGGCAGACTCGCCTCTGCCCCCACTCCTTGCTTTATGATTACCCGGCACTTATCATTTCCATGCGTCACTGTACGTATATACCTTTCTGAAGAGACTGGTCCGTATAATACCGCACACACCAAGCATAAAAGCAAAAGAGGCATAGACTATAAGTATTCATCTTGAATTTGCTGTTTCATGAATACAATGCCAGAATGGCAGTGAAGACTGGTACGCAGACAGGGAAGTAGGATACTGCTTGGATTTTATATCATTCCGGGTTTTGTGAAAAGCTGGGTGACCACACTATGGGCACTGTCATGAGGGCTTGGGACTGGTGGTCTTTAAGGTGGCCCCATGAGTCAGGGTGTCACAGGGGGGAGCCCTGCATATAACATGGCCTCATAACACAATCCAGAAGCCCCCCTCCCCAGTCACTGTATGGACCCGTCAGTAGCACCTGTTCCTCCATCTACAGGGGGAGGGGTGCCCTGACTTCTGCAACGCCGTTTCATCGCCTCGCTTTATTCTACCAGATTTATAGGGGACTAAAGCTTTATCCGTGTCACAGATTTCATAGGTGTCGGTCTGACCCCCGATGACGCAGGTTCATTTCCACCACCATTTCCCCCTTGGTGTGGACTGAGGGTCATTCACCACCTCCTCTCCCCTGCGAGGCCGTGCCGGGTGCAATCTACACCTCATCTGGATCTGCTTATTCGATGGAATCCAGATGTTGTGGATCGAGTGGCCTCTTTGTTTCGCTCCTCACTGTTTGGATCTGCCATGTCGGATACGTTTACAATCTGCGCTCCCCCTCACCCCGGCACACCGCCGACCCCAAACCTCGCAGTGTAAAGGGGGAGCAGGGGTGGGGGCACTACAGTCAAATCCTATTACTACTTCCAGCCGGGAGTCAATGTATGGTGGAATATAGTGTGGCCACTAGGGGTGCCATTACAACAGCCATACAGCTCATCACCCAGCTTTCTATAGATACTGAACAGCCTATAACTAATAGAACAGAATTTCACAAACCCGTATGAGCGCAGGCATAGCCTCCTCCTACTGCTGTGTCCTTGTTACAATGTATCAGTGTAGTTTACAGTAATCAATAATGTGTAGTTCTCAAACAGCATGATCTGCGCTGGTACACTGTTACAACACTTCAGCAGGCTGTAGTCTGGGCAGGTTTTTAACCTCTTAATGTATAGTCACCACTCTAGCTGCTGTGAAACTACAACTCCCAGCATGCTCCATTGACTTCTATTGCAGTTCTAGGAAGAGCAGAGCAAGTATGCATGCTGGGAGTTGTAGTTTCACAACAGCCAAAGACCCCAGGTCTACTATTTCCATTCACTGACAGCAAGCAAAGATCTTGAAACCAATGACAAATTGAAGCACAAAGTCTATTAGGCCTTTCTGTTCTTCAGTTTGACTGCCAGGAAGTGTTCTCTGAGTAATCCAGTATTGGCTAATGAGGCCACCTGCAAATTATTACCCGGCATTACACAGAAATGATGAAAAATGGCCGAACAAGACGTTTCCTGGCGGCTAAGACGAAGCTGTAATAGATGTGACGATTGGACGCTCTGCACATGTTACACTGAGGTCACCTGCAGCTGTGGAAGCACAGGCGGCCATTGTGCACTGCTGGAAGTTGTAGTTCCACCACACATGACTTGTTGGTAAACTCACTGCTTCTATTTCCTGCAGAGCATCCATACATATAGCAATGGACTTCAGGAAGCAGAGCTGCAGTGTAAAGCATGGGGTGGAGATACTGCACAAGCTGGAAGGTTTTGTCTCCCGCAGACACTCCCTCGCCTCTGACTTGCTTGCACTGTGTAAAGAAGAGATTAAGGAGATCCAGAAGCTGAGATCAGTCTATTGTTCCCTGTTATCAGCCGCCTCAGACTAGGTGTGAACTGATGCGTTCATTCATCCTCCTGGACAATACCAGGATTATCCGCACAATGTGATGATAACAGCTGCAGCTCTGTTACACTGGCAGCTGCTTTCAGGTGCATTTCCCAAGTGACACCTGCTGCCGGAAAATGCCGATACTTGTCTGAACAGCGCCGTACTCCGCCTTTGCTCATTTACTGCCAGGATCAGGTTGCCGGACGGCGTCGCGGAGATGTCTGCATTGTGTATAATATGTAAACAGCAGGTTATTAAAGAGGAACTCCTCCATATTGTGGGTTATTTACATCCGTGCACATTTTACTGCTGAGTGTCTGTTTATATAGCAGAGCTGCAGTGTAAAGCATGGTGGGTGGAGACGCAGCAGAAGCCTAAGCGATGCTTTATGGATTTGGAACGTGACCTAACCCTAGGATGGATCATCACCAGCACTGCGGCCACTTTACTGAAAATCAAGATCAGTGATATAGATTTTATAGTGGCTGCGCTTGGTACTGCAGCTCAGTCCCATTCCTTGAACGGGACTGAGCCGCTAACAGATCATGTGACTGCTGAATGTGATGTCACACGAGGACTGATCTGTGGGGTCCTGGGTATTGCACTCCCACCAATTATATACTGATAATTTATCCTAAGGGTAGGTAGTTAATACATTAACCCTTTAAATTCATACGGGGTGAACCTTACCTCTCTGCTGCCTGAGAAGAACTATAGAAAACGTAAAAAAAAAAGATACCCAACCTGGCTATTTTTGGTGGCGGGTTGAGGCCCCCCTAATTAAAATTGTAGGACATGCCCCCCCCCCCATTTGCAGATAAAAAAAATCCTTTTTTTGGCCCCTATGTAATTAACACCCGCTTTTATTGGGCCCCCCGACATTACATTACCCCGTTTTTTTTTTAGCCCCCCCACCGTATATGATCCCCTTTAGCTGCCCCCCCTTCCCCACAGTAATATGTTAGGCGACTACATATTGTATTATTGCACTTGGTAGCGCCCACTAACTTATTCACCCATCCACGCTCCTGTCCAGGCTGGCCTCTGCTGCCACCTTCAGGGGACAGGAGCGTGAATGGGTGAAAAAGTTAGTGGCCGCTACCTAGTGCAATACCATATGTAGCAGATGATTAGAATGCCCCCCACCCCGTTTATTCCATGAGGCGCAGCCTGAGGCCACCGTCTTATGGAAGTTGCGCCCCTGGATTCATATATATCACACATAATTCTCCATTGAAGCCCAGGTATCTTACAGCTCCCCTGCTGGTAGAGTAGAGGTACTGCACCTAGATCATTGATAGCATCCTGCTGTTCGCCATGGTTAGTAAAGTGTATGACGTGCACCTCCTAGACTATGATGTCATAGGTCAGAAGGTTCGAGATGAGGTGATGACATCATCCTTCACCTCACTGCCATAAGTTACATGAGCAGGATCATAAAGCACCACGTGATATTAACTCTGTCGTTCCCGAAGCTTCTCATACACCTCATGACTGAGGGTTTGTTACAGTTGTATCCAGTCTCCACAATTTCGAAACCACAGACTGATACAATGTATCAATGCAGGTAAAATGTAACAAACTATGAAGAAAGGGAAGAGACTTGTGCTGCTGATGGGTTCAGCTAAAAGATCAGCGTCTAAACCGGATACAACTATACCAAACCCTCAGCTGTGAGAACTGGGTAGAAATTACCATAGGAACTGCCAAGCTAAATACGCATCATCAGTCTAAGGGAAGGCAGCGGTTAATGATGCAGCTTTCTGCCAGGCCGAGCCCTAATGTTATACAGATGTTGGTCAGTGTGTTCTTATCTGCCAGGAATGTATACTGAGCCACACAGACCCCAGGACACTGAATCAGAAGCTGTACCAATATGGGGGAGGGGGAATGAAAACATCCAAACCTAATACAGATGAGGGTTTGCTACAATGTAATCCAGTCAAGACATTCCTCACATCTGTAAAAGAAATCTCTTCCCTGTGTGGTTTGTTACAGTGTATCAGTGCAGGTAACACATATGAGAGGGTTGTCTAGACTGAACATAATGTAGCAAAACTTCAGCTGTGATCAGGTGTGTACGTGTCTCCATTCACTGACAGCAGGTGGAGATCTTGCACTAGAAAGTTCTAGGCCTGTTCATTATACAGTTATTACACTTTATGGGTCTTCTGGGACTGAAATATGGATGACCGATTGGTGGTGGTCCGGCACCCTCACGGTCATCTCTTTGATCCCACAGTCGTAAAAACCCGATACATAGAAAGACATTTACAAGAAAACACAACCCAACCTGTAAGGACCTGAAGAAGAGCAGTGAGCGCAGTCCTAGGGGTGGCCAGTAGGTGGCGCTGCATGATCATCACCCGCCTGGAATAACACCTGCAGTGAATTACTACATGACACAGTTTGTCTTCCATTCCATCGCCCCTTAGTACGGGTTGGGGGGGATCTCGCTGACTGCGCAGAAATGTGTTTACTGGAGAAATGCTGACACTTCACATCTCATCCACAACCCTAGGACTGGGCATGCTGGGAGGTGTAGTCCTGAGGAAGACAGAGACTGGCCACTGATGATGTCATGTATATCATTATATAGGAAGTACATAGAGGAATAGAGTGACTGTGCCTTTAAGACTTTTTTCATACACACATATATACCTTCCTAATACTTCTCACAGCTCAGGGTTTGCTACAGTGTATTCAGTTAGTTATCTGATCCGGTCTCCAGGTTGATCTATTTTACCTGCACTGATACATTGTAACAAACTATCAGAAGAGAAATTTGTGCTGTTGATGTATTGATAGTCACTAATAAAACACATTTATTATAAAATCCATTGTCCCTGTCTTCACTGATTGCTGTGGAGCGCCATCTACAGTCCTCCAGGGGTGTGTGCGCCCACCAGTCCCTCAGCAGCCCGTGCCCGCTCTCCTGAAGGCGCTCCAGCCCCACCGTCACCGTTCCAGCCCCGCGGTCACCGCTCCCTGCGTCACACAGAGGATTTAGTTCTTCTATCATCACATAGGAATAAGACACTAGAAGAGAGAGAGAGGGGGATTAAAGGGGGTGCCACGGAGTACTGACCACGGGGGCCACTACATACTGCACCACCACAGGAGACCCACCATATACCGCACCACAAGGGGCCCACTATATACCATTATACAGGAGACCCACTATATACAGCACCATAGGGGGCCCACTATATACCATACTACAGGAGGCCCACTATATACCATACTACAGGAGGCCCACTATACACAGCACCGCAGGAGGCCCACTATATACCATACCACAGGGGGCCCACCATATACCATACCACAGGGGGCCCACCATATACCATACCACAGGGGACCCATCAAATACCACACTACAGGAGACCCACCATATACTATACTACAGGAGGCCCACTATATACCATACTACAGGAGACCCACTATACACAGCACCGCAGGAGGCCCACTATATACCATACCACAGGGGGCCCACCATATACAGCACCACAGGGGGCCCACCATATACAGCACCACAGGGGGCCCACCATATACCGCACCACAGGGGGCCCACTATATACCGCGCCACAGGGGGCCCACTATATACCACACTACAGGAGACCCACTATATACAGCACAACAGGGGGCCCACTATATACCACACCACAGGGGGCCCACCATATACCACTCCACAGGAGACCCACTATATAGTGCATCACAGAAGCCCATCATATTCTGCACCATGGGGGCCCCAGTACATACTGTACCATGAGGGTGCCACCACGTGCTGCACCATAACAACCCACCATATACTGCACCAAAAGGACAATGCTACACCTCTGGGGTCCTGCTACATACTGTACCATGTGGGCTCTACCACATACTGCAGCACAGGGGACCACCTATACAGTGGGGGAAAAAAGTATTTAGTCAGCCACCAATTGTGCAAGTTCTCCCACTTAATAAGATGAGGCCGGCCTGTAATTGTCATCATAGGTAGACCTCAACTATGAGAGACAAAATGAGAAAACATATCTAGAAAATCACATTGTCTGATTTTTTAAGAATTTATTTGCAAATTGTGGTGGAAAATAAGTATTTGGTCAATAACAAAACTTCATCTCAATACTTTGTTATATATCCTTTGTTGGCAATGACAGAGGTCAAACGTTTTCTGTAAGTCTTCACAAGGTTGGCACACACTGTTGCTGGTATGTTGGCCCATTCCTCCATGCAGATCTCCTCTAGAGCAGGGATGTTTTGGGGCTGTCGCTGGGCAACACGGACTTTCAACTCCCTCCAAAGGTTTTCTATGGGGTTGAGATCTGGAGACTGGCTAGGCCACTCCAGGACCTTGAACATCCAAATTCTGGAACATCCAAATGCTCTCTAGCAAACTTCAGACGGGCCCGGATATGTACTGGCTTAAGCAGGGGACACGTCTGGCACTGCAGGATCTGAGTCCCTGGTGGCGTAGTGTGTTACTGACGGTAGCCTTTTGTTACGTTAGTCCCAGCTTTCTGCAGGTCATTCACTAGGTCCCCCTGTGTGGTTCTGGGATTTTTGCTCACCATACTTGTGATTATTTTGACCCCACGAGGTGAGATCTTGCGTGGAGCCCCTGATGGAGAGAGATTATCAGTGGTCTTGTATGTCTTCCATTTTCTAATTATTGCTCCCACAGGTGATTTCTTCACACCAAGCTGCTTGCCTATTGCAGATTCAGTCTTACCAGCCTGGTGCAGGTCTACAATTGTGTTTCTGGTGTCCTTCCACAGCTCTTTGGTCTTCACCATAGTGGAGTTTGGAGTGTGACTGTTTGAGGTTGTGGACAGGTGTCTTTTATACTGATAACAATGTCAAACAGGAGCCATTACTACAGGTAATGAGTGGAGGACAGAGGAGCCTCTTAAAGAAGAAGTTACAGGTCTGTGAGAGCCAGAAATCTTGCTTGTTTGTAGGTGACCAAATACTTATTTTCCACCATAATTTGCAAATAAATTCTTTATAAATCAGACAATGTGATTTTCTGGATTAGTTTTCTCATTTTGTCTCTCATAGTTGAGATCTACCTATGATGACAATTACAGGCCGGCCTCATCTTTATACGAGGGAGAACTTGCACAATTGGTGGCTGACTAAATACTTTTTTTTCCCCACTGTATACTGTACCCATGAGTGCGGCACTGAGTATGGCATCACGGGGGCCCTGTTACTTATTGTCCCATGGGAGCACCTCCATGTATTGCACCATGGCAGGTGTATCATATACTGCTCAACTGGGTCACCACTATATACTGCACCAAGGGGACTATTCAAAAATGGCACAGTGTGTCCATCAGATACAGGTGCTGATAAATTGCTACATGTGAACGGACGCCAGCCATTGTAATACCTGCAGGGTCACCTCAGCTGAAGTGATAATAATCTTCTCCCTCCGTCAGGTTCAGGGAGCGCAGATTGTCCTCAAACCCTCCTCCTGTCAGATTCTGTAGTGGAGAGAGCAGTCATTACATCCAGTAATCACAGTCATACAATATGACGGACCCTCTTCTGTCCACATAATGGCGAGTTCTGCTTCTTACACAATAGTAATATACTATATACAACACTCCCTGTTTAGCCCTTCACTATCTCCTGGATTTTGGCTTGCTGTTATTGACTAGCAGAGTCTATTTTCCATCCAAACCCATTTCTGACCTAATACTTCTCGCAGCTGAGGGTTTGCTACAGTGTATCAGCCCAGGCAATGCTCTGTGAGATAATGTGCTGCTGATGAGTTTCTCTTCTATCTAGATAGTTTGTTACAATATATCAATGCAGGCAACATGTATTGTCCAGACTATTTAGATTTTCTACATTGTATACAATTGTAACAAAGCCTCAGCTGTGAGAAATAATAGCCAATGACTGTAAACATGCACTAGAAGCAAGCAGAGGTCTTGAAAAATGGTGAAAATGGTGTTTTTGGTGGTTTGTGACTCTCCGTGTCGTGCTCCACACCTGTGCTAGGGTGCATTGGTTTCACACTCGCTCTGGTGTTGTCATGGCAACATTAACAGACATCTATCATTTTCATTCCACCAATAACCAATCAAGAATGGAAGTCACATGACAAAAAAAGGTCTCTGCACAAAAGAGTTAATCTATTGTTGTTACCATGGCAACCCCAGAGCACGCATAATACATTAGAAGGGGAAATCAAAACAAGGTGAATATTAGAAGGTGCCATTCATTCCTGCCCCCCCTTTCTCCGCTGCCCCTCCTCCGCTCTGGCGGGCGGTGCTGATCTGTTTTACAGCAGTTTTCTTCATCCCAGCACGTTCCCTGCAGTCATAAATACATCAAAGGTAACACCTGCAGCCTGGCTCCAGCAGCTCCCGAATCCTGGCCCCAGTTTTATGGGGTCTGGAGAAGATCTGATGAAAGGCAGCAGAGTTATTAATGACTATTGACTCCCCGACTCTGCACCCACCGGACTTAACCCTTCACGGTGGAAGATGCATCACTGGGGCGATAATATAATTCAAAAACATTCAGATGACATAAAAATAAATGCCTGTAAATACACTGCAAAGTCTGACTACGCAGAGTCTGCTTGTAGTCTGTTACCATGGAGACACAAAAGGCTACACTGGAACTGTATACACAAAATGGTAGATTTTATTTGCAAAGTTGTTTCATTTTTACATTTTAGATTGAAACAACAGGAGAGATTTATCTTGCTTTGTATGCCAACTTTTATGAAAAAATTGCACTTTTTTTTTTTTTTTACATATCAATGTTTTTTGTGACTTTTTTCACTTTTGCACTGCCCTTGCCATGGCCCCTTCCAGGAAAGTGGCAAAGATGACGTAAAAGTGACAAAAGTCATAAACATAGAACATATTTGTGCAAAATATGCTACCAGTTTGTGTATACAGTTCCAATGTAGATTCATATGTCTTCATGGATACTGACTACAAACAGACTCTGCGTAGTCAGACCCTGTAGTGTACCACTGGCCTCATAAATGATGCGCACCCTCCGCCGAGGCAGGAGATATTGACACTGGCATCGTAACTTTAGCACTTGCCATACATAATGGACTGGGATCACGACCTTCAATAAACAATGTATCAGGAGTCACTGTTATTAGCTGTGCCTTAAGGAGCATAGCTACAGTGTAAAGCATGGGGGTCAACCTTTAGAATCTGTTTTAAGGCGTGATGGACATCTATAGAGATGGAAGGTAAAAGTAACCAGATGTAGACAGTGTACAGTAACTGCTGTAGGTCGCCCCCTGCAGGTAAACGCTGTTTTTGCTCTTTTGATCCAGATACATCAATGTAACCACATGAGAGGAGCGTGCAGGGAGCGTGGCGGTGCCTGGAGAGTGACACGTCCCCACCCTCCCCGATCCACTGTAAGATGTGGACAGGCATCTATAAATAGCCTCGCACCCGACACAATCAGCGATGGGGTTCAGGGCGGACACCCCGTCTCATGTGGCTTCGGAGCAGCAGATCTGTGGATTCTTTGTTGTGTTCCCATCTCTTCAGATTTGCTGCCTGTGAAGTATTTTTATGGCGTTGGGGCGGCCGCTTCATGACCACATCTATCGCCGGCCGCCATTACTGCGGGGTCTGGGACCTGTAATTAGAATCTCCTGCACCTTTATGGGTTAACCCCTTGATGCAGCCTGCACTCTGTAATAATAAATAACCACTCAGTAGTGGGGGGTCCAGAATTTGCCCCGTTGCAGGGGAAGAGGGCAGATCCTGAGCTATTACCTCGCTGTTGTCAGCAACTCAGCATGAGATGAGACTCACATTCACTCACCAATTTGACACAGATGATAAATGGAGGTTTGGCCTCTGTGAAGTGCAGCACCGGGATCCGGGGCTTTGGGCGTTTCTGTAAGAGAGAATTATACAGGCTGAATCTACATAGTATACAACAGTGTAGCAGATTATAAATTGACCCCCATGCTTTACACTGCGGCTGTGATCTCCACAATACTTTACACTGCAGCTGTGATCTCCACAATACTTTGCACTGCAGCTGTGCACTCTTCCATGCTTTACACTGCAGCTGTGCACTCTTCTATGCTTTACACTGCAGCTGTGATCTCCACAATACTTTACACTGCAGCTCTGATCTCCACAATACTTTACACTGCAGCTGTGCACTCTTCCATGCTTTACACTGCAGCTGTGATCTCCACAATACTTTACACTGCAGCTGTGATCTCCACAATACTTTACACTGCAGCTGTGATCTCCACAATACTTTACACTGCAGCTGTGCACTCTTCCATGCTTTACACTGCAGCTGTGATCTCCACAATACTTTACACTGCAGCTGTGATCTCCACAATACTTTACACTGTAGCTGTGATTGCCACAATATTTTACACTGCAGCTGTGATCTCCACAATACTTTACACTGCAGCTGTGATCTCCACAATACTTTGCACTGCAGCTGTGCACTCTTCCATGCTTTACACTGCAGCTGTGGACTCTTCTATGCTTTACACTGCAGCTGTGATCTCCACAATACTTTACACTGCAGCTGTGATCTCCACAATACTTTACACTGCAGCTGTGCACTCTTCCATGCTTTACACTGCAGCTGTGATCTCCACAATACTTTACACTGCAGCTGTGATCTCCTCAATACTTTACACTGTAGCTGTGATCGCCACAATATTTTACACTGCAGCTGTGATCTCCACAATACTTTGCACTGCAGCTGTGCACTCTTCCATGCTTTACACTGCAGCTGTGCACTTCTCCTTACTTTACACTCAGGCTTTAAGCTCAGGCTCCTGGTTTTCTCTCCTCCATTCTTTACACTGCAGCTATGCTCCTTTAAGGCAGTTATATCAGTGACTCCTGCTTAGCGGCATGGTTTATTGAAGTCTTCAGTAGTCCGAAACTGACCCCTTTCTCAATACAAACACAAGCTGCGGTTTCTCTCTCTTCCATACTTTACACTGCAGCTATGTTCCTTTAAGGTACAACTATACTCAGTGACTACCGCTGAGGGTGGGTTCACACTTGTGCCGGCACTCCGTCTGCCGCGAATCTGACCTAAATGTCGGAAAACTGGATAGGGAAAGGTTTGCGACGCTTTGCTTAAAACCCCATTCACTTCTATGTGTTTTTAAAGCAATGCGCGGGTGTGCGCTTACACCCTTTGCGCCGCGAAGCCGTTGTTTTTCGTTGGACACAAAGTCCTGCATGTCCAACTTTGTTTCCAATGAAAAAAACCGGCTTCGCGGCGTAGAGGGTGTAAGCGCACACCCGCGCATTGCTTTAAAAACCCATAGAAGTGAATGGGGTTTTAAGCAAAGCGTCGCAAACCTTTCCCTATCCAGTGCCTATCCAGTTTTCCGACATTTAGCTGCATTGCCTATTAGGGTCTAGGGTAGTCTGAAATCCACCTCCTGTGTCATCACAAGTTCAGGCTGCCGGTTTTCACTCCTTCATGCTTTACACTGCAACGTGACTTCCAGAGTATTAGAAACTACAACTAGAAGATTATCAGATCACGGCTGCACAAAGACTGGAGTACTGATGGGGCAGCCTATGGAGATTTCCCAGGCCCCTATAGACTGCTGAGCTGTGCAGTACCCGCCTCCCCCGCTCTATACTATATTTACACTCTCAGTGTGATGTCATCGCCACCACCGTGATATATCCCAGATCTCTCTGCTTTATCCATCTCATCTATTTACAGCTCAGACATCCCCGGAGTCAGTAAAACATCCATACAGTAGATAGGAGACTGCTCTAGTCACATCCAAAGCAACATCTTGTAATCTAGTCCATAATACACACCACAACCGTGCAGCGCCCCCTATACTGATAAAACATTATATAGCAGACGGGTCATAGCGGGCGACCAGCAGATATGGAAACCTCAGGCAATTCCCAGTCCAGGAGTGAACTGGATCCAGTAGATAACTGGGGAGGGGTCGGGAAGTCGATCAGCTGATCAGATCACACAGTCTGTCCACTAACCGCCCTGATGGTACAGTCCATACACCCCCACCCCCGCTACTATCACTCCCACCAACTGGGCCTGAACACTCCAGACAATAAACCTCGCAGTAGCAGAAGAAAACTAAGGGAAAGATAAAAGTCCAGTGACAGGTGAGATATAAACCTCAGTGCTGCCCCCTACAGATGTATGTGAGACCTAAAAATCCAATGACAGATAAAGGACATTACACAAAGCCACGGCACAAACAGCAGCCCAGATCTCAGCTTCATGGACTACTGTGAGTACAAAGTGATTTGGAAATGTCCAGAACAAGAATGCTGGGAGTTGTAGTCCCATCAGGCCTAGGACATCATTTCTACAATTTCAACTCTTACCTCAGATTCCTCGAATGTGTAGAAACCTTTGGAAATTTTGTTCTTGTCGACATCACAAAATGCAACAACCTAAAAACACAAAAAAAACACAAAATAATCAATGTATAGATCACCTGACAAATCACACTGCACAGCAGTACCTGCCTCTGACCAGCAGGTAGCACTGTAGAGATGGTTCAGTCACTGACTAAATATTACTGTAAAAAGAACATGATGGAATCAGCGAGAAATCTACAGGAAATAGGATAATCAGGCAGGGGTGACTGCACCAGCAGAATAGTGAGTGCAGCTCTGGAGTATAATACAGGATGTAACTCAGGATAAGTACAGGATAAGTAATGTAATGTATGTACACAGTGACTGTACCAGCAGAATAGTGAGCGCAGCTCTGGAGTATAATACAGGATGTAACTCAGGATAAGTACAGGATAAGTAATGTAATGTATGTACACAGTGACTGCACCAGCAGAATAGTGAGCGCAGCTCTGGAGTATAATACAGGATGTAACTCAGGATCAGTACAGGATAAGTAATGTAATGTATGTACACAGTGACTGCACCAGCAGAATAGTGAGTGCAGCTCTGGAGTATAATACAGGATGTAACTCAGGATGAGTACAGGATAAGTAATGTAATGTATGTACACAGTGACTGCACCAGCAGAATAGTGAGTGCAGCTCTGGAGTATAATATAGGATGTAACTCAGGATCAGTACAGGATAAGTAATGTAATGTGTGTACACAGTGACTGCACCAGCAGAATAGTGAGTGCAGCTCTGGAGTATAATATAGGATGTAACTCAGGATCAGTACATCAGTACATATATATATATATATTTTGTGTATATGACCCTGTGCCTTCTCCTCAGTATATTGAGTGTCATTTGGCCTATTGATGACCTCTACAGAAGCTCAGGGCTGACACACTGTCACCTATTAACTTGTCACCACTCCATAAACCCCACATGATCTGTCACACATCACATTCAATGTTTAGATATTTGTCTGAGGTTACATTACTGAGCGACCTGAAAATCTTCTAAAAGCAATAAAGATGCAAAGTATTGTAAACCAAAACCAAAGACAGCAGCGTAGAAATAATAAATAGGATTCACAGTTATCCTGTATTGTGCTCCAGAGCTGCACACACTATTCTGCTGCTGCAGTCACTGTGTACATACATTACATTACTTATCCTGTGATATATCCTGTATTATACTCCAGAGCTGCACTCACTATTCTGCTGGTGCAGTCACTGTGTACACACATTACATTACTTATCCTGTGATATAGCCTGTATTATACTCCAGAGCTGCACTCACTATTCTGCTGGTGCAGTCACTGTGTACATACATTACATTACTTATCCTGTACTGATCCTGAGTTACATCCTGTATTATACTCCAGAGCTGCACTCACTATTCTGCTGGTGCAGTCACTGTGTACATACATTACATTACTTATCCTGTACTGATCCTGAGTTACATCCTGTATTATACTCCAGAGCTGCACTCACTATTCTGCTGGTACAGTCACTGTGTACATACATTACTTATCCTGTACTGATCCTGAGTTACATCCTGTATTATACTCCAGAGCTGCACTCACTATTCTGCTGGTGCAGTCACTGTGTACATACATTACATTACTTATCCTGTACTGATCCTGAGTTACATCCTGTATTATACTCCAGAGCTGCACTCACTATTCTGCTGGTGCAGTCACTGTGTACATACATTACATTACTTATCCTGTACTGATCCTGAGTTACATCCTGTATTATACTCCAGAGCTGCACTCACTATTCTGCTGGTGCAGTCACTGTGTACATACATTACATTACTTATCCTGTACTGATCCTGAGTTACATCCTGTATTATACTCCAGAGCTGCGCTCACTATTCTGCTGGTGCAGTCACTGTGTACATACATTACATTACTTATCCTGTACTGATCCTGAGTTACATCCTGTATTATACTCCAGAGCTGCACTCACTATTCTGCTGGTGCAGTCACTGTGTACATACATTACTTATCCTGTACTGATCCTGAGTTACATCCTGTATTATACTCCAGAGCTGCACTCACTATTCTGCTGGTGCAGTCACTGTGTACATACATTACATTACTTATCCTGTACTGATCCTGAGTTACATCCTGTATTATACTCCAGAGCTGCACTCACTATTCTGCTGGTGCAGTCACTGTGTACATACATTACGTTACTTATCCTGTACTGATCCTGAGTTACATCCTGTATTATACTCCAGAGCTGCACTATCTATTCTGCTGGTGGAGTTGTTTTATTTATATATATATATATATATATATATATATATATATATACACACAAACACACACATACATACAGTATATACAATGCGGTAGCTGAGGTTTATGGTTGGTGAAGCTGTATGCTCACTACTCCTCCTTTCAGCTGGACTATCCAGTACAATAAAGCCCCCATGATGTGGCGGTATACATTGGGTGGTCTATTGGTCAGATGACTATATTTCCATTACCACAGAGGTAGTTCACACTGGGCAGGTTTCTTGTGTCTTGGCGGCTCCTCTGCTGTATAACATGGATGTTTGTTTTCCTTGCAGTCACTGCCGCCACCTCCAGATCCTTGTCTGCTGCACATGTTTATTTACTGTGTTACTGACTGAGGGCAGGGAATATACCAGTACTCATAGTCACAGCCCCACTACACTGCTGTATCTAATCTTATCATGTATGATACTACATGCTATACTGCTGTACCTAATCCTATCATGTATGATACTGCATGCTACACTGCTGTATCTAATCCTATCATGTATGATACTGCATGCTACACTGCTGTATCTAATCCTATCATATACGATACTGACAGCAGAATTGCTGTACCTAATCCTATCATGCCTGATATTGAGTGCTAAACTGGTGTATCTAATCCTATCATGTGATACTGCCAGCTACACTGATGTATCTAATCCTATCACGTGTGATACTGTCTACTGAGCTGTGTATCCAATTATTTATTTATTAGGCTTACTTATATAGCGCCATCATATTCCACAGCGCTTTACAGACATTGTCAGTCACTGTCCCATATAGGGCTCACAATCTACATTCCCTATCAGTATGTCTATGGAGTGTGGGAGGAAACCGGAGTACCCGGAGGAAACCCACCAAACATGGGGAGAACATACTCTATCATGTTTAATAGTGCCTGCTGAACTAGTGTATCTAAGCCCATTGTGTGTGATGGATGTCGCTGAGCTATCATATCTAATCTTATCATGTATAATACCATCTGCTAAGCTGCTGTATCTAATCCTAACATGTTTGATACGGTCTGCTGCATTGGAGTATCTAATCCCATCATATATAATACTGCCTGCTGCACTGGTGTATCTAATCTTTACATGTGTGATACTGCTTTAGAGAACCCCCTTCATTATATATTCTGGCTATGTGCCTGACAACCTTTACGCTTTTCTCTGTTGATGTAATTACACAAGTGAACCAGTGGATGGCGCTGTCCCTTGGCCAATACTCTCTGTCCGCTGACAGCACCCCAGGTGAGAGGCGGAGTACACGGGGATACAACGTGCGCCCCACATCCGCCCGCCATCTCTCCACATCATCCACTTCCCTTCTGCTTCCACTAGGGACTCATCGGCGGCTCCTGTAGCCGCTCAGCAGGTGTGCAGCAGGCCTGTAAAACGCCTTGTGTGGACTCCGTCACCATGGCGACACGCGGCTAACAGTCTGGAAGACGACTTTGGAGAGGGGCGCTGACGTCATGTAAGCTATTCCTCACCTGACCAGCCCTGTTACTATCATCAGCCTCATTTCCTGGGGATATTCGCATTTTCGGATTTAATGTCACGACGGCGGAGCGGAGCCAGATCTGCACATGTCTGAGCGGGGAACGAGCCGAAATACTGTGCATGGATTAACACTTTCAGCACTGCCTCATCCTCCTGACACAGAAGCGGTTGATCGCCTTCACCTTGTGGCTCCCAGCATGTAGGGCCACATACATAGACCACTGTGAAATAAACATGGCTGACCTGCAATACCACGCACCACATGTAAACAGGGATGGCGCTATATTATGAAGTAAAAAGCCATGTTTTATATCCAACCCTTTTAATATACAATACTAATATCAGTGTGTTGTGACCTCCCGATACAGGACTGAGGCCTACAACAACTTATCACTGAAATCACAGCTGTCAATCACCTAGTAGCCCCGCCCACAGTGAGCTGACCAGCAGTGTAAACAATGGCGATGACACAGGGAGCCAATACAGATGCTCCTTACTGTAGTAACCACTACCCAGTATATGGACCCCTCGCTATATCCTGGGTGGTGCCGAAACATTTGGTTTCCATCTCCGTGGACAATGATGGGAGTCGCAGTACTGCCAGGCGGTGGAGCCTGTTCAGACTCAGTCTTTGAAATGTTAACAAGAACCCAAATCCACAACTAAATAGAGATGTTTAATCATCTCGTAGAAACGTGGAATCCCCGGCCTGGTGCGGCTCCATCTGCACAGACGTCCCCCAGCTGCTCCTCCTGGCTCGCCCACTTATGGCTCCCTCTATGTGTCTGACACCTCCTATATCTAAAAGATGCCACACCGAGTCTTTAACCCTTTTGTCCCCGTGATGCACATGAGAGGGGCCCCGAGGTTTAGTGACTGATCGAAGGGTTTTAGGTCGAGCTGCGATTTTAAATTCTAACCTTGATGTCGCTGTCTCCGAGCCCTGCCAAAGCAAACACTAGGGAAAGGTCAGCCGGAGGGGACGGAGAGAGGTGCGCGGCCGTAATTGGAAGCAGACAGGCTCAGCGAGGGGGGCAAGAAGGGTCACACCTACACATCATCTCCTACCGACTCATGGTCTACGTAGGGGGCCGCGGGGCCTGAACCTGAGGAAGGGGGCAACAGGGAGAAGGGAAGGAGAGATAGGAAAGAATATAGAGGACAGGAAAGATGGAGAACACGAGATAGGACAGGGAGGAGAGGCAGAATGTGGGGTAAGAAGTGCAAAAGAAACAGAATGTGGGGTAAGAAGTGCAGGAGGGGCAGAATGTGGAGTAAGAAATGCAGGAGGGGCAGAATGTGGAGTAAGAAGTGCAGGAGGGGCAGAATGTGGAGTAAGAAGTGCAGAAGAAACAGAATGTGGGGTAAGAAGTGCAGGAGAGGCAGAATGTGGGGTAAGAGGCGCAGGAGAGGCAGAATGTGGGGTAAGAAATGCAGGAGGGGCAGAATGTGGAGTAAGAAGTGCAGAAGAAACAGAATGTGGGGTAAGAAGTGCAGGAGAGGCAGAATGTGGGGTAAGAGGCGCAGGAGAGGCAGAATGTGGGGTAAGAGGCGCAGGAGAGGCAGAATGTGGAGTAAGAAGTGCAGGAGGCGCAGAATGTGGGGTAAGAGGCGCAGGAGAGGCAGAATGTGGGGTAAGAAGCGCAGGAGGGGCAGAATGTGGGGTAAGAAGTGCAGGAGGGGCAGAATGTGGAGTAAGAAGTGCAGGAGTGGCAGAATGTGGGGTAAGAGGTGCAGGAGAAGCAGAATGTGGAGTAGAGAGTGCAGGAGAGACAGAATGTGGGGTAAGAGGTGCAGGAGAGACAGAATGTGGGGTAAGAGGTGCAGGAGAGACAGAATGTGGGGTAAGAGGTGTAGGAGAGACAGAACGTGGGGTAAGAGGTGCAGGAGAGGCAGAATGTGGGGTAAGAAGTGCAGGAGAGGCAGAATGTGGGGTAAGAGGTGTAGGAGAAGCAGAATGTGGAGTAGAGAGTGCAGGAGAGACAGAATGTGGGGTAAGAGGTGCAGGAGAGACAATGTGGGGTAAGAGGCGCGGGAGAGGCAGAATGTGGGGTAAGAGGTGTAGGAGAGACAGAACGTGGGGTAAGAGGTGCAGGAGAGGCTGAATGTTGGGTAAGAGGTGCAGGAGGGGCAGAATGTGGGGTAAGAAGTGCATAAAATATGAGGAGTCTACAAGTCTTGTACCAGTTATATGGACAAATGGCCCACCTCACACCTGATCCCCCTCCTGTTGGGTCCGCAGACCCTGGACATAATTACTTCCATACGGCTGACATTTGAAATATCAAAACAAGACCACAATAAGCGGATAAAACCTGTAATCTCCCCACAGCAGCAGCATCTCCTCACATCTGGCCCTGTAATCTCCCCACAGCAGCAGCATCTCCTCACACCTTGTCCTGTAATCTCCCCACAGCAGCAGCATCTCCTCACATCTGGCCTTGTAATCTCCCCACAGCAGCAGCATCTCCTCACATCTGGCCCTGTAATCTCCCCACAGCAGCAGCATCTCCTCACACCTTGTCCTGTAATCTCCCCACAGCAGCAGCATCTCCTCACATCTGGCCCTGTAATCTCCCCACAGCAGCATCTCCTCACACCTTGTCCTGTAATCTCCCCACAGCAGCAGCATCTCCTCACATCTGGCCCTGTAATCATCCTGCAGCAGCAGCATCTCCTCACATCTGGCCTTGTAATCTCCCCGCAGCAGCAGCATCTCCTCACACCTTGTCCTGTAATCTCCCCACAGCAGCAGCATCTCCTCACATCTGGCCCTGTAATCTCCCCACAGCAGCATCTCCTCACACCTTGTCCTGTAATCTCCCCACAGCAGCAGCATCTCCTCACATCTGGCCCTGTAATCATCCTGCAGCAGCAGCATCTCCTCACATCTGGCCTTGTAATCTCCCCGCAGCAGCAGCATCTCCTCACACCTTGTCCTGTAATCTCCCCACAGCAGCAGCATCTCCTCACATCTGGCCCTGTAATCTCCCCGCAGTAGCAGCAGCATCTCCTCACATTTGGCCCTGTAATCTCCCCGCAGCAGCAGCATCTACTTACATCTAGCTTGGCCCCGCTATGTGTGCAGTCATATGACATCTATACACTGTGTCAGCGTATCCGCACAGGGCACCTAGGTCACAGGGCAGCAGCTGCCATATGGTATCTCATACTGCACCAAAACTATTGCAATTTATGATAAAGGAGCACAGAGTATTTCAGGAAAGGAATGTGCTGATATTATGGAAGGAGTAGGGACTCCCGGCAGTATAGAGTATTTCAGTAGAGGACTGTGCTGTTCTTATAGGAGGATACAGGATGAGAGTTACATAGTGGAAGGAGCAGGGTCACAGCAGTACAGAGTATTTAAGCAGACACTGATCTAGTGGGGTCAGTAACACAGTGATAGGAGTAACATACATGTGTGTCTGTCAGAGCCTATAAAATCTGAGCACAGTCATATATCATCTCCACTGTCAACCTGGGAAATATGGAGAGGGCGCTCTCTCAGGGGTCGGCTGTTCTGTCTGCACTGCGCTCTACTACCTGCAGGGGCCAGGACAAGCTGCCTGCGGAGGAGAAGACATGAAGAACTGTCAGAAGGATGAGGATGACCTGTCATGATTCCTGGAAGCTACATCCTCCTGTACTGTACAATGTGTATACAGAGGATATCAGAAGTGAAGACCGGGAGATTATAACACATTATATAGTGCGATGTTGGAAGTGTCAGACTTGTAATACATTCTGGGAGAAGGGCGGGGCTGTGACAACCACATGTTGATGGGTCACTGTGACCAGTATGGCTACTCAGGTAATAGGGAGGTTGTATTTAGGTGGAGTTTCCCTTTAAGCTCCACCTCTTTTCCCGCTTCAGTGCTGACATCACACCGGCCTCTTACCTTGTCCCTGTTCCTGGGGGTCAGGCTCCGATATAGCTTGCGCCCCTGTTTGCCAGCATTCCAGATGGTGAATGAGGTCCAGTGCTCTAGGACTCGCTCCTCAAGGAACTGTACGCGATTCCTCCAGATTGTCTCCCTAGAAAGAAGTACATAAGAAGAGTCATATGTCATAAGTGTCATATTACCGATACCGGGAGGAGATCCCAGGAGAAGACAGACCCGTCACTGCCCACTGATCAATATGTATACAGATGCAGTGTATACTGTGCAGGTGCTATTTATATGTACCAAGCATGTACAGGGATACACAGTGATGTCACAGTACAGGGATAATACACACAGTGATGTCACACTACAGGCATAATACACAGTGATGTCACAGTACAGGGATAATACACACAGCGATGTCACAGTACAGGGATAATGAACATAGTGATGACCCCTAGTATCATTAATAAAGTACATAATCCCACATTGTGTCCTTCCAGTCCTGCCCAGCTCTTGTCTGAAGCCTCAGTATTGTCTCTCCGTATCTCGATGCTCTTGACTTCTCTGCTGGGATCTCCTCATGCTTATCTATGACCAACCACCAGACCATTCCTACACAGAGTGCCCCTTTAATAACAGATCCAGGGGCCCCTGGCTCCACTATCGGAGGTGACAGATGTCATGTGTATCACCAATGTGTATTCTGCATCATCAGCAATTACTAAAACTACAAGGATTCTCTCACATTCATAAAAACAAGTATTCCTAGAAAACATAAGCCCTAAGATCCCCGCACCCAAGAGAACGCAATGCCAGAGATCATACTGACATGGCAAACACACATCTAGCCAGGGAGACAGCACATTATACATATATATATATATATATATATATATATATATATATATATGTATACACATACTGGGGAGGTGGGGCTGATTAGAAATACATAGCTGCCTTTTTCAGGAAAAAGCGCCACTCTTCTCCACAGGTTGTTTCAGGTGTTGCATCTTACACAGATTCGGTTAAATGCTACAGTACCAGACACAGCCTCTGGACAAGACTGGTGCTGTTTCTTGACCTAAGCAGCCATGTTTTCCTACTATGTACAATTCATGAGATTAAATTCCCACGGTAGTCGGAGTATCTCCCCAGGGCCACACTCCCCCAGGACCCCTCTTAACAATGGACTTGGTTCATGAGCCCCCGTTAACAGGTAGCGGTGGTTTTACCCATAATTACAGGAGGTTGATTTAATAACCTTATATACGGAGGAGGGGGGGCATCTGTGGCCACAAAGTTTACCTTGCAGCAGGTAAGATGGGCGCTCACCCAGAATCCTCCTGCGAGGCAGGTCGGTGCCAGGAACATTAGCTCGCTACTATTCTCCCCACCCCTGGGGCCGGTACCTGTGATTCCAGAGCAGGGAAAGCTGGGGAAACAGGTTCCCATAGTCAGAGCCAGGACAGGTGCAGACGGAGGTGTATGAACTTGCCGCCTCGTACAGGGAGGACGCCTCGCAGCGCTGCTTTATTACACTATGAGAACCTTCCGTTAAGCTTCCTAGGTAGCAGGCGGAAGTATGGCCGCCGTCCCACGCTCATCCCCCGTGCCAGGGCTGCCTGACTCCCGCTCTGGGGAGAGGGAAGATTGTTGCGGTTATGACACCATGTTTTCTACGCAGAGTATGATGGGAGTGATGATTCTTCATTCTCGTACGAGTTCAAATACCGCCATGTAGTGACCTAGGAATATGGGACATAGTATACTCGGGCTCCTGTGTGCCCTGTATATTAGTCAGCGACCACTCACCATTCCCAGTATATATGTATTATCAATCAACATAGAATCCTACAGCAAAATCCTATTAACCCAGACAATTTCAGTATTTCTGTTTCCTGTCAGTGAATGGCAACCCTCACTGCTGGTATTTGTCTAATCATGCGCTGCTTACCTAGGTGTATGGTGCGTTACAGTGTGTCAGTGCTCCTTCCTCCAGCAGCTGTGTAAGCTGTAAGGTTTTTGGCGAGTGAATTCACTAACTACAAGCAGAGATTTTTCAGACCTTGAGGAATTGATGCTCAGTATATCAGTATGTTGCAGCAGGTTGTTCATACCCATCCTGTTGTTTTGGAGTCTTCTGGAGATAACACTGATAAGTGACACTGTGACGATATCCCAGCTGTGAAGCAGCAGACACTATGGACCTTCTCGGAGGTATCCTGCAGAAGAACAGGATTGATGGATCATGTGTATGAAGATGGCTGCAGTACAGGGGTGGCAGGGGAACCTTCTATGTCATATGCTATATAGGGCACCATGAGGACCCATCACCAATCTACTCACAGTCAACCACCATGTCTGAAGAAAGCCTGAGGAACTTATCCTTGCCCAATCTTACTAGTGCCAGAACTGGCCTCCCCCTATATATCAAGATGACATGTATGTTACACGGAGGTCCTAGCCATCTACTTGCAGCCACTTGGGGTGATCTGAGACCACATTGGAAGGTCACCGGGTCACTACACAATGCTTTTGGGGGGGGGGGGGGCTGAAGTTCTTGAGATCTCAACCAGAGCTTCCCCGGCCATGTTGTGTAATCACCCAGTCCGACACTGGCTGATAAAAGAGAACATCTTGCACCGGATTAATGGGATTCATGACACGTAGCACCACTGCAATGTCAATTTAGGCGTTCATTACCTGGGCTGTCCCAGTGTCTTGATAAATTCACAAATAATCGGCAGGCGATGATGTCATGGGTTCTGGATGTTAGCAGCAGGTGAGGACATCATAGATGCTGGATGTCTAAAGCAGATGATGGTATCATAGTTCAGGATATTTGGACAAGTAATGACCTCATCATTCCTTGTGGTCTGCAGCAGATTATGATGTCACTGTTCCTGGAGGTCTGGTGGTGATGTTACTGTTCCTGAAGGTCTGTGATGATGTCACTGTTCCAGGAGGTCTGGTGATGAGGTCACTGTTCCTTGAGGACTGCAGCAGGTGATGATGTCACTGATCCAGGAGGTCTGGTGATGAGGTCACTGCTCCTGGAGGACTGCAGCAGGTGATGATGTCACTGATCCAGGAGGTCTGGTGATGAGGTCATTGTTCCTGGAGGATTGCAGCATGCAGATCAGAGGCTGTGTTCAGATCTCACTGCAGGCTCTTCGTGGTGTGAGATTTATTTGTTGTAGTCGGTGATATTATACAACATGTGACACGTTGTGACTAAACAAACATCCAATAGAGACAAACATCAGACACCAGAGGACAGTCATGGAGCGTAGGATGGAGCACCGAGGTGCAGGAGGAGGGCATGCCAAGAGTCACACCTATTATAGGACTACACATACCAGCATGCTCGCATAGCACTGGTAATACACCCATACACACTGCACATGGAACCCAGCTATGAATGGTAAAAAAAAAAGGTATACTGGGGCTTGTAGTTCTCCTGCAGCTTGCAAGTCATCGAATTTATGGGTGTTGTTGTCTGACCTGCTGCGGTCTGATAAGAGCTGCTTATGGCATGCTGGGAGTTGTAGTCTGACATTCCAAGACTTCCTTACTACAAGCTGGGAGTTGTTGTCCAACCCATTGGGAATGAATGTCCTGCAACATCTGAAGAGTCTGAATGCTGAAGCTTGTAGTTCCACAAAATGTCTGACCACTCTGGTCCAAAGCTCTTGCTAAATACCTAGTGGTGCATGCTGGAACTTGTGATTCTACAGAATCAGTATGTGCTTGGGGTTCCAGTGGCAGTGAACGAGTTAATACGAGGTGACGCGGTGCGAGGAGCATGTGAAAGTGCCCCCAGCACTGTTCTCCTAATATCCATCAAGATTACAGCTGATGCTGATCCCCTGTGACCCGCCAGATTATGCCCTGACACGCTCAACGCTGCACAACCAGGGCGAACCGTGACAACGCTCCATCCTCCAATCACAGCGAGTCACGGACATCATTGAGATAATCTACAATGTCTGATAATCCAGCTCGATGCCCCATAGGGGCGCCACCCAGCTTTCCAACTCTCCTGAATGGCAAATCCAAGTAATATTAATATAGGATGAGTCAATGCCAGTCAGGAGGCTGGTAAAGCTGGATGGAGCTGTCAGATGACAGATGTGTGTTGGAGCGATGGCACCCCAGAAACTGAAAGAACTAAACTTAGGAAAAACATGGCGAGCTGGTCGGCCGCTCCCTGCGCAGGATGTTGTGCTTGGCAGAAGAGCAGAGTCTTGTATGGAGGGAGGACGAGACCGGAGCTGCCCCCGGAGGGTCGGACGTGTGAAGCTGACGATGACTGTGAGGATGTACACAGCTACTGTCCGTATCCTGCTGGGACTGGAGGAAACGTATGCGGTGTAACAAGGGAGGGAGGCACGTACAGGTCTGATAGAGCGCGGTGTATATAGGGTCAGCAGTAGAGGATATATACATTGTGCACTACAGAGCAGTATATAGGACAGTATATCATAGATATATACTCACTCAGATACGGAGTGCGTGGCGGCCTGTTGGTGGTAGCGGTACTGCAGCAGGCATTCATCTACGCGGTGTACTCCGCCGCCTGTCCGGAGGTGATCATAGAAGAAGAGCAGATCTTCCGGGGTCCCCTGAAACAAGAAAAGACGTAAGCACGGCCTGCAGGGACATCAGAGGCAACGATGATAATGATGATGATGGGGGTGATAGTATTGAGGATGATGGGTGTGTGGTGCTTCTATAGATTCAGGGGAAAACTGCACCCCCAACAGTCACTGGGGGGAAACTACTATGCCAGAGAACTGTTGTAGCTGGGCACATGTGACACATAACCATGAACTGAGCCAAAGAGCCCCCACCTTGTTGGTTTTGTGCCCCACTTTTTAAGAAAGTGGGATAGAGACCGCGGCAAACCGGGGAAGGGACGCCTCGGCCCGACAGATTTACTATAACTCAGACCAGAAAACTGGCAAGAGATATACCGGAAATCTAATCCCTGGCTGGCGTAGGTTTAGTCTCTGGCAAACGGGATCTGCCAAGATACACCGGAATTATTAAAGGGATTGTCCAGTCCCAAATCGATTTTTCACACTGATGCCTTATCCACAGGGTAGGCTATCAGTATGTGATCTGTAGGGTCTGACACCCAGGGCCCCGCACAGATCAACTGCTAGAGGACGGACAGCACATGCAGCACTGGACCTATTCAACAGGAGTGGCGCTGCAATTCCCTGGAACCACCACTATGGAGTGTATGGGGCTGCTGAGCCACTCCTATTCCTTGCTATAACTTCTGGCGTCCAGACACTGTCGGAACAGCTGATCTGTGCGGGCCCGGGTGACCGCATACACTGATGACCTATCCTGTGGATAGTATAAAATATCCATTTCGGGCCGGATATCCCTTATAAGAGGCAGTCAGCACCAGCAGGGAAATGGATTAAGACTGTCATAGGAAAGACCAGTCCTAATAAACACCTCCCTTTGTGTTCGTCGCCATTCCCAAGACCTCTGCTTGCTGACAGTGAATGGAATATTGCAGTTTACATTTAGAGATTTTATACTTCTCACAGCTGAGGGTTTGTTACAATTGTTTCCAGTCTTCTGTAAGGTAGAAGAATGAAGAGCGCAAATCTCTCTCCTAACGGTTTGTTCCAATGTATCTGTACAGGTAAGGCGAAGTTCACATCTGCAATGTCGGAAAAACGGTCTGTCTAATGAGGGGCACCAGATCCCGAGCGGCCCCTCTGACTATAATGGGGTCCATCAGGAGACAAAAAAGTCGGCCTTGCAGGACTGATGGATTCTGCGCCACAGGCTCTCAACGGAAACTCTGACATAGATGTGACCGTAGCCTTAAATATACCAGTATAGAGTTCAGGATGTTTATGTCAGAGAGGACTGGATACAACTGTAACAAACCCTCAGCTGTGAGAATCACACCAGTGTAAGGTTCACAGTATACTTTCCATACTCGAAGCGAGTCGTGCAAATTTTTGCCTGAAGCCACACCCTATGGACATGGCTACACCTCCTTTTGGGCATCGCCACACCCTCTTTTTGTGACGTGGACGTGAAATGTGCCGACCACGCTGCCTTTTCAGACACAACCAGCACAGAAGAGCCAGCTAGCCCAGTAGATGCGGGACCTCGCCACCCCATTTCTCAGAAACCTCCAGGACCTTTTGGGAGAGTCGACAAGTTATGCCTCATAGTCACCGACTGAGCTCTGGCACACTGGACAACCCCTTTAAGGAGACGTCTGAGTGGTACAGCGATGGCGTCAGTGGTGCGCACCTCTCCGGCCGTCCTCTCTCACCTGGTGCATCTACAAAACCGGGTCAGAGAGTTCACCACCAAACTGGAAATTCAGGAAAAAAATTGACAATTTGGGCCCCCTCCCCCTACTCTTTTCCCAGGCTCCTTAAGACAATGCGAGGGTATAAGACGCTCGCACCGCCAGATGCCTTGTGTGGGAATCTCTCCCGTCAGTTTATTAACCGTTTATATAAACCTGAGATCTTTCTGTCTTCTCCAAATCTCATATTTCATTTCCTCAACCCGGTGCCAAGACAATAACAGGCGCCCCCTTGTGTGCAGGACCCCGGGGGAGGGGGGTAACCACATCAGTAGCCGGGTGGCGGCTGGGATACCCCAAGTTATTCCCATAGACATTCACTACTCTGGACTATACCAACAGGGTGGGTAGAAGGTGGACTGTACCACTGACATGACGGGGGGCAAACGGGAAAATTGTGCAAAATTTAATGAATAAACACTTCAATGTCAATTTTTCCCATATTTAACTCGTGGTCCCAAGATGTCGGAGTGTGCCCAAAAACTGGAGATGTGCGCCATTATATAAAGCACCTGCCATCTCTACTGCAAAATTCATCCCACAAAGCAAAAATGGCGATCCCCAGACCCCCAACAACAGATATGGAGGCCACAGCTGCTCTCCGGGGGGTAGTCCTCAGCTGGGAAGGGTACAAGTATTGCTGTACTCAGCGTCACCTCCTATAGGAGCTGTAAAACTGACAAATCTGCCCCTTTAACTGGTCCTTCTATCTATGCCTGTCACCACATATCTCCCGCAGGCATGACAGTGATGTAACAGCGTCCCCTGCAGGCAGACAACGTGGTGACATGATCCGCACTGACCCGCCCGCCATTTCCCAGGCTGTATTACGAGGTCCGTGTTATTCCTGGCCAGATGACAGATTGTCCTTATCACCCTGGGGCGAGAAAATGGGACACTGTACAAAGCAGAGGAACAGCGGGGCGTCGGGTCAGGACAGCGATAGAGTCCTCTCCTTATATAGAAGTATCTAGACGCGGATACATCACATGTCTGAGATGACCTGGCATACATCTGAGCTGTAAGAGAGGGGGCATTACAAAATAGATGGAAAGTCCTATAATCCAGCATATAACCTACAAAGCATCTATAAAGTAACTGGAAAGTCCTATAATCCAGCATATAATCTACAGACCATCTAAAAAGTAACCGGAAAATCCTATAATCCAGCATATAATCTACAGAATATCTATAAAGTAACCGGAAAGTCCTAAAATCCAGCATATAATCTACAAAACATCTATAAAGTAACCACAAAATCCTATAATCCAGCATATAATCTACTGAATATCTATAAAGTAACCGGAAAATCCTATAATCCAGCATATAATCTACAGAATATCTATAAAGTAACTGGAAAATCCTATAATCCAGCATATAATCTACAAAGCATCTATAAAGTAACTGGAAAGTCCTATAATCCAGCATATAATCTACAGAACATCTAAAAAGTAACCGGAAAATCCTATAATCCAGCATATAATCTACTGAATATCTATAAAGTAACCGGAAAATCCTATAATCCAGCATATAATCTAAAGAATATCTATAAAGTAACTGGAAAATCCTATAATCCAGCATATAATCTACAAAGCATCTATAAAGTAACTGGAAAGTCCTATAATCCAGCATATAATCTACAGACCATCTAAAAAGTAACCGGAAAATTCTATAATCCAGCATACAATCTACAGAATATCTATAAAGTAACCGGAAAATCCTATAATCCATCATATAATCTACAGAATATCTATAAAGTAACTGGAAAATCCTATAATCCAGCATATAATCTACAAAACATCTATAAAGTAACCACAAAATCCTATAATCCAGCATATAACCTACAAAACATCTATAAAGTAACCGGAAAATCCTATAATCCAGCATATAATCTACAGAACATCTATAAAGTAACCGGAAAGTCCTATAATCCATCATATAATCTACTGAATATCTATAAAGTAACCGGAAAATCCTATAATCCAGCATATAATCTACTGAATATCTATAAAGTAACCGGAAAATCCTATAATCCAGCATATAATCTACAGAATATCTATAAAGTAACTGGAAAGTCCTATAATCCAGCATATAATCTACAAAACATCTATAAAGTAACCAGAAAATCCTATAATCCAGCATATAATCTACAGAACATCTATAAAGTAACCGGAAAGTCCTATAATCCAGCATATAATCTACAGAATATCTATAAAGTAACCAGAAAGTCCTATAATCCATCATATAATCTACAAAACATCTATAAAGTAACTGGAAAGTCCTATAATCCAGCATATAATCTACAGAACATCTAAAAAGTAATTGGAAATTTACTATAATCCAGCGTATAATCTATAGTACATCTATAAAGAAACTGCAAACTCCTAGAATATAATCTACATCTATAAAGTAACTGGAAAATCATATAATCCAGCAAATAATCTGCAGAACATCTATAACGTAACTGGAAAGTCCTATAATCCAGCATATAATCTACTGAATATCTATAAAGTAACCGGAAAATCCTATAATCCAGCATATAATCTACAGAATATCTATAAAGTAACTGGAAAATCCTATAATCCAGCATATAATCTACAAAGCATCTATAAAGTAACTGGAAAGTCCTATAATCCAGCATATAATCTACAGACCATCTAAAAAGTAACCGGAAAATCCTATAATCCAGCATATAATCTACAGAATATCTATAAAGTAACCGGAAAGTCCTAAAATCCAGCATATAATCTACAAAACATCTATAAAGTAACCACAAAATCCTATAATCCAGCATATAATCTACTGAATATCTATAAAGTAACCGGAAAATCCTATAATCCAGCATATAATCTACAGAATATCTATAAAGTAACTGGAAAATCCTATAATCCAGCATATAATCTACAAAGCATCTATAAAGTAACTGGAAAGTCCTATAATCCAGCATATAATCTACAGAACATCTAAAAAGTAACCGGAAAATCCTATAATCCAGCATATAATCTACTGAATATCTATAAAGTAACCGGAAAATCCTATAATCCAGCATATAATCTACAGAATATCTATAAAGTAACTGGAAAATCCTATAATCCAGCATATAATCTACAAAGCATCTATAAAGTAACTGGAAAGTCCTATAATCCAGCATATAATCTACAGACCATCTAAAAAGTAACCGGAAAATCCTATAATCCAGCATATAATCTACAGAATATCTATAAAGTAACCGGAAAGTCCTAAAATCCAGCATATAATCTACAAAACATCTATAAAGTAACCACAAAATCCTATAATCCAGCATATAATCTACTGAATATCTATAAAGTAACCGGAAAATCCTATAATCCAGCATATAATCTACTGAATATCTATAAAGTAACCGGAAAATCCTATAATCCATCATATAATCTACAGAATATCTATAAAGTAACTGGAAAGTCCTATAATCCAGCATATAATCTACAAAACATCTATAAAGTAACCACAAAATCCTATAATCCAGCATATAACCTACAAAACATCTATAAAGTAACCGGAAAATCCTATAATCCAGCATATAATCTACAGAACATCTATAAAGTAACCGGAAAGTCCTATAATCCATCATATAATCTACTGAATATCTATAAAGTAACCGGAAAATCCTATAATCCAGCATATAATCTACTGAATATCTATAAAGTAACCGGAAAATCCTATAATCCAGCATATAATCTACAGAATATCTATAAAGTAACTGGAAAGTCCTATAATCCAGCATATAATCTACAAAACATCTATAAAGTAACCAGAAAATCCTATAATCCAGCATATAATCTACAGAACATCTATAAAGTAACCGGAAAGTCCTATTACCAGCATATAATCTACAGAATATCTATAAAGTAACCAGAAAATCCTATAATCCATCATATAATCTACAAAACATCTATAAAGTAACTGGAAAGTCCTATAATCCAGCATATAATCTACAGAACATCTAAAAAGTAATTGGAAATTTACTATAATCCAGCGTATAATCTATAGTACATCTATAAAGAAACTGCAAACTCCTAGAATATAATCTACATCTATAAAGTAACTGGAAAATCATATAATCCAGCAAATAATCTGCAGAACATCTATAACGTAACTGGAAAGTCCTATAATCCAGCATATAAAATTACCGGAAATTCCTATAAACCAGGATATAACCTATAAAACATCTATAAAGTAATCGGAAAATCCTATAATCCAGCATATAATCTACAGAACATCTATAAAGTAACCAGAAAGTTATATAATCCAGGATATAAAGTAACTGGAAATTTCTTACAATCCAGCGTATAATCTATAGTACATCTATAAAGAAACTGGAAACTCCTAGAATATAATCTATATCTATAAAGTAACTGGAAAATCCTATATTCCAGCCAATAATCTGCAGTACGGAAACTGGAAATTCCTATAAACCATCATATAATCTGCAATACATCTGAAAAGTAACTGGAAAACTGTATAATCCATTATATAATCTATAATACATCTATAAAGAAACTGGAAACTCCCATAATCCAGAATATAATCTTAGATACATTTTTTTTTAACAAATTTTCTAAAAATCTGGGATTCAGATGAAACAAAGATTAACCCCCTCCAAAATCTTAAAGGGCACTTCCAGTTGGGGCCAATATTAATGTCACCAATTCAGGAATCATCTCATAGTTATTTGGCAAAAAAAATTTCATCCAAAAAGTTTTGCTAAACCCCTTTATAAATCAGTCTAAATATCAGTCCCAGCATGCATCAGGATGGAGTACAGATTTTACCGCCTTTTCCACTGGGAGGAGCTTTCTCCTGCTCTCTGTCGCCCTCTGTATGAACTGCATATAATGTAAGCCACCAAATAAGAGACTCATGTCTTACCTGCCCATCTTCCACGAACTGCCCCACGTAGCAGAACCACTCTCTGGAGCAGAACCAGGTGGGCATGATGACGGTGGGGCCGTGGGATGTGAACACCTACAACAAACACACAAATAACAAGGCGTTATCCAGAATATTCTGATACGTATCACAATATTACATGGCATTACTAAACCTCTCAGGACTCTAGGAAAGCTGGGTGGAATTATACTGGCTTTAGTTATATTGTTCTTTATGTTCCTTGCTTATGGGAAATCTGGGTGTCTACTTGATCTCACTTCCCTTCAGTAGAGGTTGTCACCTAGCTTTCCCAGATTCCTGAATGGCAAGTATACATAGTTATGTACTGAAATATCCAACACTGTGGCATTACAAAACAGATCTGCCATCCAGGACCCTGGGAAAGCTGTTCTCTCTATTTACCCACCTGCCATGTGTGGGCGGGTGTGTCAGGTGTGTCGGACCTGACCCCCTCCATTCATACCATCCAACGTGGGAAAAAGCATCCCCAACATCAACAGCCTGAGAAATGGCCAGCTGCTGCCGAAACGCGTCAAATATCGAGCAAGTGTGAGGAATGTGTAGACAGGGTGTAAAAGCGGGAATAGGGTGACAGGACTATGTGGGAGGGGGGGCGGCCTCCTAACAATGGTAAGGAAAACATCCACCGGGGGGGGGCGGCACAATAATAAATACAATGGGGGGGCAGCACTTGGTGGGTCCTCAGGGTAAGCAATGATCTAAAGAAAGTCAGACATGGTGCTGGTGTGGTTTGTGGTACTAGAGGGGTATCTGCGGATTATATCGTGCTATAGTCGGGACAATTTATCAGTATAGGGAAGGCTTTTGTGGCATAGTTGGGGCATTTCATTGGTCTACAGGCTGAACTGACAGGTTACATGGGGATAAAGGTGCAGCTGGCATGTCACATGGTACTGTAGGTGTAGTCAGACCCATCACATAGTACTATTGGCACAGCCGACCTGTCTCATGGTACTGTAGACAGAGCCGGCCCATCACATAGTACTGTAGGCACAGCCGGCCCATCACATGGTACTGTAGGCACAGCCGGCTCCTCACATGGTACTGTAGGCACAGCCGCCCCTCACATGGTACTGTAGGCACAGCCGGCCCCTCACATGGTACTGTAGGCACAACCGGCCCCTTACATGGTATTGTTGGCACAGTCATCACCTCACATGGTTTTGTATGCACAGCAAGCCCATCACATGGTACTGTAGGCACAGTCATCACCTCACATGGTTTTGTATGCACAGCAGGCCCATCACATGGTACTGTAGGCACAGCCGGCTCCTCACATGGTACTGTAGGCACAGCCAGCCCCTCACATGGTACTGTAGGCACAGCCGGCTCCTCACATGGTATTATAGGCACAGCCGGTCCCTCACATGGTACTGTAGACACAGCCGGCTCCTCACATGTTACTGTAGGCACAGCCGGCCCTTCACATAGTACTGTAGGTACAGCCGGCCCCTCACATAGTACTGTAGACACAGCCGACTCCTCACATGGTACTGTAGGCACAGCCGGCCCTTCACATAGTACTGTAGGCACAGCCGGCCCCTCACATGGTACTGTAGACACAGCCGGTTCCTCACATGGTACTGTAGACACAGCCGGCTCCTCACATGGTACTGTAGACACAGCCGGCTCCTCACATGGTACTGTAGGCACAGCCGGCTCCTCACATGGTACTGTAGACACAGCCGGCTCCTCACATGGTATTATAGGCACAGCCGGTCCCTCACATGGTACTGTAGACACAGCCGGCCCCTCACATGTTACTGTAGGCACAGCCGGCCCCTCACATAGTACTGTAGGTACAGCCGGCCCCTCACATAGTACTGTAGACACAGCCGACTCCTCACATGGTACTGTAGGCACAGCCGGCCCTTCACATAGTACTGTAGGCACAGCCGGCCCCTCACATGGTACTGTAGACACAGCCGGCTCCTCACATGGTACTGTAGACACAGCCGGCTCCTCACATGGTACTGTAGGCACAGCCGGCCCCTCACATGGTACTGTAGACACAGCCGGCTCCTCACATGGTACTGTAGACACAGCCGGCTCCTCACATGGTACTGTAGACACAGCCGGCTCCTCACATGGTACTGTAGGCACAGCCGGCCCCTCACATGGTACTGTAGGCACAGCTGGCCCGTTTACTGGCTTCCCTAGTAGATCCGGAAGCTTCCACATGACTTTCCTCAGACTAATGTGATGAATGTCTCCTCCATAGATGTCTACAGAGTATAAGCCTCATCATCCATCATCAGGACGCTCTGGAGGAAGCAGGGGTAGTAGTCAGTAAATATTACACATGACTGTAGGGTTGTCACCCGGATGATAACGGACAAGGAATGTCATCTTAAAGGGATCTCGCCATTTCTCTCCCATCCAGGGGTGTAGACTTTTCTCAGGACTCTGGGGCAGGTTTTTTCCATTCAGTAGGATTACGTCCTGTCACACATAACGTACACATCTGTTTACATGTGTGACACGCGGACCCTGCACTGTGCTGAAAGACCAGAGCCCGGCCGCTCCCACACCGCTTAACCCTTGACATCCCTCCTGTACATGACAATTATTATCACTAAAACTCTGCTTTTCTTGGATTGCAACCTCTGAAGTTATGTACTGGCAGTCACCCAGCTTTCTCGGGAACAGATACAACTCAAAACTGGCTAAAGATAACGTGACTGAAGAGGGAGACTTGATGTGTGGGGCCATGAAGTGGTCGTAGACCCGATGCCGCAGTCTAAATCCTATTTGGCCCGGTGAATGATCTATAGACGACGTTGTCTGTGACATTTAACGGCGGTGAATAATATGTGAAAAAACTGGAATAAAAGATAAGATAAGACTTGTTCACCCGGGCAGCCGGTTGGCCCGCTCTGCCAGTGGCGGGTGTCACTGATCGGCCTGTACACTAATCCTCTACAGTCATTTACCATTCTCTCCGCAGATTACCCCGCGTGCTCAGGAGTCTCGCCAGCCTGCTGGGACTTGCTGCGTACAGGAGACGAGAGGCCGACACTTCATCATCACACCTGTCACCAGCGACCTACCTGTACTGTACCCGAAATAACCTGCGCCAATTATTACTACTAACACCATGTAATGTCATCACCAGCACACTCTTCTCCTGAAATCCTCTGTGCTGCTGGGAGACAATGCTCCTCCTACTATGTAACCCTCAATCTGTCACCTCCTACAAAACTGCTCTCCTGAAACCCTCTGTGCTGCTGGGAGGCAATGCTTCATCCACCATGTAACTATGAGTCTGTGATGTTCCCTATAAGATCAGCACACTCCTCGCCTGAAATCCTCTGTGCTGCTGGGAGACAATGCTCCTCCTACTATGTAACCCTCAATCTGTCACCTCCTACAAAACTGCTCTCCTGAAACCCTCTGTGCTGCTGGGAGATAATGCTCCTTCCACCATGTAACTATGAATCTGTGACGTTCCCTATAAGATCAGCACACTCCTCGCCTGAAAACCTCTGTGCTGCTGGGAGACAATGCTCCTCCTACTATTTAACCCTCAATCTGTGACCTCCTACAAAACTGCTCCCCTGAAACCCTCTGTGCTGCTGGGAGACAATGCTCCTTCCACCATGTAACTATGAGTCTGTGACCTTCCCTATAAGATCAGCAAACTCCTCGCCTGAAATAGTGTGTCGCTCCTTCTATTATGTAACTATCATTCTATAACCTCCTGCTAGATCAGCACACTGCTGAAACACTCTGTACTGCTGGGGACTCTGCTCCTCCTACTATGTTAGTCTCAGTCTGTAGCCCTTCAACAAGATCATTGCCCTCATCTCCAGAAACACTCTGTGCTCCTGTGAACCCAGCTCCTTCTTCCACATAACTATCAGTCTATGACCTTCCACTAGGTCAGCACACTCCTCTCCTGAAACACTCTGTGCTCCTGTGAACCCAACTCCTTACTCCATGTTACTATCAGTCTATGACCTTCCACTAGATCAGCACACTCCTCTCCTGAAACACTCTGTACTCCTGTGAACCCAACTCCTTACTCCATGTAACTATCAGTCTATGACCTTCCACTAGATCAGCACACTCCTCTCCTGAAACACTCTGTGCTGCTGGGCACCCTGATCCTTCCACTACGTAACTGTCTGTCTATGACCTCCTACAAGATCATCATACTGCTCTCCTGAAACACTCTGTGCTGCTGTGCACCCTGATCCTTCCACTAGGTAACCGTCTATGACCTCCTACAAGATCATCATACTGCTGAAACACTCTGTGCTGCTGTGCACCCTGCTCCTTCCACCACATAATCAGTTTGTGACCTTCCCTATAAGATCAGCCCGCTCCTCTCCTAAAATACACTGTGCTGCTGTGAATGTTTAATGTCTTCCGCTAACCCATGTAGATGCCTGGGCCGTGTACATATGCTGTGGGATAAGTAAATGGCTCCACATGGCTGCAGCATATGAAACACGTTACACGCAATCTCCTGACGTGTCAGACTGTACTGGCCGCATTTGGCAGCAGTCACGTCCTTATCAGTGAGCATGGACAGCTGGGCGAGGAGGGGGCGCTCTTACACCGCAGGGTGGGGTTCTGGCACATTATCATCCATTTCACCCCCTCTTATGGGAGTTTCCCTGGACTCCATAGTAAAGCATTTTCAGGATCTCTGCTTGCCGTCAGTGACTGGGCTCATCCTTATTCACACACAGATGCTGAAAATCAGTACAGACCTGATACTTTTCACAGCTGAGGGGTTGTCACATTTGTATCCAGTCTAGAACATCCAAATTGACACATTGTAGCAAACAGAAAGTACAGGACACTTGTGCTATTGATGTGTCCAGCTCACAGACTGGATAGAAGTGTAACAAACCCTCAGCTAAATCACAGCAGACTGCTAATCACACCAGCAGTGTAATCTCTTCTCCTGTTCTGATAGTTTGTTACAGTGTATCGGCGCAGGTACTGTGTATCCGTCTGGAGGCCAGGAAGATCAGCTCACAGAGTATTGTCTACATGTGATACAAATGTAACACACCCTCAGCTAAGTCAGGGCAGAATGGTAATCACTTCAGCAGCTCTGACAGTTTGTTACAGTGTGTCAGTGCAAGTACAGTGTATCCATCCAGAGTTCAGGGTGATCAACAGAGAATTATCTAGACAGGATACAAGTGTAACAAACCCTCAGCTAAGTAAGAACAGAATGTTAATCACATCAGCCGTGTAATTCCTTCTCCTGTTCTGAGTTTGGTACAGTGTATCGGTGCAGGTATTGTGTATCAGACTGCAGTCCAGCGCACATTGGAGTGTCTAGATAGGATGGAAATGTAACAAAGTCTCAGCTGTGAATATTCCCATTCTAGTCAGGGCTATATTTCTGCTAGTGAGGACCCCCCTCATCTCTATGAGATGGGGGGCTGCTGACTTCCACAGGGCTGTTCTCACTCACACTCTTGGCACGGTCTTGGGGATCGGGGCCTGCCAGGGACTTTTTGGAAACCTCTGCAGGTGAAGGGGTGAGAGCCTCCATGGATCGGGGGCCGCCCAGCCTACTTTTCCCATGGAGCAGTATTTGGGGGGGTCAGTGCTGGGGTATTGAGGCTTCCCAGCCTGAGGGAGCTATGAGATTACTCAGCAGAGCGCTCACCTCCTCCGCAGTTCCCTGGATGTGTAGGTGGGTGAGGACGGCAGTAGCAGGGATCCAGGACGAATCCTGCACAACCGCGGTTAACCCTTACACTGCTGGACTAGTTGCAGATTTAGAGGGTTTCCTGCAGGGGTATCGGGTGCTGGGTGACAACATATTATGGCAGATGCATATAACACCTATATGTACATTGTTACTTTCCCCTTCCCTATCTCCTGATTGTGTGTCAGTCTTCACTGCAGTTCTTGTGTTCTATTCATGACTTCTGCAACTTTCTAAATCGGCTTTTTGCTCTAATTCTTATCAAAATCTCTGCTTGCTGCCAGTGAACGGGTACCTTCTTGGTTCCCTCCAGATCTATGGCTGGGTCCACACTGGCTTTCCACTTGCAGACTGTATGTCTCGAGTAATATTTCTCACAGCTGAGGGTTTGTTACAGTCGGATCTAGTGCAGCTTAGATATTACAAGATGCCGCCATGTAAGGGTATCGGGTGTCGTGACATTGAAAAACACCAAAGTAGGACAATGTAAAGTACAGCGATACATTAGTATTTGGACTACAGGGGGCGCAATTTTTCACAAGGTCAAATTTTGAACCCATTGAGAAAGTATTGGCATCCTGAGGTTTTTGGCGTGTTACTTACCTCCCCAAACCTCTTACGCAGCTGTGCATTCTTCCTCTTTATGGTGTCAGAAAACCGTCGTATTTTCTGCTTATAAACAGTGAGAGACATTATGATATAGTGCCGCCATATACCACGGTCCTGTCTGCTGACCGTAGAGGAGCTGGAGGGGCAGAGGACACATCTAGTATTCATTAACAGGCGTCCATAAAAGTGAAGCCCAAAGTACAAAGTGCTCTGATACTGCAGCAAAATAAACACACGCTGGCCCTTTAAACTGAAGAATTAAAGGATCCCCCCATCAGGAGTCTCAGCACTACTCCTGTGGATCAGATGTCACAGCTTGTACTGAAAAAATATTCACACCCGCTACATACAGTGTGCAAATATATTCTGGTGCAGCAAAGACAAAATTAATTGATTTTCACAGTGAGGCGGCCACTAGGTGGCAGTGTCCCAACACAATCCTTGTGTCATGTATCATATGACCTTAGAATGAAGTATTATTGACTGACAAGCTAATGTCTATGTAAACTGCTCTACAATCCCCTGATGAGAGATGTGAATAGAATGTCAGAATTACAGTTAAGACTGACACACAGACAAGAGAGGGGCACACAGTGCAGTGACTGATCAATGACTGACTGATAAGATGTAGCTGTGACCTCCTCCATCCCCCTCCTCTATCTCCCGTCCTCTGAGTCACAGCTCCTCAGTCTTTACATAGAAGTAGATAGATGGACAAGTAAATATTTGGAGCCCATCGATCAGCGGGGGGTTTATTCAGCCCTAACCTGTGCAAACTACAGATGTGACACCTGACCTTGGGTTATCTATGAGGTGTGCCCCATATCAGGTCTGTGGAAAGGAAAATCCAGGGGCCACAGGCTTGTATCCAAAACCTCAGAGATCAAAGCAATAGTGTGAAAAACTCGTAAAGATAGATAGATAGATAGATAGATATGAGATAGATAGATAGATATGAGATAGATAGATAGAAAGATATGAGATAGATAGATAGATAGATATGAGATAGATAGATAGATATGAGATAGATGGATAGATAGATAGATATTAGATAGATATGAGATAGATAGATATGAGATAGATAGATAGATAGATATGAGATAGATAGATAGATATTAGATAGATACATAGATAGATATGAGATAGATAGATAGATACATAGATAGATATGAGATAGATAGATAGATAGATATGAGATAGATAGATAGATATGAGATAGATAGATAGATAGATAGATAGATAGATACATATGAGATAGATAGATAGATATTAGATAGATACATAGATAGATATGAGATAGATAGATAGATAGATAGATAGATAGATAGATAGATATGAGATAGATAGATAGATTAAATAAATAGACAGAAGGATGGATGGATAGATGGATGGACAGAAAGACAGACATATAGATAGATAGATATAGATGATAGATAGATAGATAATGAGATGAATAGATTTCCCTACAGCACTACCATAGGAGAAATGAGACATTCCACATTATACATAGAAATGAATGGGCTGTCCATGTATCAGTAGCCTCTGTCTACTGTCTAGATAACAGGTAAGGGCCCTGACCAGGGGCCCCTTTATAAAATGAACAAGACAGCTATGTAAAGATCTATCCATAGCTGCCCTCCTCTTCCTTCTTGTCTTGTCTTGCAGGAATCTGCTGTATGAAGGACCTACAACAAGTCTGTGCAGCATGGAGAGCCAGTCCACTATGCAGGGGAGATACACTGCTCCATGTACAGACCTGGTGGTCACCCAGACAGGTTACTGCTAGGAAACTGTACACACAGCTCAGCTCAGGCTGTATGACTTGTAGTCTATCCGTATATCTAGAATCATTACACTATCATGAATAATGTGTGTGGTCTCCTTGGCTTAAGATTTCTCTAAAAACACGCAGGACTGGTCTGTCCAGATGAAGGAGCCGGATTATTCATGATGATGAATCAACATTCACAGGAGGCTTTGAAGATCAGGTGAGGAGCTCAGATGTTATAGCTCAGCATCAGATCCTCCGCAGAAAGATTGTAATCCTCACCATGGAAGTCTCCAAGTCCGGATATCGAATGACCCAAAAACCACAACAAACAATGGACAGAAGAAGGTCAAGATAGCTGGCCAAAAACAGAAGACGGCGGCTTGCCTTACGCCTGGTCACTGAGGTACTGTCACAAGACCGCAGCTGTAGCCATTCATCCTATTAGTCTATAATACACAACTACATTACAGGTATTTCCCACTAACTCGGTGACCGTAGTTTACTGTCACTGAGTGAAAACTTAATTAATGATATATTGTTACATTGTATCAGTGCAGGTATAAGCTATTAGAGTCCAGGATATGAGACAGATTGGTTTGTTACCTACAATGACACATTATATCAAACTGCAGCTGTGTGAGCAGGACTAGGTTAGGTCAGAGTGTCCGACCTGTGGCATGCTGGGAGTGGTGGTTTCACACATCTGGAGAGGTATCAGTGCATAAACATCACCCTGAGTAATAATAATACCAATGGCGTGACGGTGCCGGGACATCACACAGGTATAGTAGGTGTAATCTGCGTTACACGTACACACTTAGACAATGCTGGGTAAACAGAGGCCTGCGCCACTGATCCATTGTCTTCCGTGTGTGCTTAGACTTTTGTTACAGCTGGGTGTTACATTACTGTTATCAGAGCTAATTATAGGAAAGTATTACAGGAGTCATTAGTGAGGACCAGCAGGGACAGGCTGCCAGCTCGCCTTCCAAGTACAGCAGTGAAACGCGTCGTCGCTTCATTTATCGAAGCTTCAGGAGAAGGTGCCGGTGATTGGGGCGATCGCTCACAAAAACTTAGAAAAATTACTACAAAATTAAAATTCAAAAAGTAAAATAAATTGCAAAAAAATTAACAGATTACAATCATCCCTCCCCCTCGGTGGAAGAGATCACACCTCTGACCAACCAAAAACAAACTGCTCTCAATGCTCTTCTGAACACCCAGCCCATTAGATTCTGGAACACCAGCTTTCTGAGATAATGCGGTTGGCCCTGTCATAGATTATAATGAGGCTGTGATAAGTATATAGGTCTCCAAGACATTGCAGGATACTATGGGCAAATTTTTAAGGGGAAGTCAACCTTAATGTAACCTCACTCAAGTCCGAGTAATGACAAAGAAAGGATGGTGAGAGGGTACGGGTATACCTAGTACAACAGGTCTGAGAATGTGAAGATATCTCAAGGATTCTAGAAGGCAGCATCTCACTGTATATGACTACCGTCAAAGCTTAAGTTTCCTTGAGAAACATTAGGAAGGAGAACCGGTGAAATGTGTGGGAACATAAAATTGGCACATTGGGTGTCAGAGAATGGAAGTCCTATTACGGATGGTAAGATTTAGTCGAGGCTTTAGACCAGGAGATCATTTTGGGAAATACTCATGACTGAAGATTTTGCCAGACAGATCTCCTCGGGGAGCACATAGACCTAACATCTTCCAAGTTTCCAAGTTAATGGGCATTGTGCAACAGTAAAGCAAAAACTTGCTGTAGCAAGATAGTAATCATAATCAGAAACAGAAGAACAGTCCTCAACCAAAAACAGATTGGAAAAATGAAAGCTTCCGAGACCAAGAAAGAGTTGTGAAACCTGTAGGTGGCCAAAGGAGGACAATACGTGTCGTAGAAACATCTATGATCCACCATAAACATTAGAACGTTCCTCAAAATTGAGGGGATGGGCCAACTTTCATCTAACGTGTATGGGCACCTTTGGATCAAATACAGATTGGTGGTTGTGAGGCGCCCTTAAGAATAAGGATGATGAAGTATCCATAAAATGTGTCAGGTGAACTACATGAAACACAAAAGCAAAAGGTGTCTGAGAAAATCTGCCCACTGGAGAGAGCCAGAAGACCCCTAAAAACAGTAGACTTCTGCGGCCAAAATTGATGGGTCGGGGCAAATTTCATCAAAAGCATATGGGCAACTGAAGGCTGGTAAAACTGAAGCTTCCTGATGAGCCATGACAATGGAGAAACCATGAAATATACCAAACACAAAAACAAGAGGTGGGTTGGGTGACTTTCATCTAAAACATCTGGTAGGAGCACAAGTAGACTGGTAATACACAAACATCTGCGAGAACCATGACCAAGAAAAAGTTGACAAATGCATCTGGAATGCAATATTATACCTAAGAACAATAAATAACGTAGAACGTCTGTCTCAAGACAGTCAGAAGACATGCCAAAAATTATATGTTGGGTCAACTAATATCTAATGTGTTTGGGCAGCTTTACACCAGAAGACGAATGTGAGGACTTAAGCATCCTTGTGAACGTTGACCAAGAAGATGATGTGAAATGAGTGTGGAGGGAAATATCAAACAAGAGCAAAAAGTGTCAGAGAACGGGAAGGTATCTCAACTACCATAGCAATCTTACGATGGATGGTGAGAAAGTCGAAGATCAAGATCAGGAGACAATTTCAGGGAATGCTCATGACTGAAAATTTTGCTGGACAGAGCTCCTTAGGGAACACTAATAATACCAATGGCATCACTGACCCAACATGTTCCACGTAATGGGGCACTGAGCAAGACTAAAACAAAACCTGCTGTTGCAAGATAGGAATCATAATCAGAAACAGAAGGAAGGTCTTCGACCAAGAGCAGACTGGAAAAACGAAAGCTCCCGAGACCAAGAAAAAGTTGTGAAATGTGTGGGATGGTCATACTAAACACAAAAACAATGTGTGTTGTAGAAACATCTAAGATCCACCATACACAGTACTAAGTTACCTAATATTGTTGGGATGGGTCGACTTTCATCTAAGGTGTATGGGCAACTTTTGACCAATTGCAGATGGGTAGGACTGAGGATTCCTTATGAACTATGATAATGAAGAAGCCATAAAATACCTGAGCCAAGGAATACCAAACACAAGGTGTCTAAGAAAATGTTCAATCTAAGGAGAATCAGGAGAACCCATACACATAAGACAACTGTTCATCCATTGATGGATTGGGGCGACGTTCACCTAACGTGTAGGAGCAACTGAAAACCAAAAGATAACTAGTGGAACTGAAGCATTTGTATGAACCATGATGATGGCTTCACCAAACACAAAAACTACAATCTGGGGAGAGTCATATGACCCCATACACAGTTGGATGCTATGGCTGAAATGAATGGGTGGGGAAGACTTTCACCTAATGTGCATGGACAGATGAAGACTGGTAGAACTGAAGCCATGAAATGAATGAGATGGGTTACACCAAAATCAAAAGGTATCTGAGGACATCTGAGGAGAATCAGGAGACTCCGTACACATTAGACAGTTGACCACTATGGCCGAAGGTGATGAGATGGGGCGACCTTTCTCTAAAGTGTATGGGCAACTCAAGACTGGTAGAACTGAATCTTCCTTATGAACCATGAAGATACAGAAGCCATGAAATACATGTGGTAGTCTATACCAAACACAAAAACGAGATGTCTGAGACCACCTGCATTCTGAGGAGAGTCAGACCCCATACACAGTAGATAGTTGATCACTATAGACAAAATCTATGGGTTGAGGCAGCTTTGCAACTTAAAGGGAATCTGTCAGGGCAATTTGAGACACTACACCACCCACATGTCCATATGGACCTGGGGTTTAGTGTCGCAAATCACTGTTATAACGCAATCCATGGCCGCATTAAAAATAAAAAAAAGCTTAATACTCACCCTGCCGCTGTACTCCCCGCGCCTGCGCAGTTCTTCAATGAAGCCAGAGGAGTACTCCTCGGCTTCAGTGCACATGTCCCGCCATTACGCAGTAAAGCTGGGGTGTCCATCTTTGGCTTCACTGAAGAACAGCGCAGGCGCCAAGAGGCGTGCCAATGAAGAAGCTCATGAATAAGCCGGACTGTTCTCACCAAACAGTGCTCATTGGACCCTTCTATAGGTAAGTATAAAGGTTTTTTATTTTTAATGCGCCTGCGGATTGCATTACAACAGGGCGATTTGGGACACTAAACCCCAGGTCTATAAGGACATGTGGGTGGTTTAGTGTCCCAGACTGACCTGACAAATTCCCTTTAAGACTAAAAGTATACTGGTAGAAAGAAGCTTTTGTGAGAACCACGACCAAAAAGAAGCTGTGAAACTTCATACCAACCATAAGAACAATAACTGCTGCAGAACATCTGTTGTCTCAAGACAATCAGAAGACCTCTGTACACGAGCCAGTTACCTGATATGGCCAAAATTGATATGTTGGATTGATTTTCATCTAATGTGCATGGGTAGATTTAGAGAAGAAGACTGGTAAGACTGAAGAATCCTTGTGAACCTCAATCAAAAAGAAGTTGTGAAACGCGTGGAGGAAAACATCAAACAAAAGTTTCGGAGAATAGGAAGGTACCTCAACCACCACAGCAGTATTATCACTGAGTACTCAAGACACAGCAGTATTATCACTGAGTACTCAAGACACAGAAGTATTATCACTGAGTACTCAAGACACAGAAGTATTATCACTGAGTACTCAAGACCGGAAGGCTCCGTGTCAACCTCAGGAACTGGACAAGATTGTACGACAGCGGTTTAGAGGAAAACAAAAAGTTACTTTTATGTTCATAGTAATCAAAAACAGCAGCGGAGGACAAATACTGGGATACAGCAGTGTGGTCTGAGGAATTATTACGACATATCAAGAACTAACAAGATGAGAATAAGAACAAAAAAACAAAAACAGGGAAACGCATGTGGGGGGCCACACCAAATTCCAGGTGATGTTGCAACCGTACCATTCAGGGAGCAGGCAAAGGACGCCAAATATTTTCCCAATGAGCAGGAAGAAAAATCAACTTTCTGTCAGGATTGTTGCAAAATTCTTGGTTGCTGTTAATAATCTTCTTTGTGTATTGTAGATTCCCTGACGAAAACCAGAGATTGTTTTACGACTGTTATTTTTATGGAAAAATGTTCCTGCTAGGTGATGGAAACCGTCTTGAAAGACAAGGAAAAAAAAAGTAAAACACTAAAAAAGCACAATCTATACCACTATATACAAGATGTATAACTTATACCAGCTGTACATATATAATTATATACAGGAGATACCCAGGTTATATCAGCATGGTCCATATCACTATATACAAGAAGATGTATAACTTATACCAGCTGTACCTATATAATTATATACAGTATATATCCAGGTTATACCAGCTGTACATATATAATTATATACAGGAGATGCCCAGGTTATACCAGCTGTACGTATATAACTATATAAAGGAGATACCCAGGTTATACCAGCTGTACATATATAATTATATACAGGAGATACCCAGGTTATACCAGCATGGTCCATATCACTATATACAAGAAGATGTATAACTTATACCAGCTGTATATATATAATTATATACAGGAGATACCCAGGTTATACCAGCTGTACGTATATAATTATATACAGTATATATCCAGGTTATACCAGCTGTACATATATAATTATATACAGGAGATGCCCAGGTTATACCAGCTGTACGTATATAACTATATAAAGGAGATACCCAGGTTATACCAGCATGGTCCATATCACTATATACAAGAAGATGTATAACTTATACCATCTGTACATATATAATTATATACAGTATATACCCAGGTTATACCAGCTGTACATATATAATTATATACAGGAGATTCCCAGGTTATACCAGCATGGTCCATATCACTATATACAAGAAGATGTATAACTTATACCAGCTGTACCTATATAATTATATACAGTATATACCCAGGTTATACCAGCATGGCCCATACCACTATATACAAGAAGATGTATAACTTATACCTGCTGTACATATATAATTATATACAGGAGATACCCAGGTTATACCAGCATGGTCCATACCACTATATACAAGAAGATGTATAACTTATACCAGCTGTACATATATAATTATATACAGGAGATACCCAGGATATACCAGCATGGTCCATATCACTATATACAAGAAGATGTATAACTTATACCAGCTGTACCTATATAATTATATACAGTATATACCCAGGTTATACCAGCATGGTCCATATCACTATATACAAGAAGATGTATAACTTATACCAGCTGTACATATATAATTATATACAGTATATACCCAGGTTATACCAGCATGGTCCATATCACTATATACAAGAAGATGTATAACTTATACCAGCTGTACATATATAATTATATACAGGAGATACACAGGTTATACCAGCATGGTCCATATCACTATATAATGTTATGTTCCTACATCCTTCTATCTTGCATTATTACAGACATCAGGAGAGGTGATATTATTGCACAATGTAGGGGGCGCTCTGATCTTGCCAAGGCCAAATCCTCTAAATGAAAGCAGGATAGATGTGACTCTGGTTTTTGCAGTCTTGTCCAACCACAAGTGCAGGATGTAAACCATCTGTGATGCATCATTAATCATTCCTCTCACTATTATACAAAACTTCCACAACTCACTATTTATTTTTGCTTTTCATGGCAACAGCAAGAAAAACAGATCAACTATTCATGGATAGATTACTGTACTTTGTATGGTGTATATATGGTGTATATATGTATATATTTCTGTATGAATGGAGGGGGATAGTGTCTCTGAGATAATTTTGGGATATTAAATCCTAGTGATGTCACTGGTACCTGGTGTATTGATAGGCTACATTCTCATGAATAGGAAGTGTCTTGATGATGTCACTGGTCCTAGGTGAATTGATAGGTTGCATTGTGAGGAATACAAAGTATACGAGTGATGTTACAGTATCCTGATATATTAACAGGCAACATTCCTTCCAGATTCATTGATAGGCCGCATGCTCATGAATATGAGAGGTCTTGGTGATGTCACTGCTGTATATTCATGAATATGAATGGGTTTAGTGACATCACTGGTATCTGGTGTATTTTTATGACTATGAATTGGTTTAGTGATGTCACTGGTACCTGGTGTATTTTCATAAATATGAATGGGTTTACTGACATCACTGGTACATGGTGTATTTTCATGACTATAAATTAGTTTAGTGATGTCACTAGTACCTGGTGTATTTTCATGACTATGAATTAGTTTAGTGATGTCACTGGTATCTGGTGTATTTTCATGACTATGAATTAGTTTAGTGATGTCACTGGTATCTGGTGTATTTTATGTCTATGAATTAGTTTAGTGATGTCACTGTTCTGGTGAGTTAATACGTTGCATTCTCATGAAGTTGAAGGTTTTATTTATTCCTTGTATATTTGTAGACTACATTTTCATGAATATGTTGTGTCCTGGTGATATCACTCATTCCTCATCACATGACAGGCTACATTCACTTGCATATGACGGTATTTGGTGATGTCACTAGCTCAAGGTGAATAGATAGTTCATATAAATGCAGCCAGTGTTAGTTATGTCACTGGTTCTTTGTCTTCTTATAGAATAGACAGCATTTTCATAAATTTGAAGTGGATCCGTGATGTCATCAATTTCTGGTGTATTAGTAGACTTCATGAATATAGAGTGCTTTGGTGATGTCACTAGTTCGTGATCAAGATAACGGCTACATTCTCAAAGATATAAAATCACTTGGTAATGTCACCAGTTCTTGGTTTATTGATGGGCTGCATTTTCAAGACGTAAGTAATCGAGTGATGTCACAGGTGTATGATAGATTTGGTCTGGATGATGTCACTAATTCCTGACAAACTGATGGTTGTATTCTCATGAGCATGCAGCATCTTGGTCATGTCACTAGTTCTACTAGTGCTGGTATGACAGGCAGGGGCTCTGAGCTGATGTATAGTTTGTATAGTGCTCTTTGGTTTGATCCACACAATAGGGGTCTATGCTACTTGTAGGGAATGGAAGTTGATATTTGCCATCTCGAGGAAATGGTGACATTTAATCCTGGACCTGATAAGATGTTAAAATGTCCAATAGAGAAAGTCCGGTTTCTACAAGAACGTACTTGTGAACTGACAACAAAGACTTCAATAGCTTCACAATGTCACGAGGAAGGAGAAAAGAAAGAGTTCAACAAAGACGACGACACGTATTCATAGAAATCAAGTCAGGCGTTACGATAAACTTTTGTCTTATTAATTCTGTTTTCTTCCTGTCCCATAACAAAACCAGAATTAGCCCCAAAGGTGTGACATAGCGTGCTGCAGCTCGCTGCCACCGCCAATCCCTGCACATAATGGGTCACGTCATGGTGGGGACAGGCATAATGGTACAGGGATCAGCAAGGGGAGTCTGACAACCCTGAGAGATAAACACGAGAAACCAGAGGAGACTGTGACACAATGTAAGAGGAGTCATTATCTTCCAAATACAAGGAATGTGCAGGAATATAACTACTATAATACTGCCCCCTATGTACAAGAATATAACTGCTATAATACTGCTCCTATGTACAAGAATATAACTGCTATAATACTGCTCCTATGTACAAGAATATAACTGCTATAATACTATCCCTATGTACAAGAATATAACTACTATAATACTGTCCCCTATGTACAAGAATATAACTACTATAATACTGCTTCTATGTACAAGAATATAACTGCTATAATACTGCCCCCTATGTACAAGAATATAACTACTATAATACTGCCCCCTATGTACAAGAATATAACTACTATAATACTGCTCCTATGTACAAGAATATAACTACTATAATACTGCTCCTATGTACAAGAATATAACTACTATAATACTTCTCCTATGTACAAGAATATAACTACTATAATACTGCTCCTATGTGCAAGAATATAACTGCTATAATACTGCTCCTATGTACAAGAATATAACTACTATAATACTGCCTCCTATGTACAGTACAAGAATATAACTACTATAATACTGCTCCTATGTACAAGAATATAACTACTATAATACTGCTCCTATGTACAAGGATATAACTACTATAATACTGCCTCCTATGTACAGTACAAGAATATAACTACTATAATACTGCTCCTATGTACAAGAATATAACTGCTATAATACTGCTCCTATGTACAAGAATATAACCACTATAATACTGCTCCTATGTACAAGAATATAACTACTATAATACTGCTTCTATGTACAAGAATATAACTACTATAATACTGCTCCTATGTACAAGAATATAACTGCTATAATATTGCTCCTATGCACAAGAATATAACTGCTATACTACCTCCTATGTACAAGAATATAACTACTATAATACTGCTCCTATGTACAAGAATATAACTACTATAATACTACCTCCTATGTACAAGAATATAACTACTATAATACTGCTCCTATGTACAAGAATATAACTACTATAATACTGCTCCTATGTACAAGAATATAATACTATAATGTTCCTATGTACAAGAATATAACTACTATAATACTGCTTCTATGTACAAGAATATAACTACTGTAATACTGCTCCTATGTACAAGAATATAACTACTATAATACTGCTCCTATGTACAAGAATATAATACTATAATGCTCCTATGTACAAGAATATAACTACTATAATACTGCTCCTATGTACAAGAATATAACTACTATAATACTGCTCCTATGTACAAGAATATAACTACTATAATACTGCTCCTATGTACAAGAATATAACTACTATAATACTGCTCCTATGTACAAGAATATAACTACTATAATACTGCTCCTATGTCCAGATTTCAATCTATATCCCCCTTTCCTGCAGCCTGTAGTATTTTACCCCACAGGGGGTTATGGATATGAACAGCTGTTCTTATAACTCCAGCAGAAACATAAAATCCGGCTACAATCCTGGAGTAATAGGACCTGGTTCCACCTGGATTAATGGTCCCTTAAGACCTGGCGTCTTCAGAAGGGGAGAAGGAGTGTTAATGGAGTCCTGACCTGACACAGCTCACTCCTCACGGTGGGCGATCCTCCAATCCTCAATATTACTGTAAACATCGGCACAGGATCGGGGGTGGACTAATGGCCTGATAATCCTTGGAGCTGGGGCACATACTGACCAGTGATAAATTGTATTTGCAGCTTTCAGAAGATGAATTTCTTTTGACCAATTTTTACATTTCTGTATCTCTTCCAGTTAGGGAAGGATTCTTTACAGTTAGAGCCATTAAAGACTCTGCTCTCATATGGCCAGAACCTGTAGCTATTACTTAAGATGGTCTCCACTAACTGGCATAGATTTAGAGCCACCAGCCTTTAAAGTCATTGCAGCATCGGCAGCTGGAAAAGGAATGAGAGGATTCTTTACACCTAGAGCAGTAAAGGTATAATATTGTACCCAATAAATGTGTGTGGTATAAAGTGTTGATCAGGGGCAGGGTGTTGAACAAACTGAGAATCTGCCCCGCACTTTACACTTACCCATCCAACCAGGGAAAATGAATCAGCTCATGGCACTCTAGCACAGCAGACACTCTCAGCACCATGGGTTTAACCCTTTATAGGTATTGGAAGTACAACTGCAAACAACTGCCTTATACCAAGGGTTCTGCATGGCCGAATTTGCCTGAGGACCATCCATTGTAAGGGGGTGAAGTGGATATACTTGTAACAAACCTTCAGCTGTGAATGTATTATGGATGAAACTTGCTTATGTACTGAGTTTATTAACTCTTCTCCACTTTCAGGACCTCTGCTTGCTGTGAGTACACTCAGAGCAGCCGTTTGGGGTCGGACCACCCTCCGTACATGCATGTGTGAGATGCAGTATCGGTGTCTGGCAGGTCCCTACACATCACCTGTCTCTCAGGTGTCTCTCTCGCTGCTGTAGCGTGTAATTTAGGCGTGTCGCACCTGTAATTGGACCCCCCTCCTCAATCCATACACAGAAATTTTGCTGACAGGGCCCTGATAAGATCTTGGTTCCCAGGCTTGATTTATGACCTGGTTCATGGTGCAATCACAGAATCCTGAGCTTGTACATTGTGATGGAAACGCACCGCTGCCGCGATCTCTCCGCTCAGAAAATGCAACAATCATCACACGGGATCTTACGCCAGCCAGCAATTTATTATTAGGATACAGGACACAGACAATGGAGGGGCCGGGGGTTATCGGAGAGAAGTCGTTCCCATTAAGATTCCCGTGAGAATGCCACGCTGCGGGCATGGCTACCATGAGCGCCAAATACGGTCAGAAGATTTATGACACGTTTATTCACAACACATATACACCATCCAGATATACAGGGACAAGCAATAACATTTTCTGACACCCCATGTATCAATTCATCTCCCTATTCAAGATCTCTGCTTGCTGAAAACCACTGAAAACGCAATAGTACTCACAGCAGAAGCTTTGCTACAAGTGTATCCAGTCTGGACAATCCTCTGTGAGCTGAACAGACAGAACCATAAGTTCAGACCTGATACATAATTCCAGCACAGTTGGAATTTTTCCTCTAGCTCCCTCCATTCCTGAGCAATCAGTGTTTTGTTAGTTTTGGTGCCTGATGTGTTATCTAGACTCCCTAATGTCAAGTGGGTGAAGTCAGGCAGTAAGAGTCAACAGGGTAGGACACAGAGCTCTCTGATACTGTCTAATTGGAGGTAGATAGGGTAAAAGCTTAGAATCACGCCCCTCTGTCTGCTCCTGCCTGACACCACCCACGTGTCATTAGGGAGTTTAGTTACAATATAAGGAACCAAAACTATCGGCACAGATTGCTCAGGAATGGTGGGGGCTAGAGAAAAAATTCCAACTGTGCCAGAATTAATGCAGCCTATTAAAGGATGATGTGAGGTGAAATTGGCCCGGTTTAATTTTAGGATCTGGTCTGGGGTATGATTAAAGCTGCAGCCAAACTTGCCATAGTTTCAGATTACAAGTATAGGTGTATCCCGGCAATAAGCGGTAAACACGTATCGATACATGGCCGCTAATATACATGTAAATGCTCCATAACTGATTTTTAACTTTTCGGTGCAAAGGATAACTATCTTTCTATTCACCGACAGCAAGCAAAGATCTTGAAATGGTGAGGACACAAGGATCATTTAGATCACATAGGATGGGTGTTTGGGTTGGATACAACTGTAACAAACCCTCCGTTGTCATATAAGGACTGTACAGGATTTTTATTTCCATTCTAGTCAGTGACTAGAAACATTCCCAGAGGCTGAGAATCCATCCTGGTCATGTCCAGCTGACACAGCTGCAGGGTTCAGTAATGGTATTTGATGGGGCAATGTCTCAGCACTTTCCCTCCTAGATAATGCATACTAATGGTTAATTGGATGCATAGGTCTATGTACACACATGACAGGACCGGTAATGAATGTGTGACAAGGGGCAGGGCTTCCTGGCGTTCACATTACATCCTGCTAATGTATTTATCTTTAAATGATCTTAAATTGTTTAGGTTTTCCGAGGATTTGCTGAAAGCTGCCACTTAGCAGAACACGACGCGGCAGCTGCCAAAGATACAGCCGGTGTCAGGGAATTAGTGAGCCCCCGGGCACGACGGCAGCGACGACTGACAACCTGGAGAATCACTGAGGGGGTAAATGTGGAGTCTGACAATTCTGTATAAAACTATTTACAGGGTTAGTCGTCCATTTATTTTCTAACCAAATCCAAGTAAAATCCAGTATAGTGTCCAAAAAGTACCGCCATACGTTGCCTAAATAATACCACCATATACTACACGAATAACAGTACACAATTAATACCACCACATACTAGTGGAAGCGTGCCAAAATAATACCACCATATTCTACCCAAATAACAGTACACAATTAATACCACCACATACTAGTGGAAACGTGCGGAAATAATTCCACAATATACTACACGAATAACAGTACCCAATTAATACCACCACATACTAGTGGAAGAGTGCCTAAATAAATACCACCATATACAGTACTACCCAAATAACAGTACCCAATTAATACCACCATATACTAGTGGAAGAGTTCCAAAATAATACCACCATATACTAACCAAATAACAGTACCCAATTAATACCACCAAATACTAGTGGAAAAGTGCTGAAATAATACCACCATATACTACCCAAACAGCAGTACACAATAACACCAAATACTAGAAGAAAAGTGCTGAAATAATACCACCATATACTACCCAAATAGCATTACACAATTAATACCGCCACATACTAGTGGAAGAGTGCCTAAATAAATACCACCATATACTACCCAAATTACAGTACCCAATTAATACCACCAAATACTAGTGGAAAAGTGCTGAAATAATACCACCATATACTACCCAAATAACAGTACACAATTAATACCACCACATACTAGTGGAAGAGTTCCGAAATAATACCACCATATACTACCCAAATAACAGTACCCAATTAATACCACCATATACTACCCAAATAACAGTACCCAATTAATACCACCATATACTACCCAAATTACAGTACCCAATTAATACCACCAAATACTAGTGGAAAAGTGCTGAAATAATACCACCATATACTACCCAAATAACAGTACACAATTAATACCACCACATACTAGTGGAAGAGTTCCGAAATAATACCACCATATACTACCCAAATAACAGTACCCAATTAATACCACCATATACTACCCAAATAGCAGTACACAATTAATACCACCACATACTAGCAAAAGAGTGCCAAAATAATACCAATACATACTGCTCATATAACCGTACCCAATTAGTATCATCAAATAATAACGGAAGAGTTCCCAAAATAATACCACTATATACTGCTAATATTACAGTGCCCAATTAATATCACCAAATACTAGTGGAAAAGTGCTGAAATAAATCCACCAAATACTACCTATGTAACAATGACGAATTAATACCACCAGTGCTATACAGTTCCCAAATAATACCACATTAAAGTGGACATATAACAGTGATACCTATCACCTAAACAATGCCACCAAATCTTGTACTAAAAACAGGACGATACAGGGCCCAAATCATACCCCCATATACTGTCCCAATAATAGTCATACGATGCTCCTATAATACCACCAGATAATGTCAAATATCAGGAATTCAGTGCCCAAATATCTTACACTGCCCTGATAATGGTATCATATAGTACCCAAATAATACTAATATACTGTCCTAAAAAAGAACTACACTGCCCAAATAATAGTGCCATATAATGCCCAAATAATATCATCAAATCAAGTCCTAGGAACAAGACCATACATTGCCTAAATGATAACCACCTTATCCTGCCCCAATAATAGCGCCATACAGTGTCCAAAAAATACCACTAAATGTGTCCCAATAATGTGATCATATAGTGACAGAATAATACAACCTAATACTGCCCCAAACATTGTGCCTTAGAGTGCCCAAATAATGCCACTAAATCTTGTCGTATCACTGGACCATACAGTGTCCAAATAATACCGCCTAATACTACCCCAAAGATAGAGCTCTGCATTGAATTCAGTAAAAAATCCAGGAGGAGGAGCCACCACCAGAGGAGGAGCTTGTAGGGGATCTGCATTTCTAAGAAGCTGGGGTGACCCTATGACTATATGATAGCCCCATACCTGCAGAAAATGGCTGCTCTAACTTAGCTTTTTCCTGGACCAAGCCTTGCGAGGAAGGAGGAGGCCAACTGGCTATGAGCTTCAGACCTTCATGCCTCACTACTGCCCCCTGATGTGAGAATTAGTGGAATACCAGACATTGTGTAAACCCCATTAAAAGGCCTCAACTAAGCGGCTAGGTGGCTTCTGTCAGCACGGTAGCTGGTGGCTGAATGGTGGATGCAGCTTTGGATGTGACTAGAGTATAAAACACGATTGTATGAGGATTTATTATACGGGAGCGGTTCTGTAAGGTAAAGTGTTTACATACATAAAGCTTTCCCCAGCCCCGACCTGCTGCTTTGCATTACAGACACCTCGCCACATTTGGCAGCGGCGCGGCTGCAGCGCTCATCATCCACTGCTGACTGAGCAGGTTCAATAGTTCACACCGCCCGCCAAAAACATCGGCTCCAGGGGTATCAATTTCCTGCGTTACCAAACCGGCCCTGGAAGAGAGGAGCTGCGGGTCTTGGCAGGCAGAGATGGGATCGGAAATCCCAGGGATCGAGGCCTGGCATGAGGAGCAGGATTCGCACGGGAAACAGAGTCATGGCGGCCAAGCTATCCCAGTCATTGGCTCTGCTTAGAATTAGATTAACGGAAGAACTGGTTCGGAATTTACGGAATTGTCCAATCTCAGCTTCCTTGCTCAGGAATAGAATGCCACAACTGCAGTGAAGACTGACACACAGTGCAGTAAGGGAGAAGAAGTAGAATAAATATCACTGCATAAGTTGGGTGACAATTCCTATGCGTCAGTAATACTACCACCAAGCATCAGAGCTAAGATGGTGGCTTAAAGGGGTTTTCTAGAATTAGAAAAACTTGGCTGCGTATGGTATTGCAGTTAAGTCCTATTCACTTCTATGAAGCTAAGCTGCAATACCAGTTGCAACCTATGGACACATGTGGCGCTGTTTCAGGAAGATACACCTTTAAACACTAGTTTTCTATAAATCGGCCTTCCCACAATTCAATGCACTGCTCTATAGCAGGGGTCAGCAACCTTTGGCACTCCAGCTGCTGTGAAACTACAACTCTCAGTATGCTCTATTCACTTCTATGGGAGTTCCAACAGCAGAGCAATTATGCATGCTGGGAGTTGTAGTTTTATAACAGCTGGAGTGCCGAAGGTTGCCTACCCCTGCTCTTTAGTTTTAACCCGCTCCTACATAGACAGGACATGAGCTTTCTGGTTCATTAACAGAATGCCTCAACTGCAGTGAAGACTGACACATGTAGTGCAGTAAGCGAGAAGGAGTACAAGAAATATCCATTCTGACCTGTAGAAAGTTGGGTGACAATTCCTTCGCCATCAGTAGTCACCACCAAGCATCTGTTTCTGTGTATGAGACCTAAAGGGGTGTTCTAAAATTAGAAAAGACAGCGCCTTAACTGTCCGTAGGTCATGTGTGGTACTGCAACTCAGTCCAATTAACTTCAGTGGAGTCAAGTTGCAATACTAGCAACAACCTATAAACAAGCGTGGCGCTGTTCCTCAGAAAAAAAAAAAATCTTTTAGCACAAATGCTTTAAAAATCTATCCTGCCACAAGTCCAGACACTGCATATAGTTTTACCCTGCCCCTGTGTAGGCTGGAGATGTTTTATGGTTCATGAACAGAATGCTACAACCACAGTGAAGACTGACACCTACACAGGTAATGCAGAAGGAGAAAGAGGATACAAAAATTCTTGCAATTACAGACACTGAGGATAGGAGGAGGAGGGGGGGCACTTATTAACTGCGTTCCGGCCCCAATTCCAATGATTGATTTCATGTGTGCAGCGTGCAGTGAATGGCACAATCTTTTTCAGCCTATTTCCTTTCAGAGGACGTTTTCCACCTGCACATCAGGGCGCAGTGAATGGCGTCTTTCTTCTCGCAGTGCTGTCATTCCTGCCGCTCGGTTACATTAGACCCGGACACATGTTATCGTCTGATTGCTTTATCTATACAGAAACTTGGCTCCGGGACGCAGCAATTTGCTTAAAGCTGCAGTTGGTCGGGCTCCAAAATGTCCATCATTTAGTTAAAGGCCCGCTGCTCCCCTGTGTCGTGTGCGCACTTCTCAATGTAAAGAAACAGGGGGATATGTCGATCCCTCCTAGTTGTGAAAAATTATACACAATGGATTGGTTATCTCTGGGAAAGCTGGGTGACCAATATGGCCACCATTACAGCTACTACAGGGGTTGTCACCCAACTTTCCTATTTCCCCTGCAGTGGCAAAGCACAGATATTGGGATACACTGTAATCTGCCCTGCCTAGAAGCTATTTCATGGAAAGCTGGGTGACAACAGCTTTCCTAGAAGCAGATATAACCACAAAAAGTTAGGTAACAATGATAGCAAAAGAAATACTCAAACATTTAAAGAGGATGCTCTTTTTCGTGTGTATTACACTCACCTAGGCATGTCAGAATATAACAAAGTGCAGTTCCTCTTTAACAAGCAACTCTGCCTCCAATAGCTTTTGACGCTGCCTAAACTCTACCACTGGGGTAAGAGTGGTGCCCCTGCCCCTGAAAGTGGTATTATCCACGATGAGTCTGGGATCCTCGGGGGCCGTCACACTGTACAAAGCTCCACCCATGTTTAGAACCATCTATGCAGAACAGCACCACAATCCTAGGTGGACATTACCCTAAATAACCCAGTATAAATTACGGTTCTTACCCCTTCCTGGAGTGGGGCATTTAAGGCAGCACCAATGATGAATTGGTGTACAGATGTTGAGGGGTTGTCATTGTCTATCCACGCCGCAGGAAGCCCCACCCACGCTTAGAACCATGTGACCATAACTGTATGAGAAGAGCACTACGGTCCCGGACAAAAGTAGGGTTCCTACCAATCCCCAAAGAGGCGTATTTAAGGCAGGGCCATGGGTTATGTCACCTTGTCTGAAAGATTTGGTGTATACGATAGATCCGCAGGGGCTATCACAAAGGAGGAAGCCCCACCCGTAGGTAGAACTGTCTATATGCAGATGAACCTTGCCCTAAATAACGCGGTATAATTTACGGTTCCTACCTGTCCTTGACATGGCAAGTTTAAGGCAGTAACATGCATGTGTGCAGGATTTAGTGCACACAACAGATCCTCAGGGGCTGTCATTGCCTGCCCGTGCAGTAGGAAACACCACCCATGCTTAGGACCATGTGACCGTAGGCAGAAGAGCACCATGGTCCTGGATAGAAGAACGTTGCCCTAAATAACCCAGTATAATTAGGGGTCCTACCTGTCCCCGACATCATTCATGGCACTGCATTTAAGGCAGTGCCATGGATGAGGTCATCTTGTGTGAAGGATTTTGCGTACACAATAGATTATGGGTTCCCAAGCACCGGTCCGCGGACCGGGACCGGGCCGTTGGGGGTCTTCTGCGAGTCTGTGTGGCGGCGGGCTGGCCTAGGTAAACGCCGCTCCTACCAAAGCTAATGGCGGGGCCCCGGTCTACAGCGCTGTTTAGAATATAACCCCGACCCCATATGACCAAAACCCTGCCCCTAAACCACCCCACCCCCCACTCCCTGCCAGGCCGTGCAGGGAAAAAGGTTGGGGACCGCTGCAATAGATCCTCAGAGGCCGTCACCCAGACGTAAGACCCACCATACGTAGAAATGCACCCTGATCCTGGATAGAAGAACATTGCCCTAAATAACCCGGTATAGTTTACGGTTCCTACCCGTCCCCGGCGTGATGCATTTATGGCAGCGCCATGGATGATGTCATCGTGTGTGCAGGATTTAGCAGAAACAATAGATGTTGTCACCTCACAATGATGTCAGATACTAAAGAGAGACAATAACAGGAGGATTAGTGACTGGCTGGATACACCCGCCATTATAAGTAGGATAAACCTCTAAACACTGTTATTACACGGCTATGATTAGTACCTCACACAGACCCTCCGCTCTGCTCCCTGCCAGCCGCTCTATGTGGCCTGCTACTGACTATTTAAAGGGGAAGTGCACATTTACACTGCAGCTTTGCTCTAATAAAGAACTGCTGTGATCAGGAATTCCAGCTATTCTATTGAGGTGGTCTAAAACACACCTGTCTCCTCCCAGGCCTATTGTGCGACTTTATCTGGTACCCATGCTTTACACTGCATTCCAGCTCCTTTGGGGCACAGCTATAATCAGTAACTCACCTACTGTCTTATGGGCAGGCTGGTCTTCAATTAGGATGTGTCCCCCATGCTTTACACTGCACCTCAGCCATGCCCTGTGACTCCGCCTTAGCTGCGGTGTCTATTGATGCCTATGGTGGTCATAAATCCACCTACTGTCTCACTAGAAGTGCTATGGTAGTGAAGGGCTACGCTTCACATATAGACTACAGCTGTATTGCAGTGGGTTACGGTCTCGTTGCTGTACAATTTTGACAGTGTCTTGGCAGTGTGTTGCGGCACCTGCTGCCGATGACGCAATATGGCTGCAGGTTGTCTTCACATCCTATTACAATGGGTTCGTCCATCGTATAATTTCATTTCTGCGGTAAATTCAGTCTCGCCAGCTGGGGTGCCGGTCTGATAAGAGTCAGTGATAGACGCAATGTGGCGGACAGCGGTACAAGCGCAGCGCTGATCAGGAACCTTGTTAATATTCATCTTTGATAGGCTTAACCTAACCTTCATGAGCAGGCCATGACAATAGCTGTCAGCGGGTGAGAGAGCGAGGATTCCTGCGCCCGTCATGAACAATCCCGTCTTGTCCTGACAAGTCGCCCTGTAAAGCTTCAGTCAACATGACACAATCAGTTTTTTTCTTTTTTTTTTTTTTGGGGGGGGGGGGGGGTTAAATCTGATGTGATATTTAAGACAGCCGATTGAACAAAATGACTTCTTGTCAGCCCTCAAATTAGTGGCTGCTAATCCGGGCACGTAGACAGGTGCCGCTTATTGGGAACAATGGCGAGAATCGCTTGCTCTGAGCCCTGTGGATGTAATCACTGTCATTAGCCGTAACTCTGTATTGTGGCTCCGCCATTATCTCCTCCATCTACGTACGTTCTCACAGAGCACCTGTAATACTGTACAACAGCCCAAGATGCCACAGTACATGGCAAGTACAAGACGAAGTGACCTCAAGTGCAACATGTAGTGACCTCATGTAAAAGATGTAGTGATCTCACACACAAGACAAAGTGACCGCGTGACCTTCAGTACAAGACATAATAACGGTGTGACCTCACGTACAAGACATAATGATCTTATGTACAAGACGCAGCGACGGTATGACCTCATGTGCAAGATGTGGTGACCTCATGTACAAGACATAGTGAACGCATGACCTAGTATGCAAGATGCGGTGACCGCGTGAACTCATGAACAAGACGTAGCGACCATGTGACCTCGTGTACAAGATGTAGTGACCGTGTGACCTTGTGTACAAGATGTATTGGCGGGGTGACCTCATTTGCAAAATGTAGTGATGGTGTGACTTCATGTACAAAACGTTGTGACCTCACGTTCAAGACATAGTGACTGTGTGACCTCACGTACAAGACATATTGACCGTATGACCTTGTGTACAAGACATAGTGATGGTGTGATCTCATGTACAAGATGTAATGGCGGCGTGACTTCAGAAGACGCTTACAAGGTACAAATAGTGGTAATTGTGTGAACTCATGTACAGGACTTAGTTACAATGTAACAGTGTCACCTCCTATACAAGAAGTAATGATGGTGTACCCTCAAGTACAAGTAGTCAAGTCATCTCATGTGTAAGAAGTAATAACATTGTAACTTCAAGTACAAGTGGTAGTGGTGATGGCGAGACCTCATATATAAGAAGAGTGACAGTGCAACCTCAAATACAAATCGTAACAGGAGACTTCATGTACAAAACGTAGTAACAAAGTAACGCCAAGTACCAGTAGTTGTGATGATAGTGTGACCATGTACAAGGAGGAGAAACTGCAACCTCAAGAAGTACTGACAGTGTAACAGAGTGATAGAACACACTGACAGACACGCTGACACTTGGGGTACAGGATAATGACACGCTGACACTTGGGATACAGGACAATGACAGGCTGACACTTGGGGTACAGGATAATGACACGCTGACACTTGGGGTACAGGATAATGACACGCTGACACTTGGGGTACAGGATAATGACACACTGACACTTGGGGTACAGGATAATGACCCACTGACACTTGGGGTACAGGATAATGACACGCTGACACTTGGGGTACAGGATAATGGCACGCTGACACTTGGGGTACAGGATAATGACACGCTGACACTTGGGGTACAGGATAATGACATGCTGACACTTGGGGTACAGGATAATGACATGCTGACACTTGGGGTACAGGATAATGACACGCTGACACTTGGGGTACAGGATAATGACAGGCTGACACTTGGGGTACAGGATAATGACACGCTGACACTTGGGGTACAGGATAATGACAGGCTGACACTTGGGGTACAGGATAATGACACGCTGACACTTGGGGTACATAATAATGACAGGCTGACACTTGGGGTACAGGATAATGACAGGCTGACACTTGGGGTACAGGATAATGACACGCTGACACTTGGGATACAGGATAATGACACGCTGACACTTGGGGTACAGGATAATGACACGCTGACACTTGGGGTACAGGATAATGACAGGCTGACACTTGGGGTACAGGATAATGACACGCTGACACTTGGGGTACAGGATAATGACAGGATGACACTTGGGGTACAGGATAATGACACGCTGACACTTGGGGTACAGGATAATGACAGACTGACACTTGGGGTACAGGATAATGACAGGCTGGCACTTGGGGTACAGGATAATGACAGGCTGACACTTGGGGTACAGGATAATGACACGCTGATGCTTGGGGTACAGGACAATGACACACTGACATTTGGGGTGTGCAGTGATGACTATATACTGTGGGGTTCTGGCAGCCATTCTGCTCCTTACACCTCCTCCTCTTACTTTTCCCTGCTGTAAAGTGTTGTCCATCTTACAGTAATTTACCGTTATCTGACAAGTCTCCTCGGAGTCGGCAGATGCCGCGGGTCACATGTCACCCCCAAACCTTTATCAATTGTGTTTAGATGACATCACTTTCTGGCAGGCGACAAAATAGACAAACTGTCTGAATCTTGTGACAAACACAAGGCCCCACAATCTGGTAATGAATTCAGGACTATTGAGATTCCGCTCAGGGCTGAAAACGTCTATTCTGCGCTTTGTGAGCCCCTGGTACAGCAACCGGAAAAGCCATTCACTGGTCAGTCCGACACAAAAGGCCGAGCTGGACGACAAGTTTTTTCTTTTTACATAATTTTTTTAACCCATCTTTGGAACAGATCCAATAATCTATGAAGGATCGAGCTGGGGGAAGGGTGTGCCAGGGGCATCCGGGAGGACGTTCCAGACTCATCCCATGGCAGATGTCTTGTCTAAACATAGGTGGCAGAAGCGGCCTGTCCAAAGGGGACCAAAGATATAAGCCCGATATGCCAAATGCCTAAATAAAATAATAATATAATAAACCACTAATGTAGTGATATGGACCATGCTGGTATAACCTGGGTATCTCCTGTATATAATTATATACTTACAGCTGGTATAACCTGGGTATCTCCTTTATATAATTATATACGTACAGCTGGTATAACCTGGGTATCTCCTTTATATAATTAGATACGTACAGCTGGTATAAGTTATACATCTTCTTGTATATAGTGATATGGACCATGCTGGTATAACCTGGGTATCTCCTGTATATAATTATATATGTACAGCTGGTATAAGTTATACATCTTCTTGTATATAGTGATATGGACCATGCTGGTATAACCTGGGTATCTCCTGTATATAATTATATATGTACAGCTGGTATAAGTTATACATCTTCTTGTATATAGTGATATGGACCATGCTGGTATAACCTGGGTATATACTATATATAATTATATATGTACAGCTGGTATAAGTTATACATCTTCTTGTATATAGTGATATGGACCATGCTGGTATAACCTGGGTATCTCCTGTATATAATTATATATGTACAGCTGGTATAACCTGGGTATCTCCTTTATATAGTTATATACGTACAGCTGGTATAACCTGGGCATCTCCTGTATATAATTATATATGTACAGCTGGTATAACCTGGATATATACTGTATATAATTATATAGGTACAGCTGGTATAAGTTATACATCTTCTTGTATATAGTGATATGGACCATGCTGGTATATCCTGGGTATCTCCTGTATATAATGATATATGTACAGCTGGTATAAGTTATACATCTCCTTGTATATAGTGATATGGACCATGCCGGTATAACCTGGGTATCTCCTGTATATAATGATATATGTACAGCTGGTATAAGTTATACATCTTCTTGTATATAGTGATATGGACCATGCTGGTATAACCTGGGTATCTCCTGTATATAATTATATACTTACAGCTGGTATAACCTGGGTATCTCCTTTATATAATTATATATGTACAGCTGGTATACGTTATACATCTTCTTGTATATATTGATATGGAGCATGTTGATATAACCTGGGTATCTCCAGTATATAGTTATATATGTGCAGCTGGTATAAGTTATACATCTTCTTGTATATAGTGATATGGACCATGCTGGTATAACCTGGGTATCTCCTGTATATAATTATATACTTACAGCTGGTATAACCTGGGTATCTCCTTTATATAATTATATACGTACAGCTGGTATAACCTGGGTATCTCCTTTATATAATTAGATACGTACAGCTGGTATAAGTTATACATCTTCTTGTATATAGTGATATGGACCATGCTGGTATAACCTGGGGATCTCCTGTATATAATTATATATATACAGCTGGTATAAGTTATACATCTTCTTGTATATAGTGATATGGACCATGCTGGTATAACCTGGGTATCTCCTGTATATAATTATATACTTACAGCTGGTATAACCTGGGTATCTCCTTTATATAATTATATACGTACAGCTGGTATAACCTGGGTATCGCCTTTATATAATTAGATACGTACAGCTGGTATAAGTTATACATCTTCTTGTATATAGTGATATGGACCATGCTGGTATAACCTGGGTATCTCCTGTATATAATTATATACTTACAGCTGGTATAACCTGGGTATCTCCTGTATATAATTATATACATACAGCTGGTATAACCTGGGTATCTCCTTTATATAATTATATATGTACAGCTAGTATAAGTTATACATCTTCTTGTATATAGTGATATGGACCATGCTGATATAACCTGGGTATCTCCTTTATATAATTATATATGTACAGCTAGTATAAGTTATACATCTTCTTGTATATAGTGATATGGACCATGCTGGTATAACCTGGGGATCTCCTGTATATAATTATATATGTACAGCTAGTATTAGTTATACATCTTCTTGTATATAGTGATATGGACCATGCCGGTATAACCTGGGGATCTCCTGTATATAATTATATATGTACAGCTGGTATAAGTTATACATCTTCTTGTATATAGTGATACGGACCATGCTGGTATAACCTGGGTATCTCCTGTATATAATTATATATGTACAGCTGGTATAAGTTATACATCTTCTTGTATATAGTGATATGGACCATGCCGGTATAACCTGGGTATCTCCTGTATATAATTATATATGTACAGCTGGTATAAGTTATACATCTTCTTGTATATAGTGATATGGACCATGCTGGTATATCCTGGGTATATACTGTATATAATTATATATGTACAGCTGGTATAAGTTATACATCTTCTTGTATATAGTGATATGGACCATGCTGGTATAACCTGGGGATCTCCTGTATATAATTATATATGTACAGCTGGTATAAGTTATACATCTTCTTGTATATAGTGATATGGACCATGCTGGTATAACCTGGGTATCTCCTTTATATAATTATATACGTACAGCTGGTATAAGCTGGGTATCTCCTGTATATAATTATATACATACAGCTGGTATAACCTGGGTATCTCCTGTATATATTTTCACTACAGAATGTTACTGTATAGTGTTTACATTTGGGCCGGATTAGTTTGGGTTGTATTTACATGACGGCGGACTAGAGGAATTGTAGTGTACATTAATGGTTTGCCATGATATTGGAATCCTTACATTGTGGGGAAGTGACTTTAAGGGTGTGAAATATTCCGGATAAAACTACCCCAGAACAATAGGACGAGTGTTTGGAGGACTTCGCTTCAGCTCACACGCCACAGCACAAAGCTTGTATTCACGGACAGGCGGCAAAACTGCACGTCCATGCATAACGCCGGCACTGGGAACGGCAGTGGGAGTCGCTCTAATTTTAGATATACAATGTAACCACCCAGGAGCCATAATAACAATGTATCACTGGATGACCACAGGAGCTGAGCAGCTTCTCTCTTAAAGGGGCACACCACCATCAAAAAATGATCAGATATTCAATGTGTTCTTATGGTTGGGACAGAAAATGTGTCCTAACTGAGAAAATGGAGCGCTTAAAAATATGAGGAACTGAAACAAAGAATATTAGATGTAGTAATAGACTATTCATCACTTACTCATATGGCCAGTGTCTCTCTGGGGTAAATCAATCAATGGTCAGGAAGCCCATAAGCCCCCCAATGAATGGTCTGGGCTGACATGAACATGGCACGACCCCCCCACAAACCCATATACCCCTCCCCCACTGACAACAAACAGCAGTCATATTGTGTGTAATGCCATAGTTAGGGTCGTAACCTTATGTTCAAGTGTTTGTGTCCCCTGGTCCCTTCAGGAACGTGCTGCGGGCCCTACTAACTGGCCGGGACAATTAACCCTATCCATAAACATCACTTCTGTTTAGACGTATATGAGGAGCCTTCAGTAACGGGTCAATGACCACCAGCGTGTCACACCAGCTCCCATTGTATGTATCTGCCCCCTAACCTGGCTGCAAGACATATCAGGAGCTCATATGTCAGGGTGGAGTGTGCCCTATATGGTGAATTCTATACTGAAAGAGCCTATGGCCCGACACCGTCTATTTAACCACTTACTGACTGGGCCATGCTCCCTGGTTCATGACCAGACATTATTAATTTTTTTTTTTTTTTTTTTTTGGTACATGTGGTTTTGAAGGCCGTGACATTTTTTTTTCCATTTGGGTTATCAATTTTTTTTTTCTTTATTTTTGTATCTAGTGATACATAGGGCTTTATTTCCATAGTTTTTTTTGCATTTTTTTTTTTACATTTTTTTAAGATCGATCCAGGAAAATGAAACAAAAAAAAAATGAACCTGTTAAAATATTTTTAATAGCAAATAATACTCCTAAAATATTTTTTTTTAGAATAAATTCCCATCTCTGTTATGGCATCCATGATGTGAGCACAGAAGTGACATCTTTTATAATTTTACTAATTTTACTAATTTTTTTTTTTTTTTTAAACAATGGGGCAAATAAATTAAAATATTAACCAGAATTCTGGCGTACCTGCTTTACACCTCCATTTATATGTGTTTTGGACACTTTAGCAGTTTGTGTGCCTTGTGCTCGGGGCTTGTTGAAAGGAGTGTAGGGCTTAGTATGCTAAACTGTGACCCAGAAATTGCGCCAAAATTGCAGCCTTTGTGCCAAATTTTTGTACCAAAATTATGTGGTAAACTAAGCCAACTAATAAGTGGTGGAAAGCTAGAAAAGACAGTGTAAAAGTGCAGAAGAATATCAAACAGCATTGCAGACTCTGTAAAATCTGGAGCAGTCTAAGTCTAGGGTCACATCTGCGTTAGGGTTTCCGTTCAGGGGGTCCGCTTGAGGACCTCCGAAGGGGAAACCTAATCCGCTTAAAAAAGCGGTTACCCATGGACTATAATGGGGTCCGTGTGGTTTCTGCCTGAAAAGGAAAGGGGAACAGAATCCCCGTACGGAGAGCCAAAGTTGGTGTGAACCCTTAGACTGTCTAGTCTCATTCTGCAGTGTCAGTTTTAGTTTATCTGCCCCATTGTGTCTCCTATAAGATCATAACAGACATTTTAATATAATTTCTTTTGTTTTTTGCCGATTTACCCTGTAGTTGGGGCTGATACGTTACAGGAGAATTCTGCCTACTAGTATACACCACAGGGCTGATCTGGGTCCTCTAGGACAGCGGTTCTGAACTTGGAGTTTGAGCCACAGTGAGAGCGCCCCCTTTCATAATGGTAGTTTGTGTTTCGCCACCCACAACCTACTACGGTATTATACTCTGGAGTCTCTTCATACCCTCTGAGTATACTGAGCGGAGGCCCAAAGGAGGTGAACAAATTGAACAAAACTTTCCTGGGCTCCGGCGTGGGTCTTGGTCCTCTTCAGCTTCCCGAGTGATGTCATGGACGGCTGAGGTCTATGATTGGGCATTATTGGTCATGTGCCGTAATGACGTTATAGGTCCTGTGATGGGGCCTTAGCAGTACTTGATGTCACTCAGGAGGCCATATTAATAAATAGGGATACATAAATAGTCCCTGCCTTCTCCCTGGGAAGTCCGGCTGTCACTAACAGCCTGATCCTGCTGCTGCTATCTCTACAAGGACGTACAGGTACATCAATGCAGCTGCGCTCAGACTGTACTGTATATAGTTAATCGGCAGTCGGCGAGTGGTTAAGGGGACATTATATTTCCTAATATCAAGGTATCTTTCTATTTATAGCATGAGAAGGTTCCCAGATACCACCAGGACACGTATCATGAGGGTAAAAGGAATATTTAGCAGATTTTTTAAATGTATTAAAGCCAGATTGTTAAATATTTTTTCCCTGTTTTTATTATTTTTTTTATTCTACTTCCAGACCATGATTATGGGGGCGGCCATCTTGCCTGAGCTTCTCCTCTGGTCTGTTAACAGCATTTAGTGATGTGCTTTACAGCACAGTCATGGCCACAGGCAGCAATAGTCTGTAGCCGACTCACTGCGGTCTATGGGAGAGTTTTCTAGACATGCTCAGTTATTTTTCTTCCTCGGCCGCACTACACAAGCTCTTCGGAACTTCTTGGTTTGACTGCTGGACCTCAAGTCGGCCCCATAAGAAGTGGCGATTGTTTAATGGGTTACAGAGTATACTAGGGCCAGCGGTACAACAAAAAAAAACCCTTTAGAAACATAACCCGTAATTCACATTAGTTATGGCCACATGAGGAAATCTCTCTTCATGGCTGAAGTATTCGTCACCACGAGATGATCCCGACTTGTCAACAGCTCGTGGAGAAAACAAGACATCAAGACAATGATCCCGGCGACTGACCCGGAAATATTATCTCCCAGCTGCTACCACACATCTCAATAGGGACAGACGTAAGTCAGAAAATACATATTTATATCGGGGGGGGGGGGAAATCCCTGAGCAAACACCTCACAATACTGAAGTCGAGCCCATGTGTCCCTGAAGATCAAAGGAAAACAAGGCTGTGTGCACAGCGTCAAGGGGCTGCCAGGAAAAGCAAAGCACATCAATTTATGTCTTCTTTCCGCATGGATATTTGCATGGCTTCCCATTTTAAAAAACAGCGGGCAATGCCTGTAGTATGGCATACCAGTAGTATAGTGAGGGGCTATATAGAGGGGCCACGTTCTCAGGGGCCCATTGCCTAGCCTTCAAGATATGAGAAAGGCCACTCTGTAAATGGCTTAGGAGCAAAGTTGTATCACAGTAATTGGACAAGGTTGCAATAATCTCCATCAATTCACTCAAATATGCAAATTAATTCTGCAATAGGATAACACATGGAGATCTGATAAGTAGATGTCATCAAACCTGATACCATAAGATTGACAAATATAACTGGAGTCTGGCGAAATGGTAGATTTTGCATCAAGATCCAGGAGTTTTAATCTCATCTCAAGAGATAAGAACGTGTAGCCTATTCATTTCTAAGGAAGTGATGACATCATCACTGCTGATTCTGTGACGTCACTAACTACTAGCGAATGATAGGCCGATTCTAATTTAAGGCACAGTATGAGATCAAGATTAACAAAATTGTAAAAAAAAAAAAATGAATAAAGGGATTGTCTGGCCTCAAAAATCGAGTTTACACAGGATAGGTCATCAGTATGTGATCTGTGGGGTTGGGAGGGCAACATCCAGGCCCTGCACAGTTCAGCTGTTGCAGCCTACAGGTACCAGAGGCTGCCACTAGACGGGAAGTAAAAGGAGCAACGCAACAGCCCCGTCCACTGCATTATTTGAATAGGAGCTTTACTGCACATGTCTCTCGTCCACTAGTACCCATGGCTAAAAAACAGATGATCTGTGTGGGGCCCCGGGTGTCAGACCATGACCCGACCCTGTGGATAGGTCATCAGTATGAAAATTCTATTTGGGGATGGGACAACCTCTTTAAAGACGTCGATGAACATGGCTGCCTCTGATGGGTAGTTAAAGGGAATTTCCCATGAACATAACTATATTTAGATTTGAAGAAAATGAACAGTTAAACATTTTTGTAAACCTGAATAAAAATTTAAAATTTTGCAGATTTCCTCTAACCATCTTAGAGGTGACATCTGTTGTCTTGATTGTTGCCAATGGATACGACCAGGAATGCAGGAACTGGTCTTGCTAAGACACCATGCCATGATGCCCCTATTGTGGACAGGTTATCAGGAGGGGCACTACATGTTCCAGAAGACAACCGATCAAGGCAACAGTTGTCACCACCCTGAGACAACACTGCAAAAGTTTTAATTATATTTATGAAAATGTTGAACTTTTCCATTGTCTACAAATCTAAATCGAGTTATGTTCACAGGAAACCCCTTTAATCTCCGGTTACAATCCAGTCATTAAAATATCATAAATAAAAGGAACAATTCACAAATTTTTTTTTAATTAAAACAAGATAGTTAAATCAGTTTTTTTCTAATCTGTTTTTATTTTCCAATTGTAATTTTTTTTCTTTCTATTTTCTGTCCATGATAATGGGGGCGGCCATCTTGCCTGTGCTTCTCCTCTGATCTGTTAACTGCATTTAGTGATCTGCTTTACAGCATAGTCATAGCCACAGGTAGCAATAGTCTGGAGCGGATTGGTTATTGTCTATGTTAGAGTGTTCTAGACATGGAGGGGAGGAGTAAGGGGATAAACATGACATCATCTATTGTTAGTAGTGATGTAATGATGGCTCTTCTATTGTTGCTGTGTCTGTGAGGTGTCTGCTGCAAAGAAAACCCTTCCAGAATTGGGAATTGTCAATGTGTTATTCGGCTTAGTGTCCAGAGTGAAAATGGCAGAATATAAAACTTGTTTTAAAAACTATAAAGTGATGTAAAAAAATTTTTTTAAAAATTTAAAAATTTTTAATATAAAAGTTTGGTTTAAAATACAAGTCATTTTCTGGTGAGACATTCCCTCTAATTCCACTCAAAAACTGAGATGTGTTTACGACTGCCTACAACATCCCACCTCATGTCACATTCACAGGAAGCTGAGATATGAGGTGTTTGATGACAGATGACTGTAAATCAGCTATAGTTATCTCTGTTACATGGAAGGAACAAGGTAGTCACCGGGGGTTTCCTTCCATGACTAATGTAGGAACGCTGAAAAATCAGACCTGATATTTAGTGAAGGAAATAACAGATGACTACAGAGTTCCCTCCATATTACAGATCTTCAGCAAACAGCTCCTCGTACCTCAGCTTCCAGATTTTTAGATATTGAAGTTTACAGCAGTGAGTTGTGATATTTTTGCCCTTTCGGCACAGATATTGGGTTAATCATGGGTAGGAGACGTGGTACGGGGCAATGTTACCCGCAAGAGACGTGAGAAATGTTCAAATCTGCTCCGATCCGACAAAGATAAACAAGGTAAAGTGCCGGGTATTTATGTAACACCAGCGTCTGCCTCGTGTTCCTTCCCAAAATAATGGCGGCTCCAGGGAGCGGCTGACACTGAGCAGAGCGCTGCGCAATCAGCGCCCGTAACCAAGGGCATAGCGATTCTGTTACACTTTAATTACAATGTGACAATTAAAGTGACAGGGGACAAAAAAGAAAACATGGCTGTGCGAACCATAAATCATGTCAGAGGCCAACAACAGGAAGTGACACTAATGGCTCACATAAGGGAGGGGGGTGCCATTACTTATACAAACAGCTACGTCTCGACCTTACATAGTTTCTGCTCCTGAGCAAATCAAGGAATTGCAAATAAATATGTATATATTGTATAGGTATCTCATGAAGGTGGAGCAGTGCTACTTAAAGGGCAACTCCACCCGCTGAATATTTACATATGGCTGGAACCTACATGATCCAGTAGTCTACGGTACCAAAATCTGTGGCCATGATGATTTGCCAATGAGTGTATAATCTTCTGTTCCTGATGTACAGAAATCAGCTCGCCATGCAGTGATTTCCTGCTGAGCTTGTGCCTGTACACAGCAGCCAAACAGAACAAGCAGAGCTGCAGTGTACAGCATAAAGGAGCAGTATTCTGAGAAACTGATGAGACAGGGGATAAGCTTTGGACTCTAGCAGACAATACAGTTAAGCTTATTCACAAAGATTCCTTATTGGATCAGAGCTGCAGTTTAAAGCATAGTGCAAGGTAGATTTAAAAGTGCGGTAAGAGGGCCACCCAAAATGGCATTGGAAAGTGGTTTTCTTCAAGTACATAGGCAGTATGTTTAACATAGGGTGAAGCTGAAAACCTGTTAGGCTTCATGCATATTATCAAGTGTGCAGGCAAGGCAGGGGGGCTATACATATTTTTTTGTCATCCGAGCGCCTTCTGTCCCCCATTGATTTCAATGGGGGGTTCCGTTCCGTTATCACATAGCAGGATAAGACCTGCTCTATAGTCACTGGAACGGAACGGAGCATAGGAAGCCCCCTCAGAAAGCACACTCTGTCAAGTGCATGGGGCCCTACAGAAAGCAGTAAGAAGGGGTCTTCTCACTTCAAACCCCAACAGATAATGTAGCTGTGTCAGAGCGATGCTCCACTGAATTTGGCACAGTTGGAATTTTTTTCTATAGCCTGCACCATCAGTGCTGTTAGTTTTGGTTATTGATATTGTAACTAAACTCCCTAATGTCAAGTGGGTGGTGTCAGGCAGGAACAGACAAGGGGGCATGATTCAGAGCTCTCTGGTACTGTCCAATCAGAAAGACCTCAGAACCACGCCCCCTTGTCTGCTCCTGCCTGACGCCACCCACTTGATATTAGGGAGCCTAGTTACAATATAAGGAAACAAAACTGATTGCTGTGAAACAGTAGGGGTTAAATTTAAAAAAAATCCAACTCCTCCTGAATCAATGGAGAGGAGTCTATTAAAGGATGAAAAGAACTGGAGTTGGTGAAAGATCCTCTTTAATTTAAGTGAACACATCAGAACTGCAATACCAGACACAACCTGTCGACAGGTGTGGCGCTGTTTCGGGAACAAAGCTGCCAAGTTTTTCTTATCCCATACATCTCCAACCCTATCTCCACATCTTATTCTTCTTGTACTACCACTACTAACTGGTGTAAAGTCCAGACGCCTATGGTGTTCTTCTAATTGAGAAGAATGCAGTGCAGTAATCCTCTGCAGTGCCCCACCAGGAGTGCAGGGGTTAATGAGAGCCCCCCCACAGAAGCTGGGTTCTGCTCCAGATCTCTCGAATAACAGCGTCTGGTTTATTGAATGCCTGAGAACACGTCACATTCTGCACACTGCCCCGTTTGTCAGGAGGGCTCGTTCGCCACGGCGGCGCTATATGAGGTAGTTTATCCGGGGGCTCGTGATAAAGAGACTGTTGTCTCAACTTTTTCCTTCCTGGGGTTAAGAAAACAGTAATTTTTTTTTTTTTTATTTTCTTTTATTATACGGCGTCTTTCATTGCTGTATTTACGGCGCACTAATCTGCCCTCCCTTCATCTACCCCAGCGCAGCGCCTGGCGCTCCACGGCCACGACTGGAGTCTACATAGTCATCCCTGTGGGACGGTCAAAAAGTTCATCCGACTTCATCACTTGGCCCTTCCATGTCCTGGCCCAGTCCTGCCTCATTCAACAATCGCTTCACTCATCGTGATGAAACTTTTGGAAAACTTTGTCCAACATCCATAAAGTAAACGTTAACTCCACCCAAAACTGACTTTCCGCTACATCAGACTCTGGATTTAGAGGGATTTCTGTCGTATTTCATCTTCACCAGGTTAACAAAACCTTCTACAACTTTTAGAAGATACTTTACCACAAAAGCACTATTATTACTATTAGTATTAATGTACTATTATTTGTGCACAATATGGCAGAGTTATTCTGATGCTGCATTACTGTATTAATTTAGGGACATATCATGGGGTCCGTCAGGTTCCGTCACAGTTTCTGAGGGTAACAATGGCATTATTTGCAGTACCATACTTTCTTAATGGTCCAAAATAACTTCCAAACTAATAATAGTGCCAAATAGTGGCCTTTATAAGGAGCAGAAACACACCCATATGTCCACAAACCAATGAAGTGATGCAGAGATGTTTTATGAATATACAAATCAGACTGCAAGTGCACTGGAGGCGGAGTCTGATTTATCAGATCTGTCTACAGACAGTTGCAACACAGGTAAAGGCTGTAAATGTCAATCACAAATGGGAATCAATAGGCGGTGACGTCAGAGCATATGCAGCTGTCTGTAGGTAAATATGGCATATCAGGCCCCATCCCCGATGCACTTGAAGACTGATGTGTATATCCATAAAAGATGATCGTCTCTGCTTTGCTTCATCTGTTTGTACTATCGGACACAATGTGGCAGTATTAGTCCACTACAAGGGGGCTATCATCAGACACAATATGGCACTATTAGCCCTCTACTAGGGAGGTACTATCATACACAATATGGCACTTTTAGTCTACTACTTCTATGGGTACTATAGGGTATAATATGGCACTATTAATCCACTACTAGGGGGGTACATTAGGACACTATTAGTTCCCTACTACTGTGAGGGTACTATCGGGTACAATATGGCACTATTAGTCCTCTACTACTAGGAGGGTACTATCGGATACAATAGGGCACTATTAGTCCACTACTACTAGGAGGGTACTATCGGATACAATAGGGCACTATTAGTCCCCTACTACTAGGAGGGTACTATCGGATACAATAGGGCACTATTAGTCCCCTACTACTAGGAGGGTACTATTAGGTACAATAGGGCACTATTAGTCCCCTACTACTAGGAGGGTACTATCGGATACAATAGGGCACTATTAGTCCCCTACTACTAGGAGGGTACTATCGGATACAATAGGGCACTATTAGTCCCCTACTACTAGGAGGGTACTATCGGATACAATATGGCACTATTAGTCCCCTACTACTAGGAGGGTACTATCGGATACAATATGGCACTATTAGTCCACTACTCCTAGGAGAGTATTATTAGTCCATTACTACTAGGAGGGTACTATCGGATACAATATGGCACTATTAGTCCACTACTACTAGGAGGGTACTATCGGATACAATATGGCACTATTAGTCCCCTACTACTAGGAGGGTACTATCGGATACAATATGGCACTATTAGTCCACTACTCCTAGGAGAGTATTATTAGTCCATTACTACTAGGAGGGTACTATCGGATACAATATGGCACTATTAGTCCACTACTACTAGGAGGGTACTATCGGATACAATATGGCACTATTAGTCCACTACTACTAGGAGGGTACTATCGGATACAATATGGCACTATTAGTCCACTACTCCTAGGAGAGTATTATTAGTCCATTACTACTAGGAGGGTACTATCGGATACAATATGGCACTATTAGTCCACTACTACTAGGAGGGTACTATCGGATACAATATGGCACTATTAGTCCACTACTACTAGGAGGGTACTATCGGATACAATATGGCACTATTAGTCCACTACTCCTAGGAGAGTATTATTAGTCCATTACTACTAGGAGGGTACTATCGGATACAATATGGCACTATTAGTCCCCTACTACTAGGAGGGTACTATCGGATACAATATGGCACTATTAGTCCCCTACTACTAGGAGGGTACTATCGGATACAATATGGCACTATTAGTCCACTACTCCTAGGAGAGTATTATTAGTCCACTACTACTAGGAGGGTACTATCGGGTACAATATGGCACTATTATTCCACTACTACTAGGAGGGTACTATCGGGTACAATATGGCACTATTAGTCCCCTACTACTAAGAGGGTACTATCGGGTACAATATAGCACTATTAGTCCACTACTACTAGGAGGAGACTATTGGATACAATATGGTACTATTAGTCCACTACTACTAGGATTGGTACTATCGGATACAATATGGTACTATTAGTCCACTACTACTAGGATTGGTACTATCGGATACAATATGGCACTATTAGTCCACTACTACTAAGAGAGTACTATCGGGTACAATATAGCACTATTAGTCCACTACTACTAGGAGGAGACTATTGGATACAATATGGTACTATTAGTCCACTACTACTAGGAGGGTACTATGGGGTACAATATGGCACTATTAGTCCACTACTACTAGGAGGGTACTATGGGGTACAATATGGCACTATTAGTCCACTACTACTAGGAGGGTACTGTGGGGTACAATATAGCACTATTAGTCCCCTACTACTAGTTCTACCTTCTGACAAGTCGCACTACTACGGCTTCCAGTAGGAGAAACTTTCTCACATAATCCTAATCTTCAAACTCTTCTATGAAGTCTTCCGACGCGTCACAACTCACTTCTAAACCAGCAGCCATGACCCTGCACACAGCACCAAATCTGGAGTCAAAGACACTCAAAATTGATTGCAGACGGTCCCCGGCTCTGGAGCCCACCCTGCAGGATTGGTTCCCCGCCACCGCAGGGCGTCGTGCTGAGAGCAGCAACACAAGTGCCGCATGACATACAGTTTGAAGCAATTACGTGTTTTTCTGAAGTCTGGAGCCAATTTCAGGCCCGGGGGAGTCATTCACTTCATTTCTATAGTTAAATCTGTGATGTCTGAGTGGGAAAGAAAGGACAAGCGGCGACCTGCTGAGAAAAGGAGAAAAACTTGGCTTACAATATCTCATCATCAAAATAAGGAATGGAAATTTAGCAAAATTATTAACAGCCGCGTGTACGACCAATGCACCATACTCCGCTTGTGTCCTGCACCGCAGCCACATGCCCAGGGCTACGGCTTTCATGTGGCCGAGAGACAAGGTTAGAAGAGCGCAAGAAGTTAGATCTGGCGACCATTGAAAGCGCGACAAATTCAGCGCCCCCTTCAAGTGGAGACTACTCATTCCCAAGCACTACTCATGTCATCACAATGTAAGATCCTGGGGCTGATTCAGTAATGTAGACAGAGCAGTCACTGTACTCTATGCCAGGCATGTACTCCATAGGATCAACTCTAGAAAGCTGCATCAGCCACTGAGTTGGGATCCTGCAGGCAGATACGTCCTTGGACCTCCAGGCACCTCTGCTCTGTCCTGGAACCATTCTGGCTACCACTGGTCTGTCCTCAGACTCTAGATAGCTAATGTTCTCTCCTTGGCAGCTGCAGGAGGCCATTGCTTTGTCCTGGGATCCCACTTTGTCCTCGAACCTCAGGGTGGCCACTGCTCTGTTCTCGGACCCTGAGGGGCAGCCACTGCTTAGTCCTTGGCTGGTGCAGGTGACCATTGCTTTGTCACTTTGTCCTTGGACCCTGCAGGGTGGCCACTGCCGTGTCCTTGGGTCCTGCGGGGTGGCCACTGCTCTGTCTTTGGAACCAATGGGATGGCCACCGTTTTTCCCTCAGACCCTGCAGAGCAACGACCACTCTGACCTCAGACCCTGCAGGGCAGACACCTCTTTGACCTCTGACCCTTTGGGAGGCCACCACTCTGTCCTCGGACCTTGCAGGCAGCCACGGCTTTGTTCTTAGACCCTATAGGCGGCCACCGTCCCATCCTTGGCCCCTGCTTTGTCTTTGGACCTTGCGGGCAGACATTGCTTTCAGACCACGAAAGGCATTTTTCTTTGCATGGGTGGAAAGGCCAACAATGAACTAAAACCCATTTTGAAAGGGTATTCCAACCAGAAGGCTTTATCACTGACCCATTTAGTACTTTTGCCCTGGAGTATCTGGAGGTGACCTCTGGCATCATCTGGGGAATTCTCAATAATAATCTATATATAAAACACAATTCCCAAAAAGGAAGTCATGAAAAACTCAGAAGAGGAAGTGAAGACACAACAGCTGGTCGATCAAAGCAGAACACTGCTGAGAGTGGGGCCCCAGCCCATGCTTCGGTATGGAACCCCTTGTTTATATGCCTTTTAGGCATTCGCTGATATCAGGGCAGGAGATGCGGATGCCACGAGCGGCATATAAATGTTTGATATGTTTATCTCTGTCACATCCTAATGTCTCATGTGTCCTCTGATTTGTAAAGTGCTACGGAATATGTTGGCGCTATATAAAGTTATTATTATTATTAATGTATGGTTGTCCCCCAGAGATTAGGGAATACAATTTAAAGGGACACTCCACCCCTCCACCGTCAGTGACTTTCCTCTGCAGTATGTCATGCATGTATAATTAGGGGAATTACCCCTTTAACAGGCGTCAGGTATTACCCATTTCCACCAGTCAGCACCTGCGGCTACAGATTGCCCGTCATGTGGCAAAGACTGCACAGCTCCAAGGTCACGGTACGTCTGTAAGCAGCCATTTCTACTCTTCCTGTACCTCAAAACAGACCCATATCCTTCCTCTATTATCAGTCACACATCCTGTGTACCAATGTCGGTTGTCGCCACCACCAGACCTTACACGATTCTAGATACATATACATTATATATATATATATATATATATATATATCTATCTCTCAACAACTCTAATAATCTGACATTCAACTCTCATCATGGGCAACTCTGAGACCCTCGTGGATGTTGCGTTTTCCTTCTCATAATCCAGAACATGGCAATCCAGTGCCCATCCGATCCTCTATCAACTCCTGATAATCCTGTCTCTACCTCCAAGTACACAGTATTTTAGGAGAGGGGCATGTCTGGTCAAGCGTTACATAAGGAAAGCGACACAGTTAGGCTGAATGTGGGCAGTCTCACTTCTAGGCCCGCCCCTGAGGAGCCTAGAAGGAGCATCACTGAGGGAAACAATAAAAGCTTGGTTAATACTCAGCCTATTGAGATCTTGAAGAATTTATCAGTTTCATAGGATGCTGCAGGATCTGAAGATGAAGAGGGGCCCTGTTGCCCTTCAGAGCAGGTACCTGATACGATAACCCAATGCTTCACCTCTACATCTGGCACCTGTTTGATCTTCTATACACTGATATAGGGCAGAATAGAAAGGTCCTGGTAGCAAACATCAGGGTCCCTGCACCCTGTATGGTGTGAAGGGCCGGTTACTTATCTGTCCCTCCTCCTGATCCTATTCTTTGGAGGATACAAGGAAAGCATGACACTCTTGTGCCATACATATGGGTGGTAAATGTCTGACTACTTGGACCCCCAAAAATCAAAGAACGGATTGATCCAATGTCCTTCATTGGAATGGTGTGGTTGTGCACACTGCGCTACGTTCAGTCTTTATGGGACTGATAAAGATAGCCGAGCGCTGTACTCAACTAAAAATATTCCCATTCACTGACAGCCAGCAGAAATCCTGAACCACGGCATGCATTAGAAAGTTACAGAATGATTAAGTCTTGACGACTTATGAGTATTCCTTGCGGTATGTACCTTCAGTTTTCAGTAGGACAGGTTTTGTTTTTTTGTATTTTTTCGGTCATGCCACCTTGCAAGAAATGAAAAGTTCAGCTCTTAGCACACAGCACTGACTCACTGCCGAATCAGCATAAAGAGAAAAACACACAATTGTGTCAGGAGATGGTTTTGGGTGGAAAGAGAACAACAGTTTCTGCTTTGGTCACCAAATTGAGAAAAAAATCTGCAGTTGTTGGGAGCCTGGAAAGAGGGTTTACTATGCCTGCGGGTAGGTCGTCATGACCAGGGTTCATACTGAGCAGGGATTAAGAACGGGGGGTGCCTTTTCTTTCTGTCATATTGGATGGAGATATCTTACAAGGATGTTGTTCAAGGGGGGCGGGGCTCTGACAACTATTCCAGAAAAAAATGTGCAGTCACAAGTGAATCACAGAAAATATCCAGGTACAAATATGGTGGATTTCTGAACCTGAAGGTATACTAGGAAATGAAAAGGTTGCCTGCCCTCGTCACCCATTTAAAATATTGGCGTAAGGCTAAATGTGGGCAGTCTCACTACAAGACCCACCCATGAGGAGCAGGTACCACCAGGGAGGAGTGCGTATTGATATACTGCTTTGCAAAAACCATTGGTTTGATTGGATTCAGGTAGTCCTGATGAAGTAGAGACAACCAATAACTCTTGACTAGTACTGCGGGACCCTTCCACACTACCCTCTATAGCACACAGTGTTTTAGAAGAAGGATGTGCCAGACAGTAGTATCTACAAGCCAGGATCTCAAAGAAAAAGCGTCTTCAGGGATTGTTCACTGTTGTATATGGTTCGCTTGGGCATATTCTGGATTCAAGCATGCCAGCTGGTATTACTGGTACACCATGGTTGTAGGGAGCACTTTGGCAGGCAATATTCCTGGATACACTCTGTGCTTGGCACCATACAGGTTGACCACTCTTTTCTTGGCACCATACTCTTTGACTTACACATTGCAGGTGGGTCATAATTTCTGGCTGCCACTACATAGACCACCCTACAGCTGGTACTTTTCATGCAGGGCAAAGGACTCTAATCCATGCAGGGCACTCTTTGGTTGGTGAAGCTCTGGTACTATGTAGGTTGCACGTGCACTGGCGCGGTTATAGAGTACTGAGAATGGCGAGGATATGGGCAGTGCTACAAGTCTCCAGCTATGCCGATAAAAACCCTGACCCAATTATACAGCCAGCGCAGGATGGACATGAGGTGAAGCATCTAAAGGGTTAATGCTGCTGCAGCCGCCGACCACCCCATTGTCTTGAGTGCAGGAAGTTTTCCTTGTGATAATCGGAGATGGCCGCCCCCCCCCCCCCCTCACATCCTGTTGATCCTCGGCTTTCACTTTCACAATGGCGGACCAGGGAGAAAACTGCAGAGGGTCAGCGCACACCTGCACCTGGTTCACGGAGCCCTGGCACAACACCGCCACAAACAACAGGACGCAGCCGCCTCCCAGAATCCTCTCTGCCTGCTCAGTGACCACCGCAGGAGTTCAAGAGGCTCTGAAAGAGCCGGCGCGGTCAGAGGCTGCGAGGATAGATGGCGATAATATATAGAGAGAGGGAGAATAGAGAAAACAGGGCGCAGATGACACGGGCCTAAAGGAGTATCACACAGACTTAGATACAACAGTTCCCAACTGGCGTAGATTTCCATTCTGGCGCAGGGACGTCCGATTTAGGCCAATTCTGCGCCAGTTGGGCCCTCTGTTATGAAACACCAGTCGTAATACATTTCTCAGACGACAGTGCAAGATAGAATAAGCTTAGATACACAAGGGAACATTAAATAGGATACTGTTAGATACACTGCTAAATAGTATCACACATGGCAGACTTAGATACAAGGCTCAGCAGACATTATTACAGGTGACAGGATTAGATACACAGCTCAGGAATTATATGATCTCTTTATGTATAATGGGCAGGCTGCAGAGGTATACGGACACCTGTGTGTGGCCATGTCCAGAGCTGGAGGGGTTAACCCCGCACACGTCTGCCACACATCGCCCTGCAGAGAACAAGCGACTTCTGTCTTTATATTTCTGGTTCTTAATGAAGGAAATGATCGGATGTATTTATAGAGCTGTGAGTCATTTCTGCTCCACCTTCCTGCCCCCTCCGCCTGACACCCTGCCCGCTGCTGATAAACGATCACCCAATTCTCCTACCCCCGGCCTATATTGCCAGGTCACCAAGGAATAGAAACTAAGGGTTAGAGCGTGTCACCAGATAAGAACAATGACTGTGATAAATGTGGGGGCGCTGCAGATTGTCACACTGCTCTGTATGACATAACACAGGGCTGGATGCTACAATGTGCTCCTCAGTGTCCTCATGGCTGGGGCCCTGAATGTGCCCTTCTCTGGGACCCCGGGGTGCTGACCTTCATGAGATCTTGGTGTAGTGCTTTATCTATTCCTTAGTGTGGTATTTGCTGCAACCCTAAGCATAGGCTTTGGTGAATCTCTTTGGTGAATGGTCTTTGGTGCACTTTTCTTATTGATGTTTGGTACACCTCTCGGCTTGGGCTTCGGTACACCTCTCGGCTTGGGCTTGGGTACACCTCTCGGCTTGGGCTTGGGTACACCTCTCGGCTTGGGATTTGGAATACCTATTTGGCTGGTTTTTGGTGCACCTCTACTCTTTATTGAATCTCTTTTGCTTTATCTTTCGTGTACCTCATCAATTGAGCTCTTCATGTCCATCTTCTTACAATCTTGGAGTACCTTTGGAATACCACTACTGACCCTCTTTCTTTTGCACATCTTTATGTCCTTCACAAGTTGCTTCCTGAGCTCCTTGGTGTGGGTTCTTCTCTATGCCAGTGTCCCTCTTCAGAGGGATCTTGAACGAAGTTCTCGGCATCTCAAAACAGGGTAAGCTGCCTGGTCAGAAGGTTTTCTGTAGTAGAAGACTTTCCATTATTCAACAGCCCCTTTGGACTTCTCAGTTCTAGAAATATCACCCTAACTTATGGTGAGGAACCTCAGTCAAGTTACTACTATGTAGAGCCTAGAGTCTAACCAATGACTTGGTTGACCATGAAGTTGGACCTGTAAGAAGTGAGTAAGGTGTGAAGGAGAATGGTTGTGAGATCACTCAAAGACCGGGATCTCCAGTGTGGGGTTTCCTATAACTTCAGTGGTGCTGATCTTCTAGGGGGCTCCTCTGCTGCCAACCAGGAGCTTGGCAAACTATACAGAGAAGCAGAAGTTGGTACAGGGTGGGCATGCGAAGGCTCTCCTTAGTGGAGGCCCCAGTATTGTGTGCTACCTATACCCAAGTCAGTGGTGCCCAAGGACTAAGATCCCTGCTCTCAGTGGTCTGAAAGCTCCTCTGTATGTTCTGTCCTTTCTTCTGATTTCCACATTTCCCTTTTCATAAGTAATTTCCTCATTAAGTTTTTACAAGATCTGCTTCTTATAAAGCAACAGAAGACGCAGATCCTGATCTCAGGACCCCGGAGTTGGCTGTGCTGCTGGGATCACTGCTCCTCCACACAAGCGAGAGTCCAAGGAATCAAAAAAAAAAAAAAGAAAAAAAAAGAAGTATAAGAAATTCTGGTCCAGAAGCCATTACTGTGTCCAACTTTCCACATGCACTGAATGACAAAGCCTATGCAAATTTACTTCCTTTCTAACAGCTCTACCTGTTATAGTGTCAGTCTTCACTGCAGTCTTAGAATTTTATTCATGAAGAGTACAGTTTACAATGAGCTCTATTAAAAGCAGGTCTGTTGCTCAGGATTCTAGGAAAGCTGGGTGATAATGAAAGGCAGAAAAGGCCACACACAGAGTAGCTTCATTACAGTAAGTGAGAGGATTATACAGAGAAGAGGCAAATGAAGGAAATTCACAGAGAGACAGCGAAGAAAGGAAGAAATAAGGACGGAAACTTGGCTGGCGCGAGCGAACCATCTTCATAATGAGTGCGAGAGCAGAGAGGGCAAACAATGCCGGAAAATGTCACATTACTGCAAGAGTGGCAGCCAAAACCTCCGACAGTGCCCACATACAGAAGGCTAAGCAGACTGTATCACAAATCACAGGCTTAGATACACCAAACAGAGTATCATGGAAAGCATAGATACATGAGCGGTTCATATATGTCCGCTCTTAAGACAGTATCACCCGATAGGCTTAGATACACTATTTACAAGAAAGTATCCCACATTAGATACCAGCAAACTAAGTATCATTCTGGGCTTAGACAGGCTCAGACAGTATCACACAGGATAGTCTTAGATACAATGTCTCACTGTGCTTGTAAAGGATTACATAATGATATTAGTAAGGTTACATGATGGGGGTTGTAGTTTGGTGCGGTTCACATGCAGACTCTGAACCTTCCCAATCCCAAGATTTCTTTGCGCTGTTGATCAAGGAGGAGCAGAAGATCATTCACTTGTATTCTGCCCCCCCTTCCCATTTTCAGCATCTGGACATCATATGTGATCACCATGAAATAATGCGGCAGTGGCAGAAACGCCCTGTGTGTGCGGAGCGGGAGTGGAGAGCAGCCCCCCCCATTACAGAAGGGGGTCACCCAGCTTTCCCAGTCTACTCTATGGAAATGTTAAGCAGTGTTCTCATTGTCCAGTATCCCAAGTGTCAGCGTGTCATTATCCTGTACCCCAAGTGTCAGCCTGTCATTATCCTGAACCCCAAGTGCCAGCCTGTCATTATCCTGTACCCCAAGTGCCAGCCTGTCATTATCCTGTACCCCAAGTGTCAGCCTGTCATTATCCTGTACCCCAAGTGCCAGCCTGTCATTATCCTGTACCCCAAGTGCCAGCCTGTCATTATCCTGTACCCCAAGGGTCATCGTGTCATTATCCTGTACCCCAGGTGTCAGCGTGTCATTATCCTGTACCCCAAGGGTCATCGTGTCATTATCCTGTACCCCAAGTGTCAGCGTGTCATTATACTGTACCCCAAGTGTCAGCGTGTCATTATCCTGTACCCCAAGTGTCAGCGTGTCATTATCCTGTACCCCAAGTGTCAGCGTGTCATTATCCTGTACCCCAAGTGTCAGCGTGTCATTGACAATGTGTATGACAGGATAGGGCCCCCCACTCTCTGGACCTCTGGGGGTCCCAGTAATCGATGACATGACCAGAGGTGACTATGATGGGTCGGTCGCTGTCACTTGCTCTGTAACCCCCGGATTTATCATCGCGGGACTTTCCATCATCACGTACGTCGATTAACAAACCGCAGTACAGTCCATCTCTTCCTCTTTTAGATCAACCAGCTGACAATATACTTCCCAATACCCAAAAATACAACTATGGGGCAACTCTGTACACAGGAAGGACAGATTTGTAATTATATAAATGTCACGCACACAATGGGGGGGCCTTAAAGTTTTCTATTACTGAGCTTAATCATTTCTTCTACTCCGTCCTCCCATAATTCCATATCTTACAGCACAGTATCAAACACTGAGCATGTCTTTACTATTCCTCAACCTGAGCTTCCTGATTCATGAATAGAATGCTAGCAATACAGTAGAGACTGACACACAGGCATGTAGGCATCATAGATAATTCTGAGTAGTCAACCTCGCTTACAAAATAGAGTGACTCATGGGTTAATATTTCCCAAGAATTTCCGTTTGCATTGGTTTATACCAAAAATGAATCCACATTTCAATACAGACACTTCTAAGGGCAGAAATAAAGCATGTGAGTAATGAGGCCGGCGGACGACGACACCCCCCAGACCTCAGAGCCACTAATTGTTCAGAATTAGTCACTGCTCCTTTAAGTGCGGGACCCCCAGGACGGCTGATCATGGCCATTTAACCTCAGGCTTAATAGTCGACCTTTGACCTTCACAAGTCAAGTGGCTTCATCCCAAGACGTCTTCTGACAGCTCTGAAGAGACCACCCAAATCAAAGGAGTATGTGGGGGATATCTACAGCCCCGCTCATCCTGAGGCTCCTGTTTCAGGAGTTAGAGGCAGAGCAGTAGCACAGCCCCAGGCCATTCAGGGTTTGTGAAAAGCTGGGTGATGACCAAGCCTGTGTTGCAAAGTTGACAGAACATGGGGGTGCTGAAGGGGTTAACCCATCCACCCTTTTAATTTATTTTTTAAGGAGTGGGGGCGTAAAAGATCACAAAAGTGACTTTGTTGAAGTGTGGGGGTCTGCAGCCCCCCTTGCAGCGCTGTCACCCAGCCGTGCTGACAGGAAGCAGTTACCGCCTTGAGTCTCAATCGCCCCACGTGCGGCAGGCCCGGCCAGCCGACCACAGAGCCGCCTCTGTTCCCCGGGTAATTGTCAACATCTGCTGTGCAGAGATCAGATGGGTTAGAATAAAACAAAATATACACAGAGCCCCCGTCCTAGCAGGGAGGCGCAGGAATTGCACGCGTTCAGGACACTGCGCACTGGACCGTGACTGACCACGATGAGAGGGAGCGAAGACCGAGCCAATATGTGACAGTCAAACCCATGTTATCAGAATATTCTGGACCAGAAGAGCGAGGATGGGGGCCTAAGGTCTGCCGAGGATCCTGGGCAAAATATGTGGAGGCAGCAACCCTCGCCTGCCTAAATAATACTGCCATACAGTGTGTAAATACCACCATAAATAATAGTAATACTGGTATAAATAATACTGCCATACAGTGCCTAAATACCACCATATAATACCAGTGTAAATAATAGTGCCATACAGTGCGTAACTATCACCATATTATACAAGTATAAATAATAGTAATAGTAATACTGGTATAAATAATAGTGCCATACAGTGCATAAATACCACCATATAATACCAGTGTAAATAATAGTGCCATACAGTGTGCGTAAATATCACCATATAATACCTGTATAAATAATAGTGCCATACTATCACCATATTATACAAGTATAAATAATCATAATACTGGTATAAATAATACTGCCATACAGTACATAAATACCACCATATAATACCAGTTTAAATAATAGTGCCATACAGTGTGCGTAAATATCACCATATAATACCTGTATAAATAATAGTGCCATACAGTGCGTAAATATAACACCAGTATAAATAATAGTAATGCTGGTATAAATAATACTACCATACAGTGCGTAAATACCACCATATAATACCAGTATAAATAATAGTAATGCTGGTATAAATAATACTACCATACAGTGCGTAAATACCACCATATAATAACAGTATAAATAATAGCAATAGTAATACTGGCATAAATAATAGTGCCTAAACATGACCATCCATACAGTGCCCACACAATACCACCATAAATAATAAGGGTTATTCATCCATATACAGTAGATGCCATAAAGGTGGGTTCCCCTCTCCAGATCCCCTTCTATTAGCAGGGTCTTCTCCTGGAGGTCCAGGCCGTGCCATGTACTATGTGGATGCCGCGCGAACCTAGTCTGTCTGCAGGTGGACACACCAAACATAAGAATGGGGGCGTCCTGAGGGGTTACCCTCTTACAGCATGTAAGGTACAATGCTCATCATGCCCATATACAGCACAACCTGGGTAACACCTGACTACAACCCCTGGTGCTGATGGGAGGGGGGTGTCCGGGGATTAGACGTATTTGCAGGTGTTTGTGCATCTGCCAGGAATGTCTTTGGTCTCATTGTCCCCGCTCCCCTCACTCCGGGGTCGCGGTGCGGATGTGCTCCTTGTTCCCCAGCACTCGCCACATTTCCTCTAAGTAGATGAAAAGCGACGCGGCTCATTTGTGCTGAAGAGCTTGAATATCTGTTTGCTTAATGGGACAAGCCTGGAGCGCGGGGACGGCGATGGCCTCACGGATGGCTGAGCACGCGGCACATTTCTGTAGGATTGAGCCACTGGCTTCTTTGTGTATTGTCAGGACCGTCTTGGGAGAGAGATGGATTTGGAGCATTGCAGCACCTGTTCACTGATGGCACCAAGAGGACTACTCCCAGCACTGGGCCCAATGCCCACGGGGCCCGGGACCCCTCAGCCACAGAAGATGACATCCTAACCACAAGGGAATATTCACACACGTCATCCCTTCCATGCAAAAACTTCTGCAACAAATCTGTAGCATGTGAACACACCCTTACAACCCATGAAGAATAACAGACTCCTCAATTTCACAACATTTGCAAGATCTCGGCTTGCTTTCAGTGGATGGAAACCTAGGCAGAGAGCCTATAAGACTTGGGCTACAACACGTGGCGAGGCCAACGATCGCTGTGTCGCGCTGCCTTCCGTTCACATGATGACGGCTAGGACCATGCAACTTTTTGATCTTCAGTGGAAGCGCTTCGCAACTCGCTTGTGACATGTCTGCAACATGGTCACGTGACCAAAAAAAAAAAAACGCACGGAAGTCCCGTTATTAAAACAGCTGTGCGACTTTTTTAGAGTTGGGATTTGGCTATAATAAAAAAAAAAAAAAAAAAAACACGACGCTTACAACTTCTATTGAAACCTACGGTAAAAAAAAAATTTGCATGAGACTTGTGACCATATGCCAGGGTTATACAGTGACGTATGTCACATGGCAAAAAGTCACACACACAAGTCACGCAGCTAAAACTGTTGTGCAATTTTAATTTTTTTTTTATTTTTAATTTTTTTTTTAAGAGCTGTGATTTGGCTGCAAAAACGTAGTCAAGTCGTAGAGTCGCAGTTGCACGCAACTTTTCTGTCATTGTCGCTTCACATGATGACACGTGCGACATATTAAAATTCTCGTTTTTAACACGCCTTAGATCATAGCTACACGGTAACATGACAAAACCTCGCCGACCATTGTGTGTCTTATCTGCGATGTACTGTCGTGCTGTAAAGACACCGCCATAGACATGTCGCATGCGAGCCGTAGTCGTGGGTGATTTCCAATGAAGTCTATGGTAAAAAAAAACATCACACGAGACAAAAAATCCAACATGTTTGGATTTTTTTTGTAACTGTTGCATCAAAAATGATACGCCGTAAAGTTATGTTGAAATTTTTGCAGCACGACAGTTTTGTACTTTCTGCGTTGCGTCAGTCGAATGTCGCCAAAGACAGACATTGAAATTTTTGTTGCACGATTTTAATGCGACTGTTACGGCATGCTACGGCAACTTGTGACCACATTCACTTCAAAGTCGCCGTGTAGTCCTAGCCGTATAAATCTTCGTAATGCCGCCTACAGTGCACTGTGCCGCCCATACTGACAAAGCAGCCTGCACAATGACGGCCGTCAGGTTATATATATGGACGTAGCAGACCAAGGACTTGTGACGTCACCAGAGCACAGGGTCAATGAACTCTACTGTAGTGAAATAGCACCAAGATATGACCCACCCCCCTCCGCCTTGTCTCGGCCATTACGACCGCTCCTCTTATCAGACGGCCTGGAGCCCGCCGTGGGTTTATTCCGCAGACGAGAGGTTTCATTTCCTGATCTTAATAAGTCTCTGGATCTGGGGTCTGGTCCTTAAGTCCGGTCTTAGGAGGAGGATGTATTAAGTGGCTACACTTCAGGCCAGCCGCGGATATTAATATAGGTTAACCCCATAATGAACAGTGGCAGATTTAAGTCGAAAGGAAGTATCCAAAATTGGAAACAAATGTCCGAGCAAGGGGGACGCGGAAAGGGAGTCACAGTCAGGATTTTATATTACAAGATTAAGAAGTGTATGATGGGAGATCCTGTGATAACCCCAAGAGTCAAAAACATCAATACCAAGTATGGCGTGATAATATAATAGCAGTGGAAGTGCACCATTCCGGCACACTGGCTCAATAACCAATGCCCTCCAGCCTGCTGACCCATGACCAATGCCCTCCAGCCTCCTGGCCAAATAACCAGTGCCCTCAAGCCTGCTGGCCCCATGACCAATGCCATCCAGCCACCTGGCCCTATAACCAATGCCTTTCAGCCTTCTGGCCCCATAACCAATGCCTTTCAGCCTTCTGGCCCCATAACCAATGCCCTCCAGCCTGCTGGCCCTATGACCAATGCCATCCAGCCTTCTGGCCCCATAACCAAAGTCCTCCAGCCTGTTGGCCCCATAACCAATGCCCTTCAGCCTTCTGGCCCTATAACCAATGCCATCCAGCCTGCTGGCCCCATGACTAAAGCTCTCCAGCCTGCTGGTCCCACAACCAAAGCTCTCCAGCCTTCTGGCCCCATAACCAATGCCTTTCAGCCTTCTGGCCCCATAACCAATGCCCTCCAGCCTGCTGGCACTATGACCAATGCCATCCAGCCTGCTGGCCCTATAACCAAAGTCCTCCACCCTGCTGGCCCCATAACCAATGCCCTCCAGCCTTCTGGCCCTATAACCAATGCCATCCAGCCTGCTGGCCCCATGACCAAAGCTCTCTAGCCTGCTGGTCCCACAACCAAAGCCCTCCAGCCTCCTGGCCCCATAACCAAAATGCTATTGGACAGTACTGGAAAGCTTTCCACACGACGACCCACAAACATCTGGATCTTCAAGTCTATCAAAAATTCCTAACTGTGGAACGGATAGAGGAATGCTGTGTGCAGTGACTCAGAGATGCCTGGCAGGGGCGCTCCCTATTTATCTGCTCATTAAAGGGGTGCAGTCACTAGTGATACTTTGCATGTCCAGTGAAGAACTGACTGAAAACATTTCCTCTGCCTGTCAGCAGTGAACTAGTTAAATGTGTCAGCTGGCCCAATGCCACCCCAAGCACGAATTGTTTTTGCCAAAATCTTCTTTAGCTCACCCCTGGCGCCGAGCCGACAGAGGAGTCCTCTCCAAGCCTGGCCGGGATGAGGATGACGATGGAGAGAAGGATCTGATGCTGAGTACCGGAACCTGGGACGAGCTGGGAGAGGATGCCCCCATACTATAACCTTACAGGTATTAGCGCCCCCCATACTATAACCTTACAGGTATTAGCGCCCCCATACTATAACCTTACAATTATTCGCCCCCCCTACTATAACCTTACAGGTATTAGCGCCCCCATACTATAACCTTACAGGTATTAGCGCCCGCATACTATAACCTTACAGATATTAGTACCCCCATACTATAACCTTACAGGTATTAGCGCCCCCATACTATAACCTTACAGATATTAGTACCCCCATACTATAACCTTACAGATATTAGCGCCCCCATACTATAACCTTACAATTATTCGCCCCCCCTACTATAACCTTACAGGTATTAGCGCCCCCATACTATAACCTTACAATTATTCGCCCCCCTACTATAACCTTACAGGTATTAGCGCCCCCATACTATAACCTTACAGGTATTAGCGCCCCCATACTATAACCTTACAGGTATTAGCGCCCCCATACTATAACCTTACAGATATTAGCGCCCCCATACTATAACCTTACAGATATTAGCGCCCCCATACTATAACCTTACAATTATTCGCCCCCCCCCTACTATAACCTTACAGGTATTAGCACCCCCATACTATAACCTTACAGATATTAGCGCCCCCATACTATAACCTTACAGATATTAGCGCCCCCATACTATAACCTTACAGGTATTAGCGCCCCCATACTATAACCTTACAGGTATTAGCGCCCCCATACTATAACCTTACAGGTATTAGCGCCCCCATACTATAACCTTACAGATATTAGCGCCCCCATACTATAACCTTACAGATATAAGCGCCCCCATACTATAACCTTACAGGTATTAGCGCCCCCATACTATAACCTTACAGGTATTAGCGCCCCCATACTATAACCTTACAGATATTAGCGCCCCCATACTATAACCTTACAGGTATTAGCGCCCCCATACTATAACCTTACAGATATTAGCGCCCCCATACTATGACCTTACAGGTATTAGCACCCCCATACTATGACCTTACAGATATTAGCGCCCCCATACTATAACCCTACAGATATTAGCGCCCCCATACTATAACCCTACAGATATTAGCACCCCCATACTATGACCTTTCACATATTAGGGTCCCCATAGTATGACCTTACAGGTATTAGCGCCCCCCATACTATGACTTTACAGATATTAGCGCCCCCCCCCATACTATGACCTTACAGATATTAGCGCCCCCCATACTTTGAACTTACAGATATTAGCGCCCCCATACTATGACCTTACAGGTATTCGCATCACCATACTATGGCCTTACAGGTATTCGCATCACCATACTATGACCTTACAGGTATTCGCATCACCATACTATGGCCTTACAGGTATTCGCATCGCCATACTATGACCTTACAGATATGATATTATGCAACCCCCTACTATGACCTTACAGGTAACAGCACCCCCATACAATGACCTTACAGGTATTAGCGCTCCCCCATACTATGACCTTAAAGATATTAGCGCCCCCATACTATGACCTTTCACATATTAGGGCCCCCATACTATAACCTTACAGGTATTAGCGCCCCCCATACTATGACCTTACAGATATTAGCGCCCCCCATACTTTGAACTTACAGATATTAGCGCCCCCATACTATGACCTTACAGATATTAGCGCCCCCATACTATGACCTTACAGGTATTCGCATCACCATACTATGGCCTTACAGGTATTCGCATCGCCATACTATGACCTTACAGATATGATATTATGCAACCCCCTACTATGACCTTACAGGTAACAGCACCCCCATACAATGACCTTACAGGTATTAGCGCTCCCCCATACTATGACCTTACAGATATTAGCGCCCCCCATACTATGACCTTACAGATATTAGCGCCCCCATACCATGACCTTACAGATATTAGCGCCCCTGCACACTCTCGCAGTGAAAGTCTTTCTGATGCCAATAAGGTTCAGTAAATTGCACTACAGAATAACAGGAAATCCTCGGTGTTTCCCATCTCTACTGACTACAGAAGCCGCATTCATTTACTCCACTGCTGCAAAATACTGATCTAAGGAAAGAAAGCATGGGAGAGTGTCCGAGGAAAACCAGGAAGCTCTGATGAGATGTCAGACTAATAACGACTTTGTAAGGTATCAATCATCAATGTGCCCCAATGGAGAGGAGCTGCAGTGTAAAGCAAGGAGAGATGAGAACACATTGGAGACGATCACACCAAGGACTTAAATACTGGCATAATAAATTATAGAGCTTTAAAAACACTGAATGTCAAAATAAACATTTCATGATAACGTGGCCACTAGATGGCGTATGTCTACTCATATACTTGGTGTCTAGGAGTCCCTCTTAAAACTGCAGACATATTTAATGTATATAAAACTAAATAAAAAGTCACTTTTTAACTTTATTCCTGTTCTGAGATGTTTTCAGTTCTGTGAATGCAGCCTGCAGTGTAAAGAATGGAGGTTTATTTTTCCTGCGGGCGCACTGCACGTCACACATGTAACACAGTAGTAAAATTCCTCTATACCATACACAGTTATCCAGATTTTGGGGCTCGGATAGGGCAGAGTGGCCTCTACAGTCAGTGAGGTGGTGGTGGGTAGGGTCCCTTTAAGAGAGATGTGACAGCACAATCTGCAGCATCAGCCTCGTGGTTTCCTTTCCTGACTTTGTCTCTGATCTGGTTTCTATCTAAGAGGTCAGAGCCTCGTCTTATCTGTCAGTGATGCCAGCGCTGTGCCCACTGCGTCGCCCTGCCTCACGTTTACCGCCTCTGCCTGGCACTTACCGTAATACAGAGTTTCACTATCAGTCACAAACTAAACTGCCCACATATAAAGCTACGAGCCCAGGGTGTGAGGGGCTGAACTAGGTCATATCCCATAATGACACCCTACAAGGGAGTCATTACTGCAGCAGATCTATAAGATGTCCTAATAACGTGGGTTCAATTGTAACCACTGACTGGGTGAGGGGCCTTAAGGGCCAGGGGGGTCAAATTGCTAATACCCACCCAGTAGCAAAACTTGGCTTCTGCCCTTACTTTACACTTCTGCATCTCTCTCATAGTCTTTTTGCTTCAATTCTTCACAATTTCCAAGATCTCTGCTTGCTGTCAGTGAATGTGAACATTCTCTCTTACACCCAGCCTCATCCTCTTCTAATATTTCCCTCTTCTGAGGGTTTGTGACAATTGCATCCAGTCCGCATCAGTTTAAAGGGGTTTTCCTGGACTTTTTAAATTGATGACCTTAGGACAGGTCATCAATATGTGATCGGCAGGGGCTCAACACCTGGGACCTCCACAGATCAGCTGGCTGAGGAGGTCACAGTATATAGGTGAACGCTGCGGCCTCTTCACGGATTACCAAGCACAGCGCCATATACTGTATAGTGGCTATTCTTGGTGTTGCAGCTCAGCCCCACTCAATTGAATGAGACTGCATTGCTGCTGTACCATGTAACCTATGAGGTTTCAGACCCCCACAATCACAGACTGATGACCACCTAAGGATAGGTCATCCATAAATAAGTCCCAGGAAGCTCCTTTAAAGAGATTATCCAGGACTATGATATTGATCGCTGCGGTCTCATCACTACTTACCAAACACAGCACTGCACATTGTATAGTGGCTGGGCTTGGTATTGCAGCTCAGCCCTATTCACTTGAATGGGACTGAGTTGCTGACATACCAAGGGACACCACCAGCACAGGGGCTGCAGTGCTCATAAGCTTCACTGCCTCTTCAACTGGTCCCAGGTGTCGATCCTTTGCAGATTTTAAAATGTCAACCAATCCTAAAAGATAGTTCAATTAATACGCCTGGAAAACCCCTTTAATAAAATAATTCTCTCTCCAGTCCTGACAATTTGTTACAATGTATCAGTACAGACTCATAAAGTGTATCTGTCCAGAGTCAAATCTAATTGTCTAGACTGGATATAATTGTAACGCATCCTCTGCTGTAAAAAGTATTAGGTCTGAGCAATTATTTAACAAGCAGAGGTATATATGGATCCTATATGTGCAGATATGGCGGCATACAGTGTTAAAATGCAGGCTATACCCCCTTAGCAGGGGCTCCGAGTTGTGCCCACGACCCAGTAACATCCGGTGTCCCAGTATAACCCGCCGGCCCCTTCGTCCATTACTAATCTGGACAACCCGATACATTCCTACTCATCAAATCTGCCCCCCTTCCAGATGCAGGCGGCCCCTATACCGGGCATTAACAAGGAGACTGCCCGTATTACAATCGCTTGCTCCAGACGGACAGCAACATGTGGCCATATGGACAGCGAAGGAGGGGGCTCTGCACCCCTAGGAGGGACAGGAGCGACTTCAAAGGCCACAAGTCCAACCGCAAGTGCTGCACCTGTCCCTAACCTGTAAGGCTTAATCCGGGGGACATTTACAGGGGATTGGGAGGCCGGCGAGGTGGGGTTGCACGATCAAGCGCGGGTTTCCCATGGGCTGCGTGGTAAGAGGATGGTGGGAAAGAAGAATTCTGATACCAGCTCTGGGGAGAGTTTTATGATGTGAGGCTAAGTGAAGACACATGAGGCAGAACACCTCACCCGACACAAAAAGTGCAAAGACATCTGATAATCCGGCATCAGACAGACTGGGTGAGAGCCGGATTATCAGAATATCTGCATGGCAGATAACGGGAACTACACCAAATACTCCAATACCCCTCTACACCAACATAATGGAAGAATATGGCATCTTGTAAGAAACAACCCAAATCTGAAGGAGAATCTCACTGCGCACTATTATATAAGTGTAATGATCACCTGAGTGAGGAGCTGATCCGGCGTCAGACTGTTGATCCATCGGGTGTAACGTTCTGTGGCATCAGCCGGTTCTCTAGTCACCCGGCACCCAATTATCTGAATAAAAAAAAAAATAAATAAAATTTCAACACTGAAGCCAACAGAATAGTGAGTGCAGCTCTGGAGTATAATACAGGATATAACTCAGGATCAGTACAGGATAAGTAATGTAATGTATGTACACAGTGACTGTACCAGCAGAATAGTGAGTGCAGCTCTGGAGTATAATACAGGATGTTACTCAGGATCAGTACAGGATAAGTAATGTAATGTATGTACACAGTGACTGCACCAGCAGAATAGTGAGTGCAGCTCTGGAGTATAATACAGGATGTAACTCAGGATCAGTACAGGATAAGTAATGTAATGTATGTACACAGTGACTGTACCAGCAAAATAGTGAGTGCAGCTCTGGAGTATAATACAGGATGTAACTCAGGATCAGTACAGGATAAGTAATGTAATGTAATGTATGTACACAGTGACTGCACCAGCAGAATAGTGAGCGCAGCTCTGGAGTATAATACAGGATGTAACTCAGGATCAGTACAGGATAAGTAATGTAATGTATGTACACAGTGACTGCACCAGCAGAATAGTGAGTGCAGCTCTGGAGTATAACACAGGATGTAACTCAGGATCAGTACAGGATAAGTAATGTATGTACATAGTGACTACCAGCAGAATAGTGAGTGCAGCTCTGGAGTATAATACAGGATGTAACTCAGGATCAGTACAGGATAAGTAATGTAATGTATGTACAAAGTGACTGCACCAGCAGAATAGTGAGTGCAGCTCTGGAGTATAATACAGGATGTAACTCAGGATCAGTACAGGATAAGTAATGTAATGTATGTACACAGTGACTGCACCAGCAGAATAGTGAGTGCAGCTCTGGAGTATAATACAGGATGTAGCTCAGGATCAGTACAGGATAAGTAATGTAATGTATGTACACAGTGACTGTACCAGCAGAATAGTGAGTGCAGCTCTGGAGTATAATACAGGATGTAGCTCAGGATCAGTACAGGATAAGTAATGTAATGTATGTACACGGTGAATGCACCAGCAGAATAGTGAGCGCAGCTTTGGAGTATAATACAGGGTGTAACTCAGGATCAGTACAGGATAAGTAATGTAATGTATGTACACAGTGACTGCACCAGCAGAATAGTGAGTGCCGCTCTGGAGTATAATACAGGATGTAACTCAGGATCAGTACAGGATAAGTAATGTAATGTATGTACACAGTGACTGCACCAGCAGAATAGTGAGTGCCGCTCTGGAGTATAATACAGGATGTAACTCAGGATCAGTACAGGATAAGTAATGTAATGTATGTACACAGTGACTGTACCAGCAGAATAGTGAGTGCAGCTCTGGAGTATAATACAGGATGTAACTCAGGATCAGCATAGGAGAAGTAATGTAATGTATGTACACAGTGACTGCACCAGCAGAATAGTGAATGCAGCTCTGGAGTGTAATACAGAATAAGAAATGTAATACGGTTACAAAGTCTACTACTCTGTGGATTCTAGAGAGTCAGAATTTTGCTGGATGGCCATTTATAAGGGATATAAGGGTTAATAGAGAAGGTATGCAGGAAATGTACTTGTGGTGTGGACAGGCATCAGGCCACTACAGTGAGTAATGACAAGGACGATATGATGCGTGTGTTCGGAGGAATGCAAGAAATGGCACCAATTATCCCTCCAGCCCCTCCCCCAATAGGATGGAAAGCTTCTCCTAATTTATGGTGTAAAACTATCCATGTAGGAATGTGAGCGTATAATATTCCGGAATTATTGTATATCCCCAGAGATCAACCATCCAGCCCTCCTGTACATTATAATGGGGTTTTACTATATTTTATATTACTGTCCTCACTGGCAGAGGTTTTGGAGTTTCAGGGAGAACAACTGGGGAATGGCAAACAGCTCCCCATATAAGCGGGGCCCCGAGCAAGACTAGCACCAGGGGCTCCCAATTTAATATGTCATTTATAGCAATTCTGTATATGGTAAAAGGGCATTTAGGCCCATACTGTACCAGGGTCCAGGTGTAGCCTCTATAGCCCCGACCCTGGTTGAGTGATGTCACTTTGGTAAGGCAAGGAAATAGGGCACAAGGTTGCGGTAGCCCGAAGCACATACATCCTGCATACCCCGGGCCTGACAAATGGCCGACCGTCCAGATATACAGCGAGTCACATGACAACACTTCTAATAAAGTTATCTAAACTGTCCACACCAGGGCAGCCCCAAATCTCTAGAGAGCCCCCTTAAAGTGGATAATCCAGCCCTAGTGAAAGCATGCATACCCGCCACCATTACTGGGCTAATTGAATTAGGAGGGGGGGTCTGATGACTGACAAGCGGTGCACTAACACTGATATCTTATATAAGCATATCAACACCTGCTCAGGGGTCAGAACATAAACAGCAGCTCAGGCAGATCTCCAGGGGGGTCCTGTACGTGGTCACATTATATGGTAGGTACCCAGTGCCGATTATCAGACCTCCTGGAATAGTAGAGGCTGCGTTAAAAAGTAATTTCACCATATATAGTAAATAAAATTAACTTTCAAGGGTCTGGATTTATTTTGGTGCACCGCCCCTTTAAGAGCTGTCGTGGCGGCAGTGACAGTGACATTACTGGGATGGTTGTGGTGACGGCTGGTGATCTGCTGCAGAAAACACACGGCCCTGAAACCCCAGGAATTTTTATTTGTCATTAAATGTTGATTATTGCCGCTTCCTCCAACTCCCGCTCGCTCATACAATGCACACTTCTAATTGAATTGTAATTAAATGTGGGGAATGCAGGACAGATGTGGAGGGGGGTGAGCAGGAAACCTTGACAGGGGGCGACACCACAGGACCAGGGGTGAAGAAGAATGGCCTAGGCTGCACAAGCAGTGGAGCGAGAGGCCAGGGAACATGTATACACCTACACATGTGTAGGGGAATACATACAGTATAAATGAGAGGAGGGAAGTATGTACTCATGAATGTGAGCATATGTGCGCTTACCACAAAACTTTACACAACGCAAGAGAGTATGCACAACTTATGCAGGGTGAGTGTATGTACAGGGGAATGTATAATGTATACAGGGTGAGTGTACGTAGAGGGGAATGTACAATGTATACAGGGTGAGTGTATGTACAGGGGTATGTACAATGTATACAGGGTGAGTGTACGTAGAGGGGAATGTACAATGTATACAGGGTGAGTGTATGTACAGGGGAATGTACAATGTATGCAGGGTGAGTGTACGTAGAGGGGAATGTACAATGTATACAGGGTGAGTGTATGTACAGGGGAATGTACAATGTATGCAGGGTGAGTGTATGTACAGGGATATGTACAATGTATACAGGGTGATTGTATGTACAGGGGAATGTACAATGTATACAGGGTGAGAGTGTATGTACAGGGGTATGTACAATGTATACAGGGTGAGTGTATGTACAGTGGAATGTATAATGTATACAGGGTGAGTGTACGTACAGGGGAATGTACAATGTATACAGGGTGAGTGTATGTACAGTGGAATGTACAATGTATGCAGGGTGAGTTTATGTACAGGGGTATGTACAATGTATACAGGGTGAGTGTATGTACAGGGGTATGTACAATGTATACAGGGTGAGTGTATGTACAGTGGAATGTACAATGTATACAGGGTGAGTATGTACAGTGGAATGTACAATGTATACAGGGTGAGTGTATGTACAGGGGAATGTACAATGTATACAGGGTGAGTGTATGTACAGGGGAATGTACAATGTATACAGGGTGAGTGTATGTACAGGGGAATGTACAATGTATACAGGGTGAGTATGTACAGGGGAATGTACAATGTATACAGGGTGAGTGTATGTACAGGGGTATGTACAATGTATACAGGGTGAGTGTATGTACAGGGGTATGTACAATGTATACAGGGTGAGTGTATGTACAGTGGAATGTACAATGTATGCAGGGTGAGTTTATGTACAGGGGTATGTACAATGTATACAGGGTGAGTGTATGTACAGGGGTATGTACAATGTATACAGGGTGAGTGTATGTACAGTGGAATGTACAATGTATACAGGGTGAGTATGTACAGTGGAATGTACAATGTATACAGGGTGAGTGTATGTACAGGGGAATGTACAATGTATACAGGGTGAGTGTATGTACAGGGGAATGTACAATGTATACAGGGTGAGTGTATGTACAGGGGAATGTACAATGTATACAGGGTGAGTGTATGTACAGGGGTATGTACAATGTATACAGGGTGAGTGTATGTACAGGGGTATGTACAATGTATACAGAGCGAGTGTATGTACAGGGGAATGTACAATGTATACAGGGCGAGTGTATGTACAGGGGAATGTACAATGTATACAGGGTGAGTGTATGTACAGGGGAATGTACAATGTATACAGGGTGAGTATGTACAGGGGTATGTACAATGTATACAGGGTGAGTGTATGTACAGGGGAATGTACAATGTATACAGGGTGAGTGTATGTACAGGGGAATGTACAATGTATACAGGGTGAGTGTATGTACAGTGGAATGTACAATGTATACAGGGTGAGTGTATGTACAGGGGAATGTACAATGTATACAGGGTGAGTGTATGTACAGTGGAATGTACAATGTATACAGGGTGAGTGTATGTACAGGGGAATCTACAATGTATGCAGCGTGAGTGTACGTACAAGCGAATGTACAATGTATGCAGGGTGAGTGTACGTACAAGTGAATGTACAATGTATACAGGGTAAGAGTATGTACAATGTATACAGGGTGAGTGTATGTACAGGGGAATGTACAATGTATACAGGGTGAGTGTATGTACAGGGGAATGTACAATGTATGCAGGGTGAGTGTATGTACAGGGGAATGTACAATGTATACAGGGTGAGTGTATGTACAGGGGAATGTACAATGTATGCAGGGTGAGTGTATGTACAGGGGAAAGTACAATGTACAGTATACAGGGCGAGTGTATGTACAGTGGAATGTACAATGTATACAGGGTGAGTGTATGTACAGGGGTATGTAGAATGTATACAGGGTGAGTGTACGTAGAGGGGAATGTACAATGTATGCAGGGTGAGTGTATGTACAGGGGAATGTACAATGTATGCAGGGTGAGTGTACGTAGAGGGGAATGTACAATGTATGCAGGGTGAGTATGTACAGGGGAATGTACAATGTATACAGGGTGAGTGTATGTACAGGGGTATGTACAATGTATACAGGGTGAGTGTATGTACAGGGGAATGTACAATGTATACAGGGTGAGTATGTACAGGGGAATGTACAATGTATACAGGGTGAGTGTATGTACAGTGGAATGTACAATGTATACAGGGTGAGTGTATGTACAGGGGAATCTACAATGTATGCAGCGTGAGTGTACGTACAAGCGAATGTACAATGTATGCAGGGTGAGTGTACGTACAAGTGAATGTACAATGTATACAGGGTAAGAGTATGTACAATGTATACAGGGTGAGTGTATGTACAGGGGAATGTACAATGTATACAGGGTGAGTGTATGTACAGGGGAATGTACAATGTATGCAGGGTGAGTGTATGTACAGGGGAATGTACAATGTATACAGGGTGAGTGTATGTACAGGGGAATGTACAATGTACAGTATACAGGGCGAGTGTATGTACAGTGGAATGTACAATGTATACAGGGTGAGTGTATGTACAGGGGTATGTAGAATGTATACAGGGTGAATGTATATACAGGAATATGTGAAATGTACACATACGCTTAGATGAAAAGCACCTGCAAGTGTAATGCATAAAATGGGTGCACGTTGTGGCGCAGTATGTACTGTCTGATATGTGACATACATGTAGTGGGTGGAGCCTGTCGCATATTATATATACAGTCTGATATGTGACATATATGCACACGTCATCTCCCGGGGCTTGTACATCAGATTACACATATAGAAGCTCTTGCTACATATCTGGCACTTCCTTCCTATTTCTAGGTAATAGATTTCCTCTTTCTGCAGCCGCACGTCCTCCAAAGATGAATTATGTGCAAGTTGCCCATTATAGCTCCAACATAGACATCAGCGCAGTACACAGGATATAGCTGTATGCCAATAAATAGGACACCATTACTACTCCAATAGGGGCTGTCACCCAGCTTTCCTAGAGTCCTCATCTGGAAATCAGAATAGTAAGGCAGCAATATATCCAGGGGGTGGGGGGGGCCGCAATGGAGATAAAACTGGTATCACACATCTTTCTCAGGCTCCTGAATGACACACTTGATATGAACGGATATTGGAGCAAGGGATCCGCTACTAGACAGACCTTCTGTTCAGGGTTAATACACACAAACTTTTGCAACATCCTCAAAATCATATCCCAATGTATTATTTGGGGGGCACATAGTTTTGCAACATTTTTAATAATCTTATCTCAATGTTTTGTGCAAAGACTTTTGAAACATCTTCAATATCATATCCCAATTTTTTGCAACATTTTCAATATCCCAATTTATTATTTTTATTTGGGGGGAAGGTTGTTGAGCATAAAGTTCTCAATATTATATCACTTTTTTTTTTTTTTTTTTTTTTTTTTTTTAGGTGTGTATAGACTTTTGCAACATTTTCAATATTATATCCCAATTTGTTTTTCTAAATATTTTTTTTTTTTTGGGGGGGGGATGGAGGTACATAAAGTTTTACAGCATTTTCAATATTCTCTCTCCATTTTTTTTTCCCCATGTATTTTTAGGGGTGCACAGATTTCAATATCATACCCCAATGTGTTTCGGGGATGCACCAACATTTGCAACACTCTCAATATCATATCCCAGTGTGTTTTTTATGTGCTGTACCTGTGCAGGTGTGTTACAGTGTAATAATATATAATACAGTGCTATAGATAAGGTGGGCAGCGGGTGACATCATGCCGGGGTGGCGGACAATGGCCACTGCTGTGACAGATTGAGGATGAAGAGGCTTTGTGATGTCACTGCCACAAATGGCGGCTCAGCCTGGCGACAAACGCCCCTGAATGTTAAGTGGCTTTAATTAAAGGCGAGGGGGGGGGGGGAGAATCTGACCGGCATTATAATTATTTAATTAGGGAGGATTCCGCTCTAATTACCAGTGACGGAGCCCGCGGATAGGGGGGGGGGGGTTGCAGAACAGACCCCGCTAAGCTGCTGGCATGGACCTCTGCCAGGATGAGATGCGGTGCCAAGCACGGACTCTTTCACAGAGGAGACGACGACTTGTGGGAGAAGAGAAGGTGATTAATAAATTAAGTAGAGTGCCCTGTGAACCCAGCAAATGGTCACTTTTCTTAACGATTTTCTCCGGATAAGAGATCGCTGTAAAGCGACAGCTGCGCTGCTGTCGTAATGGCGAGATCCGCCTTGACGGGCGCATAAATTACACATTCATCTTTGGGTTGGTGGGGAAGATGGTTCACCCAGGATTATCCTCAAGACTCACGTTCTCACTTCAGAAACCCAAAAGAAGATGCATGCCAAGTGTCTCCGAGAAGAGGGGTGTATAGCGCTTCCATAAAGTATTCATCCCCCTTCTTGTTCAGTGAAGAACCTAAAAAAGCTGTGTCCAAAGTGATCTCCACTTATTATTATTACTTGCATAAGTATTCACACCCCTACTAGATTTACTCTGACTCCCAAGGTGGGACTATACCCATGATTTTATGTAGGCTGCATAATGGTCAAGTGACAGTTCCACGTAAAAAAAACCACCTTCAAATGACAGAGACCGAGCCATGGAGGAGCTCGAGCCTAAGGCTGTATTCACACAGCTGTAAAATGCCTGTATTAGCAGCAGATTTAACACTAACAAGAGGATTGGAAACAGTCGTGTATAACTGGGGAGGCCTTTCCCACAAGGCCCTGCGTTCTGCTTCTTTACAGCTTATACACTCAAATAAAAGGCAAAAATGTTTTAAAGTGGTAAGATTCCAAAAAGTACCAGTAGTAAAGGATGTCCAAAAGTTAAAAAAAAAAAATAAATTACTTCATGGGGTAAGCACCCCCCCCAATACAGAGCAGTGCAGGTCACACATTGAAGACAGTAGAACACGAAACCACAAATAAGCAAATCACTGAAAGGTGGGAGGAAAACCTGCTGCAGTCCACAGGAGAACTGGGGTGTGAGAAATGTATCTGCCAGCAAATATAAAGCCAGGCCCTACTTTAACAAATTTCCCATAGCATGTACAATATCTCCATCTTTTAGGCTGAGAGTAGTAGTACTCAGCACCAAACTCCTGATCAGCACCGAAAGTGACAAAGGTCTCTGATCAGTCCCAGGCAGGAAAAGGACTTGGGGAGATACTAAATATTAATAATAGTTACTAAATATTACTTGGGGTCCCTGGAGAGACCCAGCACCTCCTAACATCAAGAACAGCAGGTCACCAAAAACATGCTGGTGACGGTGGACCAGAAAACAAATCCAGGAGGAAAACCTGCTGCAGTCCGTAAGAGAACAGTGAGGGGAGAGATTTATTCGCTGGCAAGATACATTACCCAAATATAAATAATTACTTTTTGAGATTTTTTTTGCATTTGGCATATTGCACAACCTAACAGGAACTTACTTGAGCACAAGTGTCTGCACAGTACAACTTACCAGGGCATAGGAAGTTGTACTCTGCCATTCCCCATACCTATACAGAAATATACCAATTAAGTACAATTATTTCCAGCTTTTTGGATGAGCAGTAGTAGTGCTGCTCAGGTAACAAGTAAAGGCACATACTGCGTTCCAAATTATTAAGCAAATCGGATTTAAGGGTCAAAAAGATGTCATTTTTTGTTTTTTCCATTAAACTCATTGCTAGTTTTGTGTCTCGGGACTCTTTGGGTCACTTTGGATCAAATCTCAAATCACCTGTAATAATTAGTTTCCAGGTGAGCCCAATTAATGGAAACTACTTAAGAAGGACGTTCCACATTATTAAGCAACCACAGGTTTCACCAGTATGGAAAAGAAAAAGGATCTCTCTGCTGCCAAAAAGTGTCAAATAGTAAAATGCCTGAAACAAGGTATGAAAACATTAGATATTTCACGAAAACGTAAGCGTGATCATCGAACTGTGAAGAGATTTGTGGCTGATTCAGAGCACAGAGAGGTTCATGCAGATAAAGGCAGAATGAGAAAGGTTTCTGCCAGACAAATTCATCGGCTGAAGAGAGCGACTGCTAAAATACCATTACAAAGCAGCAAACAGGGTTGTGAAGGTGTAGGACCCTCCAGAGACTTGCAGTTGTGCATAAATCTACTATTCAGCACCCCTAAACAAGGCTCACAAGCAGTAACGGTTGCAGAGGGCCCAGACATACATGATGTTTACTGATGACTGCCGTGCAACCCGAGATGGTCCAAAATGGATGGTCGCTGGATGGCCATCATGTCCCAACAAAGCCGCCATGTCAGCAAGGAGGTGTCGAAGTCATGTTTCGGCTCAGAATCATGGGGAGAGAGCTGGTAGGCCTCTTCAGGGTCCATGAAGGTGTGAAAATGACCTTTGCACAGTATGTAGAGTTTCTGACTGACCACTTTCTTCCATGGTACAAAAAGTAGAATCTTCCATAGCAAAATCATCTTCATGCTGGACAATGCACCATCTCATGCAGCAAAGACGACCTCAGAGTCATTGGCTGCTATGGGCATAAAAGAAAAGAAACTCCAGGTGTGGCCACCATCTTCCCCTGCCTCAATCCTACTGGGAATCTTTGAAGTATCCTCAAGCAAAAGATCTATGAGGGTGGGATGCAGTTCACATAAGAACAGCAGCTCTGGAGGAGATTCTGACATCCTGCAAAGATATTCAAGCAGAAACTATCCAAAAAGTTCACTCAAGTTCAATGGATGAAGAATTGTGAAGGTGACATCACAGAAGGCTCCTATGTCATCAGGTGACATCACAGAAGGCTCCTATGTCATCAGGTGACATCACAGGAGGCTCCTATGTTATCAGGTGACATCACAGAAAGCTCCTAGGTTTTTAGGTAACTGGGCCTGTGAAGATGGTTTTGATGCCATTAAATGTGACCTCAATGCTGCAAATCCAACAAACTCTGTTGTGCAGAATCATTTGAAACAAGGAAAAAAAAATGTTCTCATTCGAAATTTTGTCCAATAAAATGTGATTTATCCTCTAAGGGTGAAGATCTGAACATTAGATTGACCGCCATTTACACTGAGCATTTAGGAAAATCAGAGAAAAATATCATTTACATAATAACGTGGAATGCGGTGTAGTAAAATAAGCAAAACGCAAGAGGAGTCCGTGAAGAAAACCGGCTGTACTCCACAAGATAAATGTGACATGAAAGATATAGAGATACTTGTGATTTGCTTGTACCAGGCCTATAACACATCATAAAACTAACTCAAGTAGGTTAGCACAGAATGCACAGTACAACTTCCCAAAGCACAGAAAGTGCATCCAAAAAAAAAAAAAAAAAATTACGCAATCATTTCCAGCTTTTAAGATGACATGAAGGATTTGTCAGTAGGATTGTTGACCTGAATATAAAGCAAGATACTTTATGAGATCTATTAACCTGATTATAAGAGTGTATAGTATAGTGTAGTATAGTATAGTATAGTACATAGTATAGTGTAGTATAGTACATAGTATAGTGTAGTGTAGTATAGTACAGTGTAGTATAGTACAGTGTAGTATAGTACAGTGTAGTATAGTAGTTTAGTATAGTACAGTGTAGTATAGTACAGTGTAGTATAGTACAGTGTAGTATAGTACAGTGTAGTATAGTACAGTGAAGTATAGTACATAGTACAGTGTAGTGTAGTACAGTGTAGTATAGTACAGTGTAGTATAGTACATAGTGTAGAATAGTATAGTGTAGTATAGTATAGTACAGTGTAGTATAGTACAGTGTAGTATAGTACATAGTGTAGAATAGTATAGTGTAGTACAGTATAGTATAGTACAGTGCAGTATAGTACAGTGTAGTATAGTACAGTGTAGCATAGTACAGTGTAGTATAGTACATAGTATAGTGTAGTGTAGTAGTGTAGTGTAAGTACAGTGTAGTATAGTACAGTGTAGTATAGTACATAGTGTAGAATAGTATAGTGTAGTACAGTGTAGTATAGTACAGTGTAGTATAGTACAGTGTAGTATAGTACAGTGTAGTATAGTACATAGTGTAGAATAGTATAGTGTAGTATAGTATAGTACAGTGCAGTATAGTACAGTGCAGCATAGTACAGTGCAGCATAGTACAGTGTAGCATAGTACAGTGTAGCATAGTACAGTGTAGTATAGTACATAGTATAGTGTAGTGTAGTACAGTGTAGTGTAGTACAGTGTAGTGTAGTACAGTGTAGTATAGTACAGTGTAGTATAGTACATAGTATAGTGTAGTGTAGTATAGTGTAGTGTAGTACAGTGTAGTATAGTACAGTGTAGTGTAGTATAGTACAGTGTAGTGTAGTACAGTGTAGTATAGTACAGTGTAGTATAGTACAGTGTAGTATAGTACAGTGTAGTATAGTAGTGTAGAATAGTATAGTGTAGTACAGTATAGTGTAGCACAGTATAGTATAGTACAGTGCAGTATAGTACAGTGCAGTATAGTACAGTGCAGTGCAGTATAGTACAGTGCAGTATAGTACAGTGTAGCATAGTACAGTGTAGCATAGTACAGTGTAGCATAGTACAGTGTAGCATAGTACATAGTGTAGTATAGTATAGTGTAGTACAGTGTAGTGTAGTACAGTGTAGTATAGTACAGTGTAGTATAGTACAGTGTAGTATAGTACAGTGTAGTATAGTACAGTGTAGTATAGTACAGTGTAGTATAGTACAGTGTAGTATAGTACAGTGTAGTATAGTACAGTGTAGTATAGTACAGTGTAGAATAGTATAGTGTAGCATAGTACAGTGTAGCATAGTACATAGTGTAGAATAGTATAGTGTAGTACAGTATAGTATAGTACAGTGCAGTATAGTACAGTGTAGTATAGTACATAGTGTAGTATAGTATAGTAGTGTAGTATAGTACAGTGTAGTATAGTACATAGTGTAGAATAGTATAGTGTAGTATAGTGTAGTACAGTGTAGTATAGTACAGTGTAGTATAGTACAGTGTAGTATAGTACATAGTGTAGAATAGTATAGTGTAGTATAGTATAGTACAGTGCAGTATAGTACAGTGCAGCATAGTACAGTGTAGCATAGTACAGTGTAGCATAGTACAGTGTAGTATAGTACATAGTATAGTGTAGTGTAGTACAGTGTAGTGTAGTACAGTGTAGTGTAGTACAGTGTAGTATAGTACATAGTATAGTGTAGTGTAGTATAGTGTAGTGTAGTACAGTGTAGTATAGTACAGTGTAGTGTAGTGTAGTACAGTGTAGTATAGTACAGTGTAGTATAGTACAGTGTAGAATAGTATAGTGTAGTACAGTATAGTGTAGTACAGTATAGTGTAGTACAGTATAGTATAGTACAGTGCAGTATAGTACAGTGCAGTATAGTACAGTGCAGTATAGTACAGTGTAGCATAGTACAGTGTAGCATAGTACAGTGTAGCATAGTACATAGTGTAGTATAGTAGTGTAGTACAGTGTAGTGTAGTACAGTGTAGTATAGTACAGTGTAGTATAGTAGTGTAGTATAGTACAGTGTAGTATAGTACAGTGTAGTATAGTACAGTGTAGTATAGTACAGTGTAGTATAGTACAGTGTAGTATAGTACAGTGTAGCATAGTACAGTGTAGTATAGTACATAGTATAGTGTAGTGTAGTACAGTGTAGTGTAAGTACAGTGTAGTATAGTACAGTGTAGTATAGTACATAGTGTAGAATAGTATAGTGTAGTACAGTGTAGTATAGTACAGTGTAGTATAGTACATAGTGTAGAATAGTATAGTGTAGTACAGTGTAGTGTAGTACAGTGTAGTATAGTACATAGTATAGTGTAGTGTAGTACAGTGTAGTGTAGTACAGTGTAGTGTAGTACAGTGTAGTGTAGTACAGTGTAGTGTAGTACAGTGTAGTATAGTACAGTGTAGTGTAGTATAGTACAGTGTAGCATAGTACAGTGTAGCATAGTACATAGTATAGTGTAGTGTAGTACAGTGTAGTGTAGTACAGTGTAGTGTAGTACAGTGTAGTGTAGTACAGTGTAGTGTAGTACAGTGTAGTATAGTACATAGTATAGTGTAGTGTAGTATAGTGTAGTGTAGTACAGTGTAGTATAGTACAGTGTAGTGTAGTGTAGTACAGTGTAGTATAGTACAGTGTAGTATAGTACAGTGTAGTATAGTACAGTGTAGTATAGTACAGTGTAGTATAGTACAGTGTAATATAGTACAGTGTAGTATAGTACAGTGTAGAATAGTATAGTGTAGTACAGTGCAGTATAGTACAGTGCAGTATAGTACAGTGCAGTATAGTACAGTGCAGTATAGTACAGTGCAGTATAGTACAGTGCAGTATAGTACAGTGCAGTATAGTACAGTGTAGCATAGTACAGTGTAGCATAGTACAGTGTAGCATAGTACATAGTGTAGTATAGTATAGTGTAGTACAGTGTAGTGTAGTACAGTGTAGTATAGTACAGTGTAGTATAGTACAGTGTAGTATAGTACAGTGTAGTATAGTACAGTGTAGTATAGTACATAGTGTAGAATAGTATAGTGTAGCATAGTATAGTGTAGCATAGTATAGTGTAGCATAGTATAGTGTAGCATAGTATAGTGTAGCATAGTACAGTGTAGCATAGTACATAGTGTAGAATAGTATAGTGTAGTATAGTATAGTGTAGTATAGTACATAGTGTAGTATAGTATAGTGTAGTATAGTATAGTGTAGTGTAGTATAGTGTAGTATAGTACATAGTGTAGTATAGTATAGTGTAGTATAGTATAGTGTAGTGTAGTATAGTGTAGTACAGTGTAGTATAGTACAGTGTAGTATAGTACAGTGTAGTATAGTACAGTGTAGTATAGTACAGTGTAGTATAGTACAGTGTAGTATAGTACATAGTGTAGAATAGTATAGTGTAGCATAGTATAGTGTAGCATAGTACAGTGTAGTATAGTACAGTGTAGTATAGTACATAGTGTAGAATAGTATAGTGTAGTATAGTATAGTGTAGAATAGTATGGTGTAGTATAGTATAGTGTAGTATAGTGTAGTGTAGTACAGTATAGTATAGTACAGTGTAGTATAGTACAGTGTAGTATAGTACAGTGTAGTATAGTACAGTGTAGCATAGTATAGTGTAGCATAGTACAGTGTAGTATAGTACAGTGTAGTATAGTACAGTGTAGTATAGTACATAGTGTAGAATAGTATAGTGTAGTATAGTATAGTGTAGAATAGTATGGTGTAGTATAGTATAGTGTAGTATAGTGTAGTGTAGTACAGTATAGTATAGTACAATGTAGTATAGTACAGTGTAGTATAGTATAGTGTAGAATAGTATAGTGTAGTATAGTATAGTGTAGAATAGTATAGTGTAGTATAGTATAGTATAGTATAGTGTAACTTTCCAGAGCATTGCAATTCACCAAAACTATCCAAAACCAGAACACTTACATACAATTATTTCCAGTTTTTGGATAGGAGTAATAGTACTGTGCCCCCACCGCCAACATCCTGCACAGAAGGCCTTAAACACACAGGTACAGGTAGACAGTAGAGTAAGCATACACAGGAATCCAGGAGGAAAACCTGCTGCAGTCCACAGGAGAACAGTGTCATAAGAGTATCCGCAAGATTGTGCACAGTACAACTTCCCAAAGAGTAGAAAGTACAAGTCACCATACCCATCCAGAAACAAAATGTTGGCTACATGGGAAGTAGTACTGTGCAGCAGACACTTCCTGACATACAGCCCTTACAGTGAGTGTATGAGTCAGAGAAGTAGTACTGTGCACTGCATACAAGAATGTTTAGAAACTGGGACTGATTCTTGGTAGTGGAAATCCCAGTGAGCGTGCCAGCCATGGATGACAATGCCGAGGCCGCTGGACACTCTTTCATCCCGGGAGAGAATGACTTCCCCTGGAAGTGTCCGGAACGCCGCTCCATTCACAAGGAGAGGAAGGGGAGACACGGGGGCATTTTCTTGTCGTAGCAGAATGTAAACAGAAGAAGGGCAGCGACTGATCTCGTGGAGGGAGATCGAGGGATGTAGCAAAAGGCGTAACTGCAACACCTTTCCTGTCAGCCCCACGATGAGCCAAAACGCTGGACCCACGACAAGAAAAACACGATGAGCGCTATTCTTAAGTCTCTGGGTGAAGGGAAATCCCTTGAAAACAAGTCATCTTCATCCAAAGAGGCCCAAGCTGGGTAAGGCGCCTCCTGCTGCATGGAAAGGAATGTGGACACAAAAATGGTGATCGCCAAAACTTTTTGTGTAAACGTACATTGGTCCCTCAGTCCTCCCCACAGACCCTTCATTGATCTTTCCCGAGTTCACCGTTTTGTATCATAACCATTGACTCCAGGGGGTCATAGCCCACCCTCCTAGGTCTTAGCGTGTTGATGGTCAAGTCACTACATTATGGGTGTCCATCAGGGCAAAATCTAGAGGGACAACTAATCATGAGTAAAAAATGTCAAAACAGATTTTTAATATCTTATTTCTATGCAGAGAAATGATCGATTGAAAATACAGGCCCAAAGCCTGAGGCTGTACTACTGAGGGAGACTAACAACATGCCCCTTCACCTCTGTGAGGTGGAGAAAAGATCCATATCAGGTGTCCATGACGACACTGCAACCAACCGAAATCAGAAGGAGATAGGTTGTCATCAGCATTTCTCAGTAGTGCAGCCTCAGGCTCCGTGCTCCATCTTGGACACTTCTTCGTTCAGAAATCCAAGATGGCGCACCGAGCATGCACAATACGCTCGGCCGCAACCCGATGTGGCCGAGCGTACTGCACATGTGTGGGATTTCCAGAAAGGCCGACAGCAGATCAACGCTGAGATGCTATTGACGCCACTATAGTGAAGACTAGGGGGAAAGGCTCTACACTCAGAAGGACAGCGCCTAATGGTAAATAGGCGGGATCCAGCGATGGCGCGGCTGTGCTCTGTGGAGAAAGAAAACACCCCCTTGTGCTCTCTGAAGACACTGCAGCTAAAGAGGAAAAGTCACTTTATTCAAAATCTACAAGATGCATCTTGAAATTAAAGGAACTGCTGGAATATCCTTTATAAAAAAAAAGTTTTATTCTAGATACAACGCCACACTTTTCCACTGGTCGAGTCTGCTACTGCAGCTCAACATCATTGAAATGGATGGACAGGGGTGGCACACTGGATGTAAGCAGCCATGTTTAATCTCATCCTGGATCTGAAGCCACTGCTAGTCCGACATAAGCCGGATCTGTCCCTTCCTGTCACAGTAAGCCCCAGGATAATGGAGGGCGGAGCCTATTAGCGCTATCTGTAATGTTGTCACAACACTCTCCCTAAACCACCTGATCGCAGAGTAAAACCCAAATGACAGGTCATTAACGTAAACATGAGCGCATCACCGGCAGGTTATTGTGTCATTCTAGACAGCATACCTAAATCATGTGACCAGTTGGACCGATGCTCTTGCTTGTCGCTGTAAGGATTTTATTTTTTTTTTTTTAAACACGCTGCCACTCCAATTACTGATGTGAGGAAATATTATTAATAGGCGCAGTCAGGGCAGCAAAGACTTGTGTTATGTCTGCTGATGCGCCGTCTGTGCACAAGGACAATATGTTTTCACTGGCGTGAGGGCAATGTTCACTGAGCACCATGTGAGGCTGCAAAAACAGCAGCAAGGCATTTAAAGGGGTACTCCGCATAATGGAGGGGGAATTAGACAGCAAGCGAGCACGCAGAGAGCGAACAAGAGGGAGAGCGGGCGACAGAGAGCGTGAACGCAAGAGAGAGAGGGAACGTGTATGGAACAGAGAGTGAGCAAAACGGAGTGTGTGCGCAACAGAGAGCGAGCAAAAGGGAGTGTGTGCGCAACAGAGAGCGAGCAAGAAAGAGTGTGTGTGCGCAACAGAGAGCGAGCAAGGGGGAATGTGTGTGCAACAGTGAGCAAGCAAAAGAGAGAATGAACGTACTGCAGAGAGAGCGAGCAAGGAGGAGCGTGCGCGCTACAGGGAGCAAAAGGATGCTTGTACACTTCAGAAAGAGGTAGTGTGTGCTTAACAGCAAGAGAGAGCGAGCCAGAGGGAGAGCACACAACAGAGAGAGGAAAAAGAATATACACAATAAAAAGTGAGTGAGGGGAAGCACATGTAACATAGAGAAAGCGGGAGCGCGCGCAACATAGAGAAAGCGGGAGCGCGCGCAACATAGAGAAAGCGGGAGCGCGCGCAACATAGAGAAAGCGGGAGCGCGCGCAACATAGAGAAAGCGGGAGCGCGCGCAACATAGAGAAAGCGGGAGCGCGCGCAACATAGAGAAAGCGGGAGCGCGCGCAACATAGAGAAAGCGGGAGCGCGCACAACATAGAGAAAGCGGGAGCGCGTGCAACAGATCGGAAAGCATTTAATGGGGTTCACTGGGTATGCTTGAAAAAGGTGCCCACATGTAGCACTAACATTTGTCACTATGGCATCAATTAGGATTTGGTTGCCTAAAGTCGCTGCTGTAAACTAAAACCAAAAGAGCGTAGGCTGTGTGTATCTGCACTGTGTGCGGGATTGATTACTGATGTCTGTTCAGTAAAGACAGAACTACAACCAGCTTATGTTATGTATTAGCCATGTCTGCTCAGGATGGAAGGAACATTGAGGGCTCACAAAACATAGGATACGTTCAAGGATATAACCGGCCGTATCAGCGCGATCGATCCATAATGCCTGTATGGATAGTCCATGTACAGAGTTATGACCCATCCTGACTGCCAGATTGATTTGCAATGTCTGTTTTATACATATGCAGATTATCTGCTGGCAGCGTCATCTCCCGAATACCGAAATACCAATTCAATGGTGGTATCCAAAAGAGTTAAAAGTGCAGCAATCCCAATTAGGGGCCGATTCCCACGCACAGATTTCCCACTAGCCAAGATTCCTACGATGTAATTAGAGGACACAATTGTGGCCGGGCAGCAAATTAACTTTTGTGCTGTATCCAAATGGTATTGTGAGGCGCTCAGGCCTCGGAATTAGCCTCCCGTGACAAGACGTCCGTACACAGGGAACGCCACAGGATGAGGGACGCCACCGTACAGAGAGAGCGAGCGGGTAGAGAGAGCCTGTAATAAAAAGAGAAATATGCAGCATGAAATAGAGAGCAAGCAGCAGTGCAACAGACAGTGAGAAGAGGTGGAAGAGTAGAGACAGCACTAGAAAGACAACAAGGGAATGCAAGAGAGAAGAGAGCGAAACAGAGAGGGCAATATAGACAGAGCAAAATAGAGAGAGCACACAACAGAGAGAAGAGGTGGAAGGGAAGTGACAGCACTAGAAAGGATAGAGAAAAGAGAGCGAAACAGACGGAGAGAGGGTGATCTAGAAGAGACAGAGCAAAATACAGTAGAGAGAGCATGCAACAAGAGTGCAGGAAATAAAGGGAAGGAGAACAACAAAGTGCTGTAAGAAGATGCCATATATAGAGAGGGAGCGCAGAAGAGAGGGGCAGTGTGTAAGAGTAGGGGAGCGCGGAAAAGAGAGCGAGAGAGCGCAACAGAGAGAGAGGGAAAGAAAGAGTGGGCGCAACAGAGAGAAGGAGGGGAGCGCGCAACAGAGAGAGAAGGAGGGGAGCGCGTAACACAGAGAGAAGGAGGGGAGCGCGCAGCAGAGAGAGAAGGAGGGGAGCACGCAGCAGAGGGAGAAGGAGGGGAGCGCGCAGCAGAGAGAGAAGGAGGGGGAGCGCGCAGCAGAGAGAGAAGGAGGGGTGCGCGCAACAGAGAGAGAAGGAGGGAGTGCGCAGCAGAGAGAGAAGGAGGGGCGCGCGCAACACAGAGAGAAGGAGGGGAGCGCGCAACACAGAGAGAAGGAAGGGAGCGCGCAACGAGAGAGAGAAGGAGGGGAGCGCGCAACAGAGAGAGAAGGAGGGGAGCGCGCAACGAGAGAGAGAAGGAGGGGAGCGCGCAACAGAGAGAGAAGGAGGGGAGCGCGCAAGAGAGAGAGAAGGAGGGGAGCGCGCAACAGAGAGAGAAGGAGGGGAGCGCGCAACAGAGAGAGAAGGAGGGGAGCGCGCAGCAGAGAGAGAAGGAGGGGAGCGCGCAGCAGAGAGAGAAGGAGGGGAGCGCGCAGCAGAGAGAGAAGGAGGGGAGCGCGCAGCAGAGAGAGAAGGAGGGGAGCGCACAACAGAGAGAAGGAGGGGAGCGCGCAACACAGAGAGAAGGAGGGGAGCGCGCAACACGGAGAGGAGGAGGGGAGCGCGCAACACAGAGAGAAGGAGGGGAGCACACAACACAGAGAGAAGGAGGGGAGCGCGCAACACAGAGAGAAGGAGGGGAGCGCGCAACACAGAGAGAAGGAGGGGAGCGCGCAACACAGAGAGAAGGAGGGGAGCCCGCAACACAGAGAGAAGGAGGGGAGCGCGCAACACAGAGAGAAGGAGGGGAGCGCGCAACACAGAGAGGAGGAGGGGAGCGCGCAACAGAGAGAGAAGGAGGGGAGCGCGCAACAGAGAGAGAAGGAGGGGAGCGTGCAGCAGAGAGAGGAGGGGAGCGCGCAACAGAGAGAGAAGGAGGGATGCTTCCGTTTACAGAGCAGCTCACATTATTGGGCCTCTACATTTTCCATATAAACCTTGGAGTTGGAGAATTTGGCAGCTCAATCCACATTATATGAAGGATCCCAGCATTCTAGAGTTAGGTGCAGGGCCCGGAGCCTACACTCTATCACCAGTGACATATTGGCCCAATAAGGTGTAGCGGACGTGACATTCCAGTGATTTACACACCTGCAAACAGGAACTTTCCCACCAGCTTACTAGCAGCAACAAAGCCAACCCAAGGTACAATCTCTATATCTAGTGAACATACTGTTGACAGCACACATGCGGCTTTTCAAAGCAGCTGAACAGCATCTAAATCTTCACCGCTGGGCCATGAAGAGACTGAATCTATACGTTCCCTTTTACTTCTGCTATACTTAGGTTATGTGTCAGTCTTCACTGCAGTTTAAGCATTCTATTCATGAACCATGCAGCACAGAATGAACAGATCTACAGAACTAGTCACACATTGTGCTGCAGGTCATGGAAATGTGGCGGCAGGACTTCCCAGTAGAAGATCCAGCAGTCACCCAACCACCATGACGTAATGGTCGTGCATAGTTTATGGTCATTTATTTTACAATAACTAGGCATCACATGACCAACGTCAGCCAATCAATTTAAGACCGCTGTGTCCGATATTTGTTGTCGGTTGGGGGGTGACAAATCCAATTCACATAGATGAGCGGTCACACAAAGAGCAACAGAGCCTGGAAAGGTTTGCGTCCGCACAGCGAACAATGGCAGCAATGTGCCGAGATGCGGGCGCCTTGTGATGTTATTTCCTCCAAAACCGACTCGACCACATTGCTCGAGTAGCGCCATGGAGCTATTTACAGCACTGCCTCGGTTAACCCCTGCTGTGCTGGGCCAGTCAAGTTACATGCTATGACCTGCCTCCACATATATTACCGCCATCATATGCCCAATATCATATGTGAACCAGCTTTCCATAGTTTCTAAAAAGCATATAAATGCTCACTGCGAAGACATATTCTGCACTCTCTGTGTCAGTATCAGTCTTTACTGTAGTTCTGGCATTCTATTCATGAACAGATGAGCAGTGCTATAGACCCTAGACTGAATGGAGTGCAGGCTAGCAGGGACTTGATGGGGCTCCAAAACTGTGACAGGTGTTGTGCCAGTCTCTGTTTTCAGCTACTGTGACAATGTCCTCAATGACTGACCCTCTGCCGATGCTAAACTGCGGTGGTCTTAACAAAACATAAAAACTGACGTTTACATCATGCACTGTGGCCACGCACAATATCAAACTACTGCCAAAGAGGCGCAACATGAACCGTGGTCTCTACACGGACGTGTGACAAAATCAATATGGACGACCTGAAATCTCAACCCGTAATAAATGCAGAGGAATGGTATTCAGGGTGTCTGGAAAGTTGGGTAATGTCATGGCAGCCATTAGTAGTTGTTTGAGACCCTACCATGTATATTAAAAAAAAAAAAAAAAAAGTGAAAACCGTTCTGTAATATCTTATTTCTAGTCTGAGATCTGATCACTTGAAGTATCAGGCCCGAAGCCTGAGTCTGCACTACTGATTCTGATGAATTTTAGGTGCAGTGTTAGCATGTAAACCCTGTGTGGCCCCAAATCACCATCTACTTTAATATCTACATCCATTGTAGAAGTTATGTGCGACAAAGATTGGACATGTGACATGGTGCTGGTACGGAGCGACGCTCTCCGCTCCTGGAGACCATGGTGAGCAGATACAAGAATAGATAAGAACAACTCTGCCTTATCTCCATCCTCAGATTATCTCTGATCTGTCAGAAATATGCTGAGGTATTTCCGCGCCTGATGTCAGCCAATACTCAGGCCTCCGCCATGACGCACCTGCTGGTACTCAGGGCTTCGGGTTAAGGGGACGGCCAACCCCACAAACATCAGGTTAAAACCCCAACCACAAAGGAAAACCTGCAGTATATATATATATCAAAATGGGGCATGGTGTGGGCACCAAACATATGGGTAATTATGACGTCACTAACTTTGTTGCCCATAGCAACCAATCACAGCACAGCGTTCATGTCTTACAGAGCTCTAGAAACATAACAACTGTGCAGTGATTGGTTGTTATTGCTTTACACAGCTTCACAAATCTGCTCCTACAGAGGGGGGAGAGGGCAGAGTCAGTCACTCTGGGAATACTTACACTTTTTGGTAAGCGCTGCGCCGCTTCATACTGTAGACGGACTCTCCGTGGCATCATAACGTCATCCTATAGGGATAGAGGAGAATGCTGTGATGTCATCAGTCACATGAGGCAGGAAAACAACCTCAACATGTATAGGTATAGGGGTTCAGAGGAAGCGCTGAAATGGTAACATATAACATATAAGGAAAGTTCTGACTACGTATTACATACTATCTTATATAAAACTGATGTCATCCCATATTATTATATATAATGGATAATATCCTATATTATGTATTATATTATTATACAGAAGGAATATCATCCTATATTATGTTATATTATTATATATAATGGATATTATCCTATATTATGTATTATATTATTTTATATAAGGGATATCATCCTATATTATTATATATAAGGGACATCATCTATATTATATATAACTGATATCATCCTATATTATTATATATAACGGATATTATCCTTTATTATGTATTATATTATTATATATAACAGATATTATCCTATATTATGTACTATTTTATTAGAATTACCCAGATTATCTCACTATACAATATCCATGTTATCTCATAATGTTATATTAGTATACACCACCTATGCTATATTATTACAGATCGGCCTGTTAGGATATACATACTAGTTAATATTATACATTACCTACATCAACTCATTATAAATTCTCATTATGAATTGTTATTTCATTATATATTACAAATTTATACATTACCTATATTAGTACACAATGTCTATGTAACATCACTATACATTACCTATATTACATTATTATGCATTACTTATGTTACAGCATGTTATTACACTTTATATTAGTATACATTGTCTATGCAATATCATCATTACCTATGTTATATAATTAAGAATGATCCATTACAATATATTACACATTATCTATGTCATATTAGAATATTGTCTATGTAATATTACTATACAGTACCTACGTTATATCATTAGAAGTTACCTATGTAACAGGATATATTACACAATACCTACATTATGTTAATATGTATTGTCTAATATTACTATACATTGTGTTATACCATTATACATTAGAGTACAGTATATATTACACTATTTTGCATTATGTAATATTACTGTATATCACCTATGTTATATCATAAATTACTTATGGTACTATAAATATTACACAATATCTATGGTATATTGGTATGCATTGTCTTTGCAACATTATAAATCACCTATTTTATATAATTTTAAATTACCTATGTTATAATATATTATTATACATTACCTAAGTAATATTAGTATACATTGTCTACACAATATTTCTGTACATTACCTATGGCATATTATCATAAAATACCTATGATAACAGTATATTACAAGTTACTTATTTTATATTATCATATATCACTTATGCTTAACCATAATAAAGTTCCAATACTAAATCATGATTATACATCACCTAGTCCTAAGTGTTACTTCTAGGTTTCCTTTGTCATTATATATTACTTATTTTAAAGTATATTATTACACATTACCTAAGTGATATTAGTATACATTGTCAATACAATATTTCTATAGATTACCTATGGTATATCATTATAAATTACTTATAGTATATTATAATATTACCGAAGTAATATTAGTATACATCGTCTATGTATACAATATTTCTATACATTATTTATGTTATATCATTATAAATTACTTATATTATAGTATATTATTACACATTACTTATTTTACATCATATATCACCTATGTTAAACCATTATATATTTACAATACTAAATTTATTATTATACATCACCTAGGTTTGTGGTGATGAACCTATGCCACACGTGCAAGAGGGGACACACAGAGCCCTCTCTGTGGGCACATGTACCGTCATCCCAGCCAGGCTCCTTGGTCGCTCGCTAACGGGGAACCCAGGACAGCTATCCCAGATCCCCCAGAAAGGGAGCGCTTCTTTAAGGTGTATGTGCAAATGCACATACAGCTGAAAACTGTCAGTGTAGGCTGTGGGTCTTGTGGAGCATATTATACTGTGTAGGGCCAATGTGACGCATATTATACTATGTGAGGTTCACTGTGGAGCAGATTGTACTGTGTGGGGGCCCTTCACTATTTATAATCACACAGTATCTGATTTATAGCAGACATGTGATATTATTGTAATAACATTGCACAGTTACTATAAAACAGATCCTGTGCGATGTAAATAGTGAACATTAATTGTTCAAAAGTACCAAATGTAAACGTCTACCTTTCTGTGCAAAGTTGTTTGTATCATTGAAAGCTCTGCAATGCCCCATTCACACAACAGTATTTTGCAGGTCCATAACTATCTGCAATTACAGATATATTAGTTTCAGTTTACTTATCTGTATTACCTATGTGATATTATTCATGTCATACTAGAAATGACCTGTGTTATATTATTATATTACCATTGATACTGGCAATGTTCTATTATAATATGACCTATATTGTTATGTGAAGTGATGTGATATTAGATTATTATATTACCTGTAGATGATAAGGAAATGAATTATTACATTTCATTATGGCCTAAACAGTTTTAAGGTATAAATCAGTGGCGCCATGTGACGCTCATCACCATCATATAACACGATAATGCCAGGGCCTGACTCCTGAGCGGTCACCCTGAGTTATAATAAGCCGTATACTCGGTCCAGGGTGCAGCAGGGGCCCCTCTGATCTGGACTCTGGCCACACAGGTGACTCTATAGATAAGACTGATGGAAATGCAGAAGTGACAGCAGTGATTTGAGGAAGTTGTTGAGGTGCGGAGATGCGCCCTGATGGCCATCTGACCGTGTACAGGTTTATTTCAGGCTGGTAGATCACATGTTATACTTCCTTAAAGGGATAGCTCCTCATTTCTGTGCTGATAGTTTGTTACAATATATCAGTTTAGATAGAATATATAAGTCTAAACTACACAGAAGATTTTAGATTGGTAACAAACCCTCAGCTGCGAGAAGGATAAGGCACTGTTCATATCTGTGCTGGGGCCGCACTGCGTGTAGTTTTTTTTCATCGAGTGTTCCGAAATTTGCAAAAGAAGCTGCGCCACTGATGGAAACCTCTGTACGATTCACTGACAGCAAACAGAGACCTGGCAAATGGCGAGGATTCGAAACACAACTCCTATGGATATGATAGGATCTGGTCATCCAGAGCCTCCTGGTGCAGCACACAGACTCCTCTAACCACATGTAAATCTTCGCTGCTCCTCATGCGTGTCACCACTGATTTGTAAACTTTCACAACTTTTTCACTTTCACTAAACTTCCTCAGCAAAAAAAAAAAAATTGCATGCGTTTCATGTTCTCGGAAAGCAGCAGAGAGGAGTAGTCAGTGGGTTGGGGGGGATACATGAAGCACCCGATGACATCACAAACCACAAGGGCAGAGGTTAAGTGATTTGTCAGCCCTGCCATAAACCGTGCAGATGAAATTACATCTGAAGCATTGTTAGAAAGTTACGAAGAATTTCGTGGCTGGGGAAAGTTGGGTGGAAGAGAATATGACCGTCATTACAGCTACCAAGCAGCATCTAGCCCAGCTTTCCCAGATTCTGAAATAAATAATTTTCACTTTTAGACAGTGTTCAACCCCCTACTCCAATATAAGGCCGGCTTCATATGGGCGCATGTGGGCCACGAAATTGGTGGGCACAGGGGCTCCTCGCATCATACAGTAGAAGACTCAGTGTTTGGTTCAGGAAATACGACTGACACAGTCCACATTTCTGGGACCGAACATGCCCTTGTTAAGACGGTCTTAGACTAGCAAATGTATTATGAGGTTCTGCAGCAGCTGTGGTGTGTATTATGAGGTTCTGCAGAGGCTGATGTGTGTATTATGAGGTTCTGCAGCAGCTGAGATGTGTATTATGGGGTTCTGCAGAGGCTGATGTGTGTATTATGAGGTTCTGCAGAGACTGATATATGTATTATGATGTTCTGCAGCAGCTGAGGTGTGTATTATGAAGTTCTGCAGCAGCTGAGATGTGTATTATGATGTTCAGCAGAGGCTGAGGTTTGTATTATGAGGTTCTGCAGAGGCTGAGATGTGTATTATGAGGTTCTGCAGAGACTGAGGTGTGTATTATGAGGTTCTGCAGCAGCTGAGATGTGTATTATGAGGTTCTGCAGCAGCTGAGATGTGTATTATGAGGTTCTGCAGAGGCTGAGGTTTGTATTATGAGGTTCTGCAGCACCTGAGATGTGTATTATGATGTTCAGCAGAGGCTGAGGTTTGTATTAGGAGGTTCTGCAGAGGCTGAGGTGTGTATTATGAGGTTCTGCAGCAGCTGAGATGTGTATTATAAGGTTCTGCAGAGGCTGATGTGTGTATTATGAGGTTCTGCAGCAGCTGAGGTGTGTATTATGAGGTTCTGCAGCAGCTGAGATGTGTATTATGATGTTCAGCAGGGGCTGAGGTTAGTATTATGATGTTCTGCAGCAGCTGAGGTGAGTGATATAAGGTCCTGTAAACCTGAGATATCTGAGGCTTCTTGTTCTTGTACATATTGTGGCCCTGGTGACCTGTAATATGGTTATAATTCACGGCACATACCTTTACTACCGTCTGACATCACTGCTAGATATCTGATCATATGGAAGAAATCATTCAGCGCTATGACAAGCACGGAGCGGCTCGCCCCTCGCCCCCGACCAAAACTACAACCAGTAATCAAAACAATCCACACCACACCTAAAGAATGAGAAAAAGAAGATGGCGGATTTGGACAGCCCCAGTCTCCTGGGGATGGAGGAGTCCATAAACGGTCCGAGATAATGCTGGTGAGTCAGACCTCTGGCCCAGGAGCGGAGGGACCATGACAGGAAAAGTCAGGATCAGCCCCAGAGCAAATATGCAGATGGCTGAAAAGATCTGAGTCACAGAACAGAAGACCAGAAAACACTGCCAGGAGTGGGGGGGTAACCAGGCCAGGGGGTCATTGCCTTCTCTGTGGAGCCCTAGAATTAAAGGGGAACTCCACCATATCTTATAATCTATCTATGCAGCCCTAGTATTAAAAGGGAATGGCACCATAGTTTAGAATCTCTCAACGGAGCCCTAGTATCACAGGAAAACCCCACTAGATCTTATTTTTTTAATGAAGTCCTAATACTAAAGGGGAACTCCTCAATATTTTATAATCTCTCTATAGAGACCTATTATTAAAGAGGAACTCTGCCATATGTTATCATCTCTCTATGAAGCCCTAGGATTAAAAGGGAATGCCTCCTTATTTTATAACCTCTGTATGGAGCCCTAGTATTAAAGGGGAACTCCAATATATCCTATCACTAGACATCACTGGCACGTGAGTTCTGCAACTTTAGAGGGGAATTCATCAAGACCGAAGTATTTTACATGTTTTGGTTTTGATGTCCCCTGCAAGGATTTGCAGCTCAAACCCGACATCAAAACTAAAAAAAAAAATACTTTAAAGAAATTGTTGAGCACAGAATTTTGGACCGAAAAACAACAGGTGTTATATATATAAAATACGTAACATGACTCAGTCTGGTTATGCTGTAAATACATCGACGAGAAGAAGTGGAGGAGATGAGTGTACCCTGACAACCGTGAAAAGGGGAATTTCAGAAGCTCTGAGTCACAGATCCCTAAGGAAAATAAAAGGAAAAAGTAAAAGTACTGCAGAGAAGACACCAAGCAAAGAAGAAAAGGTTTTTTTTTTTTATATATTAAAAAAAAAAAAATGAAACCTTGGCTGCTGACAGTACCTGTCTGACCAGGTTGGAGTATGGGCACATACAAAGGTCAAGTATGAAATAAAGGACCATCAAACCTCTAGTAAAATGATAAAAAAGGAAAGTACTGCTGATAAGACAGAAGGCAAAGGAGAAAAGGGGTAAACAAAACAAAACCTGCCTTTGCTGCAGTGAGTACCTGTCCAACTAGGTCAGGAAGTTGGCATAAATACTGGACATGTAAGAACTAGAGGTCCACCAAACATCTAGGAAAAGAAGGGGGGAAAAGGAACACAGAGAAGACACCAGCCAAAAGGAGGAAAGGGTTAACCCCCCCCTTCCCAAAAAAAAACAAAACAATAAAACATGCCTTTGCTGCAGAGAGCACCTGTCTAACCAGGTTGGAGGGTGGTCATATACTGGTCAGGTAAGAACTACATCCCCACCAAATCTCTATGAGGCCTCCAAATCAATAATGTTAGTAGAGTTTACAGTAATGACCAGCTCTAAACTGGTCCATGAGACATCAACAATTATAAGGAAAAACACTCAAGACCTCCCTAGGAGGAGCCCGTCACATGGACTGTAAGAGGATTACACATGGCCTTGACTTATTACATGAGGTCTGATGCAGCTGTCCAAGGGTGGAAGCTCAGGAGCTTGATTCAGCAAAAAGCCCCCAGGGAGTGTGATTCATGTACCGTAGGTCCTGGCCGGGACTTTCCGGGATAATCCAACATAATATGAGGAAATAAAAAGTAGGTATTTTTAATAAATGCTGACACAGTTTATCATCCAACCTGTATATACCACATAGGTAACTGGATAATAAACCAACTGTCCTACCGACCTGTCATGGTGGGTACACATACAGTGGGGAAAAAAAGTATTTAGTCAGCCACCAATTGTGCAAGTTCTCCCACTTAAAAAGATGAGGCCGGCCTGTAATTGTCATCATAGGTAGACCTCAACCATGAGAGACAAAATGAGAAAACAAATCCAGAAAATCACATTGTCTGATTTTTAAAGAATTTATTTGCAAATTATGGTGGAAAATAAGTATTTGGTCACCTAAAACAAGCAAGATTTCTGGCTCTCACAGACCTGTAACTTCTTCTTTAAGAGGCTCCTCTGTCCTCCACTCATTACCTGTAGTAATGGCTCCTGTGTGACATTGTTATCAGTATAAAAGACACCTGTCCACAACCTCAAACAGTCACATTCCAAACTCCACTATGGTGAAGACCAAAGAGCTGTGGAAGGACACCAGAAACAAAATTGTAGACCTGCACCAGGCTGGGAAGACTGAATCTGCAATAGGCAAGCAGCTTGGTGTGAAGAAATCAACTGTGGGAGCAATAATTAGAAAATGGAAGATATACAAGACCACTGATAATCTCCCTCGATCAGGGGCTCCACGCAAGATCTCACCCCGTGGGGTCAAAATGATCACAAGAACGGTGAGCAAAAATCCCAGAACAACACGGGGGGACCTAGTGAATGACCTGCAGAAAGCTGGGACTAACGTAACAAAGGCTACCGTCAGTAACACACTACACCGCCAGGGACTCAGATCCTGCAGTGCCAGACGTGTCTCCCTGCTTAAGCCAGTACATATCCGGGCCCGTCTGAAGTTTGCTAGAGAGCATTTGGATGTTCCCGAAGAGTATTGGGAGAATGTCATATGGTCAGATGAAACCAAAGTAGAACTGTTTGGTAGAAACACAACTCGTCGTGTTTGGAGGAGAGTGAATGCTGAGTTGCATCCAAAGAACACCATACCTACTGTGAAGCATGGGGGGGGTGACAACATCATGCTTTGGGGCTGTTTCTCTGCAAAGGGACCAGGACGACTGATCCGTGTACATGAAAGAATGAATGGGGCCATGTATCGTGAGATTTTGAGTGCAAACCTCCTTCCATCAGCAAGGGCACTGAAGATGAAACGTGGCTGGGTCTTTCAGCATGACAATGATCCCAAGCACACCGCCAGGGCAACGAAGGAGTGGCTTCGTAAGAAGCATTTCAAGGTCCTGGAGTGGCCTAGCCAGTCTCCAGATCTCAACCCCATAGAAAACCTTTGGAGGGAGTTGAAAGTCCGTGTTGCCCAGCGACAGCCCCAAAACATCACTGCTCTAGAGGAGATCTGCATGGAGGAATGGGCCAACATACCAGCAACAGTGTGTGCCAACCTTGTGAAGACTTACAGAAAACGTTTGACCTCTGTCATTGCCAACAAAGGATATATAACAAAGTATTGAGATGAACTTTTGTTATTGACCAAATACTTATTTTCCACCATAATTTGCAAATAAATTCTTAAAAAAAAATCAGACAATGTGATTTTCTGGATTTGTTTTCTCATTTTGTCTCTCATAGTTTAGGTCTACCTATGATGACAATTACAGGCCGGCCTCATCTTTTTAAGTGGGAGAACTTGCACAATTGGTGGCTGACTAAATACTTTTTTTCCCCACTGCATGTGTGGTAATATTTAGACACTGATTTGACCACAAGAACAACCAGGCTTCACAAGGACCTTACAGGGATTACAAGGCTCATATTGAACCGCTACAATCTACAGAGCCACAGACTCTAGTTGAAAAACTGAAGATTATATGCCCCCCCCCCCATTTGACCATCATAGGGCCCCTGTCAAACCACAAGGACTCCAAGGCCTACTACATGGACAACTAGGTACTCCGAGGCCTACCCCCCAGACCACTAGATACTCTACCGAGGATTCTACCGAGTATCTAAGGTCAACCCCATCTCCAATGAAATAATGAAGAACACAAGGCCACCACTGAACCACAGTCAACCACCCCACCAATTCCCCAACCACAACACCACATACAAAAGATGAACCGTTTCCCAAACTGAGGGTTGCAAACCTCCTGGGGATCATTTCAATCCCTTAGAGGGAAAGTGTTTTGAACAAAGTTGGGAAATTTCTTCCACATTGGGCTCAGGACTACAAAAAAAAAATTGGAAAAGTGGGTCATACCATCACCGCCAACCTATATAGGTGTCCTATATGTAAAGCTACCATAGATGATGGCTGAAGTATGGCCCATAAACAGAAAAACTTGGCTAACAGAAATATGCCAAATGTCCAGGGGATATCATGACAGATGACTCTGCTGTTGCCTATCAATGGAGCTCCCACAAGAGTACACCGGTGGGGTATGACGCAAGTACGGGCCTCTAGAGGAGCGGGGGCTGCTCCCCACTGACCTTACTATGTAAAAGGTGTTTGTGCAGCCATAGTGAGGACAGATGGGGGGAGATCCAGGAAACCGCGGCCAGAACGATTTTCAAGGTTGTTGATAAAGGGGAATGTGAGTGAACAATCTGCTTCTCTCCACGTATCACCCGGACTGTATCACAGCAGCTTCTAATGGACGTGGGATACATCTCAAGGTCGAGTTAGGAGCTCAACAGACGTATCACCGAAGCAGCCAACTATTGTCTCACGGTCTAAGAAGAAAAGGACGATTCCAAGTGTTAAGCAATCACATCATTACTTTACAAAAAAAAGGACCGCCATATGGCCAAAATACAGAAGGAGGAATATATTGATTTACATAGGGGCAGTATTAAAGTAGTTATATTCTTGTAGATATGGAGCAGTAGTATAGTAGTTATATTCTTGTACATAGGAGCAGTATTATAGTAGTTATATTCCTGTACATAGGAGGCAGTATTATAGTAGCTATATTCTTGTACATAGGAGGCAGCATTATAGTAGTTATATTCTTGTACATAGGAGCAGTATTATAGTAGTTATATTCTTGTACACACGGGCAGTATTATAGTAGTTATATTCTTGTAGATATGGAGCAGTAGTATAGTAGTTATATTCTTGTACATAGGGGCAGTATTATAGTAGTTATATTCTTGTACATAGGGGGCAGTATTATAGTAGTTATATTCTTGTACATAGGAGCAGTATTATAGTAGTTATATTCTTGCACATAGGGATCAGGATTATAGTAGTTATATTCTTGTACATAGGAGCAGTATTATAGTAGTTATATTCCTGTACATAGGAACAGTATTATAGTAGTTATATTCTTGTACACACGGGCAGTATTATAGTAGCTATATTCTTGTACATAGGAGCAGTATTATAGTAGTTCCTATTCTTGTACATAGGGTCAGTATTATAGTAGTTATATTCTTGTACATAGGAGCAGTATTATAGTAGTTATATTCTTGTACATAGGAGCAGTATTATAGTAGTTATATTCTTGTACATAGGAGCAGTATTATAGTAGTTATATTCTTGTACATAGGAGCAGTATTATAGTAGTTATATTCTTGTAGATATGGAGCAGTAGTACAGTCATGGCCAAAGGTTTTGAGAATGATACAAATATTAATTTTTACAAAGTCTACTGCTTCAGTTTTTCTAATGGCAATTTGCATATACTCCAGAATGTTATAAAGAGTGATCAGCTTAACAGCAATTACTTGCGAAGTCAATATTTGCCTAGAAAATGAACTTTATCCCCCAAAACACATTTCAACATCATTGCAGCCCTGCCTTAAAAGGACCACCTAACATCGTTTCAGTGATTGCTCCATTAACACAGGTGTGGGTGTTGATGAGGACAGGGCTGGAGATCAATCTGTCATGATTAAGTAAGAATGACACCACTGGACACTTTAAAAGGAGGCTGGTGCTTGCCATCATTGTTTCTCTTCTGTTAACCATGGTTATCTCTAAAGAAACACGTGCAGTCATCATTGCACTGCACAAAAATGGCCTAACTGGGAAGAGTATTGCAGCTAGAAAGATTGCACCTCAGTCAACAATCTATCGCATCATCAAGAACTTCAAGGAGAGAGGTTCCATTGGTGCCAAAAAGGCTCCAGGGCGCCCAAGAAAGACCAGCAAGCGGCAGGACCGTCTCTTAAAAGTGTTTCAGCTGCGGGTTCGGGCTACCAGCAGTGCAGAGCTTGCTGAGGAATGGCAGCAGGCAGGTGTGAGTGCATCTGCACGCACTGTGAGGCGGAGACTCTTGGAGCAAGGCCTGGTCTCAAGGAGGGCAGCAAAGAAGCCACTTCTCTCCAGAAAAAACATCAGGGACAGACTGATATTCTGCAAAAGGTACAGGGAGTGGACTGCTGAGGACTGGGGTAAAGTCATTTTCTCTGATGAATCCCCTTTTCGATTGTTTGGAACATCTGGAAAACAGCTTATTCGGAGAAGAAGAGGTGAGCGCTACCACCAGTCTTGTCTCATGCCAACTGTAAAGCATCCTGAAACCATTCATGTGTGGGGTTGCTTCTCAGCCAAGGGAATCGGCTCTCTCACAGTCTAGCCTAAAAACACAGCCATGAATAAAGAATGGTACCAGAATGTCCTCCAAGAGCAACTTCTCCCAACCGTCCAAGAGCAGTTTGGTGCTCAACAATGCCTTTTCCAGCATGATGGAGCACCTTGCCATAAAGCAAAGGTGATAACTAAATGGCTCAGGGAACAAAACATAGAGATTTTGGGTCCATGGCCTGGAAACTCCCCAGATCTTAATCCCATTGAGAACTTGTGGGCAATCATCAAGAGACGGGTGGACAAACATAAACCAACAAATTCAGACAAAATTAAAGCATTGATTCTGCAAGAATGGACTGCTATCAGTCAGGATTTGGTCCAGAAGTTGATTGAGAACATGCCAGGGAGAATTGCAGAGGTCCTGAAGAAGAAGGGTCAACACTGCAAATATTGACTTGCTGCATTAACTCATTCTAACTGTCAATATAAGCTTCTGTTACTCATAATATGAATGCAATTCTATTTCTGTATGTGATAAAAACATCTGGCAAACACACATAAAAACCAGAGGGCAGCAGATCATGTGAAAATAGAATATTTGTGTCATTCTCAAAACTTTTGGCCATGACTGTATAGTAGTTATATTCTTGTACATAGGGGCAGTATTATAGTAGCTATATTCTTGTACATAGGAGCAGTATTATAGTAGTTCCTATTCTTGTACATAGGGGCAGTATTATAGTAGTTATATTCTTGTACATAGGGGGCAGTATTATAGTAGTTATATTCTTGTACATAGGAGTAGTATTATAGTAGTTATATTCTTGTACATAGGAGCAGTATTATAGTAGTTATATTCTTGCACATAGGGATCAGGATTATAGTAGTTATATTCTTGTACATAGGAGCAGTAGTATAGTAGTTACAGTGCTGGCCAAAAGTATTGGCACCCCTGCAATTCTGTCAGATAATACTCAATTTCTTCCAGAAAATAATTGCAATCACAAATGCTTTGGTAATAATATCTTCATTTAATTTGTCTTCAATGGAAAACCACAAAAAAGAATTGTCAAAAAGCCAAATTGGATATAATTCCACACCAAACATAAAAAAGGGGGTGGACAAAAGTATTGGCACCCTTTGAAAAATCATGTGATGCTTCTCTAATTTGTGTAATTAACAGCACCTGTTACTTACCTGTGGCACATAACAGGTGGTGGCAATAACTAAATCACACATGCAGCCAGTTGAAATGGATTAAAGTTGACTCAACCTCTGTCCTGTGTGCTTGTGTGTACCACATTGAGCATGGAGAAAAGAAAGAAGACCAAAGAACTGTCTGAGGACTTGAGAAGCCAAATTGTGAGGAAGCATGAGCAATCTCAAGGATACAAGTCCATCTCCAAAGACCTGAATGTTCCTGTGTCTACCGTGCGCAGTGTCATCAAGAAGTTTAAAGCCCATGGCACTGTGGCTAAGCTCCCTAGATGTGGACGGAAAAGAAAAATTGACGAGAGATTTCAACGAAAAATTGTGCGGATGGTGGCTAAAGAACCTCGACTAACATCCAAACAAGTTCTAGCTGCCCTGCAGTCCGAGGGTACAACAGTGTCAACCCGTACTATCTGTCGGTGTCTGAATGAAAAGGGACTCTATGGTAGGATACCCAGGAAGACCCCACTTCTGACCCAGAGACATAAAAAAGCCAGGCTGGAGTTTGCCAAAACGTACCTGAGAAAGCCAAAAACTTTTTGGAAGAATGTTCTCTGGTCAGATGAGACAAAAGTAGAGCTTTTTGGGAAAAGGCATCAACATAGAGTTTACAGGAAAAAAAAAAGAGGCCTTCAAAGAAAAGAACACGGTCCCTACAGTCAAACATGGCGGAGGTTCCCTGATGTTTTGGGGTTGCTTTGCTGCCTCTGGCACTGGACTGCTTGACCGTGTGCATGGCATTATGAAGTCTGAAGACTACCAACAAATTTTGCAGCATAATGTAGGGCCCAGTGTGAGAAAGCTGGGTCTCCCTCAGAGGTCATGGGTCTTCCAGCAGGACAATGACCCAAAACACACTTCAAAAAGCACTAGAAAATGGTTTGAGAGAAAGCACTGGAGACTTCTAAAGTGGCCAGCAATGAGTCCAGACCTGAATCCCATAGAACACCTGTGGAGAGATCTCAAAATGGCAGTTTGGAGAAGGCACCCTTCAAATCTCGGGGACCGGGAGAAATTTGCCAAAGAAGAGGGGTTTAAAAATCCCGGGGAGGTTTTTGAAAAAATTTTTTGTTGTTTGCGGGGGGGGGTGTGTTTTTTTTTTTTTTTTTGGGGGTTGTGTTTTTTTTGTTTGGGGGGGGGGGGCTTTTTTTTTGCCCTGCTTTTTTTTTTTTTTTTTTTGAAAAAAAAATTTTTTTTTTTTTTTTTTTTTTTTTTTTTTTTTTTTTTTTTTTTTTAAAAAAAAAATTTATATATTTTTTTTTTATTTTTTTTTTTTTTTTTTTTTTTTTTTTTTTTATTTTTTGTTTTTTTTTTGGGGTTTGTGGGTGTTTTTTTTTTTTTTTTTTTTTTTTTTTTTTTTTTTTTTTTTTATTTTTTTTTTTTTTTTTTTTGCAGTATTATAGTAGTTATATTCTTGTACATAGGAGCAGTATTATAGTAGTTATATTCTTGTACATAGGAGCAGTATTATAGCTAGTTATATTCTTGTACATAGGAGCAGTATTATAGTTATATTCTTGTACATAGGGGCAGTATTATAGTAGGTATATTCTTGTACATAGGGGCAGTATTATAGAGTATTCTTCACAGGGGGGTATTATAGTAGTTATATTCTTGTACATAGGAGGCAGTATTATAGTAGTTATATTCTTGTACATAGGATCAGTATTATAGTAGTTATATTCTTGTACATAGGAGCAGTATTATAGTAGTTATATTCTTGTACATAGGAGCAGTGTTATAGTAGTTATATTCTTGTACATAGGAGGTAGCATTATAGTAGTTATATTCTTGTACATAGGAGCAGTATTATAGTAGTTATATTCTTGTACATAGGAACAGTATTATAGTAGTTATATTCTTGTACATAGGAGGTAGCATTATAGTAGTTATATTCTTGTACATAGGAGCAGTATTATAGTAGTTATATTCTTGTACATAGGAGCAGTATTATAGTAGTTATATTCTTGTACATGGAAGCAGTATTATAGTAGTTATATTCTTCTACATAGGAGCAGTATTATAGTAGTTATATTCTTGTACATAGGAGGCAGTATTATAGTAGTTATATTCTTGTACATAGGAGCAGTATTATAGTAGTTATATTCTTGTACATAGGAGCAGTGTTATAGTAGTTATATTCTTGTACATAGGAGGCAGTATTATAGTAGTCATATTCTTGTACATAAGAGCAGTATAATAGCAGTTATATTCTTGTACATAGGAGCAGTATTATAGTAGTTATATTCTTGTACATAGGAGCAGTATTATAGTAGTTATATTCTTGTACATAGGAGGTAGTATTATAGTAGTTATATTCTTGTACATAGGGGTAGTATTATAGTAGTTATATTCTTGTACATAGGATCAGTATTATAGTAGTTAAATTCCTGTTGCATTGTATTGATCAGTTGCGACATATTTTCACAAAGGCGATGATGCCAACAACAACGGCGTAAATAAAAATGGTTTCAAGAACGCCAAACAAAACACGAACACCATGTGCCCTATTGAGTATGAACCAAGAAATATTAACAAGCAGCCAGATTTTTATGAAACCCTCTTAACATCCAGTAAACAAGCAGCCGTTCTGATGCCAGACTGAAATGTGGTTTACGGATCTTTCAGGAGCCAAATAATATAGAAGGATGGGGGGAGGGGCAGCAGATTGACCTGGAGCAAAGAAAACCATTGTTCTAGACTGTTTGATGTTACAAGTCTCAATATTAAATAATGGCAGTCGCTGTAATTACAGCACAATGGTCGAGTGTTTACCAAAATGAGAGCCGGATCAAGCAGGTGAAGAACCAGATTCTGCCTCCTGGGATCTGGACACTGAAGGACAATGCAAATGGATGGTGCAAGGCCCCAAATGAAAGAGGAGGCAGCGGGACACCCATAGTCAGGTGGAGGCGACAAAACCCCAAGGCTAGAAGCAGGCAGAAGAATCCCCATAGCAGGGAGAAAGCGACAAGAAGACAAGACTGGGGGACACTGCAGGACCCAAACCTAGGGGGCATAGTAGAGCATCTAACAAGACTCAGCTTGTCAATGTAGCAGAACCACCCCATACAGACAGGACCCCAAATGCAAAAGCAGAGAGAAGGGCCAGGACAGGGCACCATAGCCCAAAGCTGAGAGGCAGGCAGCAGCACCCCCCAAGTCCAAGGCAGGTGATAGCACCCCAAACCAGAAAGCAGGTACCTCAGTCCCAAAGCTGGAAGGCAGGAAGCAGAACCGCCACAAGAGCAGGAGCAGGAGGCAGAGCCCTCAAGCTCACAAACAGATGGAAGAACCCCAAAAGGGCCAGAACAGGTGGTAGGGCCCAAGATTGGGGGACACAGCAAGACCCAAATCTAGAAGATGTGGTAAAGTCCTAAAATTTATCAGTATTACGGTGAAAAACTGGTCTTACTGGTGAGAGTTACCAAAGTATACAGCTCTACTACATCAACTATGCAGCATCAGTGGGTTCTGTCATAAACAACAGAGATCGCTCAGCTCTACTACATCAGTGGGTTCTGTCATACACTGAACAGAACCCTCAGCTCTGCTACATCAGTGGGTTCTATCATACACAGCACTGAACCCTCAGCTCTGCTACATCAGTGGCTTCTGTCATACACTGTACAGAACCCTCAGCTCTGCTACATCAGTGGCTTCTGTCATACACTGCAAAGAACCCTCATCTCTGCTACATCAGTGGGTTCTGTCATACACTGCACAGAACCCTCAGCTCTGCTACATCAGTGGGTTCTGTCATACACTGCACAGAACCCTCAGCTCTGCTACATCAGTGGCTTCTGTCATACACTGCACAGAACCCTCAGCTCTGCTACATCAGTGGGTTCTGTCACACACTGCACAGAACCCTCAGCTCTGCTACATCAGTAGGTTTTGTCATACACTGCACAGAACCCTCATCTCTGCTACATCAGTGGGTTCTGTCATACACTGCACAGAACCCTCAGCTCTGCGTAATTCTCACTATAATCATCATCTACGCTCCTCTCCATCTGACTACAACACAAAGCATAAATTAAACCAATAAAAAACACCATAAAATAAAGTAAAATTCCATCACAGGCTGCCAAATGTAAAAATCCTAATGAAAACTTCCTGTAGAGCGCTGGACACGAGGCGGCAATTCCTGGCCAGCAATTCTGGGGTTGTAAGCTATTTAAAGGGCCGGCACTGCTGATGATCGGGCTGCAGAGCAGGCACGTGCATCCCCATGATGATCGCCGCCATCAATAGTCCCTGAATATGCCCCTGTCTACACCACTAGCTCCTTCATGACAGTAAAGCGTCCAGGCCCTCACAGCACTTTTAACCAATTTATAATATTCTTCTCCATTCAGATCCAAAGTGAAGGTAAACATTCTGCTGGCTCCCCTTAGAAACAGACAGCAGATGGGCTCCGCTGACAATCATGTGTCTTGATCTGCAATGCACTGCTCTGTGCAAGGGCGTAACAAGGAAAGACTGGGCCCCACAGCAATCTTTTCACAGGGGCCCTACAGACGGTATAATTTCCCCTTTTTTTGGACCCCACACAGCACCATACCGTAAATGACCCCTTTACCAGGCTCCATATAGTAAATGCCCCCTTTACCGGGCCCCCATACAAAATAGTGCCTTCCCCATACTGGCCCCCACAGAGGTACTTTAGGCCACTATGTACTGGATTACTCCAGCAGCTAACGAACGATTTTCACTTATCTATCACTGCCCCTGGCTGCTGCCGTTTAGGCTGAGGACATCCGAGACATAATTTGTGGAGCCCCCTGGAGGCCTAAGCAGAGGGGGACATAGACAGGGGCATGGATAGGTAGGTGAAAATCAGCCAATACCTGCAGGTTTATTAAAAAAAAAAAAAAAAAAAAAACTGCAGGGGCCAGGTGGGCCCTCAAGGTCACAGGCCCCATAGCAGCCTCTATGACTGTCGTTACGCCCCCGACTTTCTGACACAAGGGAACCGGCAGATTTTTTATGCAGCTTTAGACCTGACTGGAGAATTAAACATCTTGTAATTCAACAGGAGACAAGTAAAGGAGTAAAGCTGAGGATCTGCTGGAGATCTGAGGCCTGGAATGTGCGGAATTGATTTCCTTGAACACATGTCTTCCTTTCGTAGCTGTTCACACATGACTGCGAGCAGGGACTTTACTCATCTTGTCTTGTTTTCCAGCCTTGTTCTGAATTCTGCAGCTCTGTGGGAGATACCAGAGATAATACCTGTACTTATAGGCTGTAAGTATAATATAGTTATACCCAATGGTGGGCCATAGGGGGTGCCACACAGGCGAGGGGAGAGGGCCGGCCACACAGGCGAGGGGAGAGGGCCGGCCACACAGGCGAGGGGAGAGGGCCGGCCACACAGGCGAGGGGAGAGGGCCGGCCACACAGGCGAGGGGAGAAGGTTGCCACACAGGCGAGGGGGAGAGGGCCGGCCACACAGGCGAGGGGAGAGGGCCGGCCACAAAGGCGAGGGGAGAGGGCCGGCCATAAAGGCGAGGGGAGAGGGCCGGCCACACAGCCGAGGGCAGAGGGCCTGGGTACCTCAATGCAAAGAGATCAGCCTGTCTCTAGCCATGCCACAGAATACAGGCACCATTATACCAAAGATAGGCCATATGGCATTTGCAAATTGCTACAAAACTATCAGGATTTTAGGAAAGTTGGGTAGTAAATAAACTATGGCTAGCACTACAACTCTCATCCCACTCTTAGCCAGTTTCTCCAGACTCCTGAACAATACATATATCTTTGTCGTTGCAAAGTGATGACAGGCTGGACAGGTGAAAAGTTTTACATGGGAAAGCTGGGTGGCAAAACAACATGGCCGTCCCTAATACTCCCATGTGAATCTTCCAGACCCCTGACTGACATATTTACCTAATGACGGGGAAGAAGTAAGAAAGTATGACAGGGCAGATTAGACAGATTTGCCTTCAGGACACTGGAATAGTTGGATGGTTTAAAAAAAAAGAGGAAAAAAAAAGTCTCCACTACTACAGGTTTTCCAGAGTCTAGACCAACAACAACATAGAAGCAAAGGAATGCATAATTAGGCAGATTTACCTGGGAAAGTTGGGTGGCAAAACAACATGGCTGCTACTACAGGTCCTACAGCACACTTACTCAGCTTTCCAAGAAACCTAAATGATACACCTACTTATTTATTCAGTGACCATATCACATACAGTACAGACCAAAAGTTTGGACACACCTTCTCATTCCAAGAGTTTTCTGTATTTTCATGACTATAAAAATTGTAGATTCACACTGAAGGCATCAAAACTATGAATTAACACATGTGGAATTATATACTTAACAAAAAAGTGTGAAACAACTGAAAATATGTCTTATATTCTAGGTTCTTCAAAGTAGCCACCTTTTGCTTTGATTACTGCTTTGCACACTCTTGGCATTCTCTTGATGAGCTTCAAGAGGTAGTCACCTGAAATGGTCTTCCAACAGTCTTGAAGGAGTTCCCAGACATGCTTAGCACTTGTTGGCCCTCTTGCCTTCACTCTGACGTCCAGCTCACCCCAAACCATCTCGATTGGGTTCAGGTCTGGTGACTGTGGAGGCCAGGTCATCTGGCGTAGCACCCCATCACTCTCCTTCTTGGTCAGATAGCCCTTACACAGTCTGGAGGTGAGTTTGGGGTCATTGTCCTGTTGAAAAATAAATGATGGTCCAACTAAACGCAAACCGGATGGAATAGCATGCCGCTGCAAGATGCTGTGGTAACCATGCTGGTTCAGTATTCCTTCAATTTTGAATAAATCCCCAACAGTGTCACCAGCAAAGCACCCCCACACCATCACACCTCCTCCTCCATGCTTCACGGTGGGAACCAGGCATGTAGAGTCCATTCGTTCTCCTTTTCTGCATCGCACAAAGACATGGTGGTTGGAACCAAAGATCTCAAATTTGGACTCATCAGACCAAAGCACAGATTTCCACAGGTCTAATGTCCATTTCTTGTGTTCTTTAGCCCAAACAAGTCTCTTCTGCTTGTTGCCTGTCCTTAGCAGTGGTTTCCTAGCAGCTATTTTACCATGAAGGCCTGCTGCACACAGTCTCCTCTTAACAGTTGTAGAGATGTGTCTGATGCTAGAACTCTGTGTGGCATTGACCTGGTCTCTAATCTGAGCTGCTGTAAACCTGCGATTTCTGAGGCTGGTGACTCGGATGAACTTATCCTCCGCAGCAGAGGTGACTCTTGGTCTTCCTTTCCTGGGGCGGTCCTCATGTGAGCCAGTTTCTTTGTAGCGCTTGATGGTTTTGGCCACTGCACTTGGGGACACTTTCAAAGTTTTCCCAATTTTTCGGACTGACTGACCTTCATTTCTTAAAGTAATGATGGCCACTCGTTTTTCTTTACTTAGCTGCTTTTTTCTTGTCATAATACAAATTCTAACACTCCATTCAGTAGGACTATCAGCTGTGTATCCACCTGACTTCTGAACAACACAACTGATGGTCCCAACACCATTTATAAGGCAAGAAATCCCACATCTTAAACCTGACAGGGCACACCTGTGAAGTGAAAACCATTTCAGGTGACTACCTCTTGAAGCTCATCAAGAGAATGCCAAGAGTGTGCAAAGCAGTAATCAAAGCAAAAGATGGCTACTTTGAAGAACCTAGAAAATAAGACATATTTTCAGTTGTTTCACACTTGTTAAGTATATAATTCCACATGTGTTAATTCATAGTTTTGATGCCTTCAGTGTGAATCTACAATTTTTATAGTCATGAAAATACAGAAAACTCTTCGAATGAGAAGGTGTGTCCAAACTTTTGGTCTGTACTGTATATACACACACACACACACTTGTTCCCTTTACAGATGGAGTCAGAAGCGACCAAACAGAAGTCAAGGATCTAGGATTTCAAAAGCTTGCAAAAATGCCCGGGGGGCGCTGGTACCATGAAAGCAAGCGAGCAAGCAAGTGCGCCAACAACAACAAACGTGCGTACAGGGAAGAAGGAAGAATAATAAAAGCCAAGATGTGGACAGTTATGCGGCAATTCACTGCAACCCTCTGGCCCGGGGGCGCTGGCAGCTGGGGTGTCGTTCCTCCGCTGCAGCAAGGCAGTGGCAATGATGATGGTGATGATGATGATGATGAGGGGGAGGACGAGAATCTTCTCAGGCTCGACACAAATGACTATCTGTGAAAACCGTTTGCGCTCAAGAGCGCGGTGGCGGCAGCTGCCAAAGCAAACAGTTTCCAGGTCGTTTACACCGCCAACAGATTGCCAGCCTCCAGCGCTCGGCCGGACCGCGCTAGGTTTGACTTGGAAAAGGGGCAATAATGTAATAAAGATGGCCGCTGATCAAATGTAGTGTGGGGTGGAAAGAACCAGAGAGAGACGGATTTATGGAAACTTCTAAGGCTCTGTTCACACGTTCAAGATTCTGGGGTCACGATACAACTCCATTCACTTACATTGGTGAAGTCGTCGCAGGGCGATAAGGTGTGACAGTTAGTCAATAGGTAGTGTGAGTCTTACAGTTTCCTAAAAACCTATACAGATCTAACGTTTTTCACAGCTGAGGTTTTGTTACAGTTGTATACAGGCAACACAATTCTCTGCGAGCTGAACAGACACATTGACACTGACGCATTGTAACAAGGTCAATGATTTGTGCTACAGGTGTTTAGCTCCCGGAGGCTTGTCTAGAGCAGATACAACTGTAACAAATCCTCACCTGCGAGACGTTTTATGGATGTAAAGAAGAGAATGTCGGACTTGCAGCCATCACGTATCCTCCGCTGACCGCCATTCCTCGTGTTCTGTTGGCGGTCACCAGCGCTGCTCCAGATTACATACTTGACCCTTCCAGGCCTCAGGACACGAGCACAAGGATACTGTTGGGATGAGCCTGGAGATGTGTGTGCACAGCCCCGCCGCCATCACATGGCATTACACTGTCACTTATAGACACTCGCCGAGGTATTTGACAACTTCCCCCTAAAATCACAAATTTCTAACCTAACTTTCCCACGGGGACAGGTGAGGGCAGAGAGTCTGAGATGGTCGAGGTGCAGGCCGAAGGAAAGATAGTCAGCTACATATAGGATACATAGATGGAGACGCAGACAGGTAGATAAGCGACAGAGACAGAGAGATAATACTAGACAGATAGATAATATATATATAGAGAGATAATACCATATAGATAGACAAGATAAATAGATAGATAGAGATAGATAGATAAGATAAATAGATAGATAGGAGATAGATAATATATACCTAGATAGATAGATAATACCATATAGATAGATAGATGGATAGATAGATAGATAGATAAATATATGCATAGATAAATAGATAATATACACATAGATAGATAATACCATATAGATAGATAGAGATAGATAATATATACATAGAGAGATAATACCATATAGATAGATAAGATAAATAGATAGCTAATACCATATATAGATAGATAGATTATAGAAAACATAGAACATGATAGAGATGAGATAAATATATACATAATAAACAGATGCTTGACAGATAGATATGAGATAAATACAGATACACACACACATTCACACATTATTATATATATCATACACATATACAAACACATTATTATACATACACACATTATATATACACATACATACATACACACAGATGTACTCACTGAATCCATAAAGCACAGGTAGCGGCCGCAGCTCTGTCGGATTGCCCGATTTTTTGCATAACCAACTAAAAGAAACAAAAAACAAAAACCGATAAAATATTTGCCGCTTATTCACATGATGGTGAAAACCAAACAGCAGTGACCGATAAACTATCCAGTGATACGATCGGACGTTTTCTATATTTGTCCATTCTGATGGACTCTCAGATCCCATAGAATCAACGGCCCCATTTATAATGGACGCAAAAACAGACTGACGTCAGAGTTACGTCCGTTAAATGTGATCGGGGCGTTATATAATTTGTTGGTCAAAAAAAAAAAAAAAAAAAAAAGCTATAAATCTACCTATGAAATTCATTTGGTTTTAGAACAGTCTATTAAATACAGACATAACACAGATGACACTCGGCCAAGGAGCGGACGCGGAATGGACATTAAAAACAGACAGACTTGGCCATTTATCACTTGGAACTGAAGCTCCCGGGCCCCAACCCTAAATCTGTAATAGGGGCCCCTACCTGGAGCTATTTAGGATACTGGTATATTTTATCTGGCAGTGACGGGGTGAGGGACCCGGCAGCAACTTCCACCTCTGCCCAAAAAGAAAATTCCCGCTCCTCTGATTCAGGTGTGAATATAGTCTAACGATTGTTCATTTGCAGCTGTATATGGCAATCAGGGTCTGTGGAAAGCTGGGTCACAACCCCTATAAGGTCTACAACTAGGAGAATAAAATACGCCCCGACCTAATCCTTCTCACAGCTGCGGGTTTGTTACCACAGTATTAGTCTGTGCAAAGTCTGGACGCTAAACTGCTACACTGTAACAAACCATCAGGACAGAAGACGTCCCGGAGCTCGGAGGAAACGTGTGATAGGCGGCCAGTGCTAGTTAATGATGCACCAGACGTATGGGAAAAATCAGGATCCTGAATATACAGGAGCAGGAGAGGGATCTGAGGTCATCGGGGCAGATACGGGAGCAGGGCAGCCTATGTGGAACAAGCGTCTTATCTGCCAGCGCCCAGCATCTATTACAGGTCAATATTTACCCAAGATAGCCCAGTGCCCCAGGAGCTCTTAACAGGACTCTGAGGCCAGAATGTGAACGAGGGGCATCGGTTCCCAGGAGGGTTTATCAGAGGGACAAAGGGGTGGGGGCAGAAATGATTCTTTCCCATAGATTATTACAGGTTATCTGCTCTTATAATGTACAGTGCTGAATAATAGTAAATGTTTAGAGTTTATCTCCTTGACGACAGGAGGAACAACAGAGGATAAAAAGTTACACACAAGCACGACAATAAAGAAAATAAGTGTCCATGTGTCAAACAACGCCTACCATTACAGTACGTCCACCTCTGAAAAATTTTATAATCTATATAAAGGCGTAAATTACAGATCAGAGAGCCCAGATTCATAGTTTTGCTGGTTGTCACTGGAAACCGTCAGTAAGCTTGTGAACAGGTTGAGCTCGTATAATGCAGGGGGTAGTTAGTTTACGATATCAGAGGACTGTAGAGGACCTGGAGTAAAGATGACACTTCCCAGAATGCAAATCACCATGGCAGGATCTGTTCAACACAGCAGGGAGATTTCAGCTCCGAAGCCTGGAAACTGTGAATGCAGCTCTAGAAGGTTGAAAGGTTTTAAAAGAGGTTATCCAGGACTAGAAACTTATGTGACAGGTCATTATTACTAGACCCCTGGTGGTCTGACTCTCAGCAAGATCACCAATTGGTTGAAGGGGCGAAGCGCTCGCTGCAGAATCATGACCCAATCAACTGATCGCCGAGGACACCAAGAGGCAGGCCAGCTCCGATCTCATACTGCTGACCTATCCCAAAGATAATCAATTTTTTAGTTATGGAAAACCCCTTTGAAATACAAAACTAAAAATTATGACAAATTTTGGTCATCATTTAACCCTAGAAAAAAAACTAAGGGTGGGTGCACACTTGCGCCGGAGTCCGTCCCCCGCAAATCCGACTGAAAATCTCGGGAAACTGTATAGGGACTGGATAGCGAAAGGTTAGTGACCCATTCATTTGAAGGGGTTTTTAAAGCAATGCGCGAGTGTGCGCTTACACCCTCTGCGTTGCAAAGACGTTTTATTTTGGCTGGAAACAAAGTCAGACATGCAGGACTTTGTGTCCGATGAAAAAATCCGGCTTCGCAGTGCAGAGGGTGTAAGCGCACACTCGCGCATTGCTTTAAAAACCCCTTCAAATGTATGGGTTTTTAAGCAATGCGTCGCTAACCTTTCCCAATCCTTTCCCTACATTTAGGCCGGATTCGCAGCGGACGGAGATCGGGCGCAAGTGTGAACCCACCCTGATTTTACCAGAGGAAGCCGCAACCAGTCAAGCATTCTCCTTGCAGCGGCCACTACAGGCTGAATGTGGTATTACATGATGTCCATTCACATGATAATATAAAAAGTTGGCTCTTGTCCAGTATGAGAGACACTGCTACAAAGCAGAGGACCCCTCTCTATGATGTCCATAAGCCCTAATAGTGCAAACTTCCCCCTTACATAACTTTTTCCCAAATTTAATTTGAAATTCTGCTCACATACAAGGCACATATCACTATGCAGGCTCCACTAGAGGGCGCTCGCTGCATCCAGTCTATACATAGAAATCTATAGTATTACTGTACGCAGTGAGCTACTGTGCTCCCCCAAAGGATGGCTGCAGGAAGCAAGAATTCAACTGAGTGACTATGTCTGTGCAGAGGGTTTGGAGCTCTGTATCAGGAAAAAAAAAAAAGTTACCTATTTAGATTACAAAAAGGGTGGGCATTCCCTTTAAGAGCGTTATAGTATTATATAATGACTTGTAAGATTGGATGATGGATGATTTACTTTCCAGCAATGATGAAATTAACCCACATTAACCCTTCAAGGCCTGAACTCTTGCTGACACAGAAGCAGTTAATCACGACTGCTATATACGTTGGTGTTTTTGGCACCAGTCGTCTCCTCTGAGAAAGGCCAGCATTGATGACTTCACTCCATCTGGTCTCTATTACTGCAGCAATGGCTATTTTTAGATGGGCCGTTGTTCACACCTGAGGGCATCGGCGCTGGGAAACAGGACGCCCACCGGGGATCACCGACATACAACCTTGTTCAACAGTTCACCACAAATACCGCGTTTCCCATGGCCCGGATTTACAAAGTGCCGATATCCTCCCCTGCTTCATTTCCTTCTGTGACAAAATAAAATAAATCGTTTCTGTAAGAAAAATTCCCGCTATTTGAGGCGATGAAGCGGCAAATTTATTAGATCTGTACATTCTTCTGAGAATGTATATTTGTGGAGAGGAGCCGGATCAAACGGGAAAGACAGAAGGATCAGCCCGGCAAGAGATGATAGAAAGGAACGGATATGAGGAAAAACACCCTAATCCCCTATAAAAGAAGAAAAAAAATATGGTTTTTGGGGCGTTTTTGGTTCACTGTATCAGGGAGAACCATGGTGACAACTAAAAATGCTTCTAAAGACCTTGATTTATATGTACCCCTGTACTATATAGGTTTAGTTATATATCCTCTCTCTTCTAGTCTCCTGTGTCAGTACTTACTGCAGTGCTCGCATTCTAGTCATGGAAAATTCCCACCGAGATAGAACAAAGCTAATGGAAAATATAGAATAGTGGAAAAACATTAAAAAACAGAGTCCATTGAAAACATATATAACATTGCACACGTGACCGTGATGCACGGCGGTAAAGAATGGGGCGGATCATGTGATCGCCTTCATTTCGTTCATACGATTTCATAATATACATTTTCAAGACACACAAGGTTTATACGAGGGTGCGGCATATAAAATAACCTGGAAGATGATACTCAAAAGGGTTAATCATATTAACAGAAAATGCATTTCCTATAAGACGAGGCATCCTCCTTGTGACACTCACATGATAAATAAGTAACAAAAACTAAAGTTATAGCTACAGATCAGATCAGATCATATGATGAGAAGGTTGTCAGAGAAAGGGTGGGGGTGGGGGGGATATTATATAAAAGATAATGGTCTCAGAGATGGAGCGATACGCCAAACGCTTGAGGTTATTTCCAGCAAGGAAGAGGAAGCGGGTGTCAAATGTGGGTGGAGGATGGTAAAATAAGAGATCAAAGCACATATATACCCAGGAGATACAGTGACCAATATAGAAAGTATCACTGAGGTCAGCTGTAACTGCTTCAATACACAGGGGAAGAGAGAAACTCCAATATATACTTACATTACACAGCAACCATACAGCAGAGGAAACACTTATGTATTATACTCCAGAGCTGCACTCACTATTCTGCTGGTACAGTCACTGTGTACATACATTACATTACTTATCCTGTACTGATCCTGAGTTACATCCTGTATTATACTGCAGAGCTGCACTCACTATTCTGCTGGTACAGTCACTGTGTACATACATTACATTACTTATCCTGTACTCATCCTGAGTTACATCCTGTATTATACTCCAGAGCTGCACTCACTATTCTGCTGGTGCAGTCACTGTGTACATACATTACATTACTTATCCTGTACTGATCCTGAGTTACATCCTGTATTATACTCCAGAGCTGCACTCACTATTCTGCTGGTGCAGTCACTGTGTACATACATTACATTACTTATCCTGTACTGATCCTGAGTTACATCCTGTATTATACTCCAGAGCTGCACTCACTATTCTGCTGGTACAGTCACTGTGTACATATATTACATTACTTATCCTGTACTGATCCTGAGTTACATCCTGTATTATACTCCAGAGCTGCACTCACTATTCTGATGGTGCAGTCACTGTGTACATACATTACATTACTTATCCTGTACCGATCCTGAGTTACATCCTGTATTATACTCCAGAGCTGCACTCACTATTCTGCTGGTGCAGTCACTGTGTACATACATTACATTACTTATCCTGTACTGATCCTGAGTTACATCCTGTATTATACTCCAGAGCTGCGCTCACTATTCTGCTGGTACAGTCACTGTGTACATACATTACATTACTTATCCTGTACTGATCCTGAGTTACATCCTGTATTATACTCCAGAGCTGCACTCACTATTCTGCTGGTGCATTCACCGTGTACATACATTACATTACTTATCCTGTACTGATCCTGAGTTACATCCTGTATTATACTCCAGAGCTGCATTCACTATTCAGCTGGTTCATAGCTGAAATCTCCCAGAACTCCCTACTTGCTTTACCTCATGTCTCCCTCATTATTATTCTCAGTTACATCATTTATTTTTTCCATTCTGACATTGGTGAAATTTAGATTTTCTTTTCTGGTTTCGGATATTGATCTTATTTTATAACTGAAGTCTAAATTGAAAACACATTCTCTTCTCTCTCTCTCGGACTAACGGCTGCAAAAATAAAATAAAAAATTCTGTTATTATGAAATTTGTTTCCTGCTGTCTTTCGCTATTTCCAGGATTTGATTTCTAAACATTGCTCGAGTTTATTTTATAACTCCGTAAAGTGATCTGCAAAATTCCTGAGTCAGTGGAAATCGCAGCGATGGACACCTGGTGGCTGCAAGAGGAGGAAAAATCGGAGCACGTGAGCAGCAGAGCCTTAAAGTGAACCTCCACCTATAAGACAACTTGTCATAAACAAATAGTGCAGACAAATATGAGAACGTTTACAATATATATTATTAAAGAAAAATGCTTCTCTCTCAACTTCAGGCTCCTCTTTTCTGCTTGTAGAGTTACTTCTACCATAGAAGTATATGGAGAGGGGAGAGGGAGAAGGAGAGGAAAAGACAATTACACTGCTACTTCTAACTCTGCTATGCTGAGTAGGTAAGAGGCCTTTTATCTCTGCTATGTTTAGCAAGGTAACTTACCCAACATTGAGGTAATGAATCACTTCTCACTGGCTGCAGCCTCCTCCTCCCCCTACCCTCTCCATAGACTTCTGCGCGCGAGGCTGACATATATACACCTGTGCTAGCCTTCTGAAACAGACAGCAAAATGGCAGCTAACTGACCGCTGAATTGCTGGCGTTATGCAAGGTGAACCCCAAAAAATTCAGGTTCAGTCAAACCCTACTTTTTTGGAAAATTCATAATGAACCCGGCTGATTACGAATTGTAAACCATTGCTAAGAAACGGAGTGAAGGGAGAGGGAGGCGAGCGGCCTAAAAAGTGGGAAAAAAAAGCATTTTTCTTTAATAACATATATTACAAAATTTCCTGTATTCACCGTTACTGTTTATTTCTGAAAAATTGTTTTATAATTTGGGGTGCACTTTAAAGGCAATGTGCACCTTATGACATAATCAACATATTTTAGGTGTTAATATTGATGGGTATCGACACGAACTCAACAATTTCTACTCTCCCATTTGATATCCTATGTCATTCAATACAGCCTATGGCTTTGCATTAAAAAGATCAATAGTGGAATGTTTTATTATTGGAAACAGTCAGCAAGTTTGTTACTGATAGAAGCTCAGCTAAACTGTTGGGCTATAATGAAGGGTGCAGTTATCTTATCCGGTATCAGATGACTGACAAGTGCCAGTACCATAAAGAGGACACTTCCCAGAATGCAAATCACCAGATGAAGCCGTATGCAGACCCTGAAGAAGCAGAGGGTGCTGCTTATAGGAAGTCTGCTGGCAAAAATTAACCGTACAAACCACTGACGTGGCTGTATAGGTGTAAATATTTACGTCGGCCAAATATCTGGTGTAATACTTCTCTGGAAGACCTAGCAGGGCAATTCTAAGGACTCCCCCGGGAGGAGGGGAGGGGGTTCCATTTACAAGACACAAAATATCAGAAAGAAAATCTAATAAAAGGAATTTATATAAAAATTCTTAAGAACCATAATGACTGTTCCGGGTGTAGAGATGAAGGGGGGATCTGGGCGATTGTCTGAGACGTTCCTCAGGTGCCAGAGGCTATAAATCTGGAAACTAAAATCTTTAAATCGGTTTCTATTAGATAATCTGAAGGAAACTGCCAAAAAGAACAATAAGTGATTGAGGAAAAAAATGTCTGCACCCCTCCTGGAAAGAGAGACGGGTCAGCGCAGGGGCAGAAGACCGGTACAGGCGGCTGTGCTAAAATACTTAGTGTAACACAGGTTCTACTACCAATCTACTCCACCAGCAGAATAGTGAGTGCAGCTCTGGAGTATAATACAGGATGTAACACAGGATCAGTACAGGATAAGTAATGTAATGTATGTACACAGTGACTGCACCAGCAGAATAGTGAGTGCAGCTCTGGAGTATAATACAGGATGTAACACAGGATCAGTACAGGATAAGTAATGTAATGTATGTACACAGTGACTGCACCAGCAGAATAGTGAGTGCAGCTCTGAAGTATAATACAGGATGTAGCTCAAGATCAGTACAGGATAAGTAATGTAATGTATGTACACAGTGACTGTACCAGCAGAATAGTGAGTGCAGCTCTGGAGTATAATACAGGATGTAACTCAGGATCAGTACAGGATAAGTAATGTATGTACACAGTGACTGCACCAGCAGAATAGTGAGTGCAGCTCTGGAGCAGAATACAGGATAAGTAATGTAATGTATGTACACAGTAACCGCACTAGCAGAATAGTGAGTGCAGCTGTGGAGTATAATACAGGGTGTAACTCAGGATCAGTACAGGATAAGTAATGTAATGTATGTACACAGTGACTGTACCAGCAGAATAGTGAGTGCAGCTCTGGAGTATAATACAGGATGTAACTCAGGATCAGTACAGGATAAGTAATGTAATGTATGTACACAGTGACTGTACCAGCAGAATAGTGAGCGCAGCTCTGGAGCACAATATAGGATAAGGTTAGTCCACTCTGTATATAGATATGCACTTTAGTTATGTACCATAAAAACCAAAAACATCCTAAAGATAAAATAGTAAGCCGCTTCCCAAAAGCCCAGCTGAATATCCTCCTGCTCCTAAGATACGGTCACAGGAATAATATTTGGATTTCCAGCCTGGTAATTAAGTTCTGACCACATCTGGCAGTTCGCGGCGTCCATGACAGCTGTGTCTGAAATCCAAGCTCTAAATAACAAATAGACGGCTTCTCTGGTTTATAGAATACTTCTGTGCTCTTCTCGCACCGGCAGAGCTCAAATATTCTGGTTAACTTTTTTTCTTCTTTTTGCGGAAGGAAAAAAGCGATGTGCGTCCCATGCCAAGCGGATTTGCATTCAGCGCGGCCCTCTTAAGATGGAAGGGGAAATTGGTTGCTATGGTTACGGGCTTAGTAATGCGAGTTCCATCAGATATTAAACATTCCACACGCCGCTGGAATGAGGAGTGACCCCATCGTCTTACCAGCGACTCCCGCTTCACGCATATTTTGAGTCCAAATAAACACACATCCCTGGTTAAGCCGTCTGAGGTACTGCAGGAGGAATGCGGAGGACTGCCATAAGTCATACACAGGAACGGCCCAAAAAAAAAGAGGGATGGCGGGGCAAAAATAGCAGCACAAGGTAAAAATAAAGGTTTGGTCCTATTTGGGATTTATTCTACGTGCTGGACCCCTAAAGTGCCCATGAAGGGGCAAGAAGAAGCCCCTGCCCCTCCAAAATTCATGAGAACAAGACTCTTACCAATAAAGCCGTACTTACACATATAGCTCTCTAATGTAAGGAAACATTTTGCAACTTTTCAAGATCTCTGCTTGTTGTCAGTGAATGGGAATATAATAGTTATAATATAGAAGAGTTCATATCTGTCCTGACCATCACAGCTGAGAGCTTGCTACATTGTGTCCAGTCTATACCCTGGCAATACTCTGCGAACGTAAAGGGGTTTCCCGGGTGTTGAAAATAGATGAATTAACCCTTGGATAGGTCACAGACATCAGATCGGTGGGGGTACAATACCTAGAACCCCTCCTATGACAATGACAAACATTTGCAATGCGCCTTTTCGCACACAAGGGGCTCAAAGCACAAGGAGCGCAGTGTAGTAGGGGAGTAAGTGGCTGCTGTACAGGCGCTCACCACCAACACCCACAAGGCTCAGTTGTGCTACAGGAAGCCAATTTACCGACCAGTATATTTTTGGCACGTGGGAAGAAACTGAAGTACCCAGAGGAAACCCACAGAACACAGGGAGAACATACAAACTCCTTACAGACGTTGCTCTTAGTCGGATTCCAACCCAGGACGCCAGTGCTGCAAGGTAACCACGCGAACCCCTGAGCCACCATGCAGCGGTCTGAAGAGTCTGCAGCGTTCAGGTGAGTGTTGCTGCCTCTTAACCGAAAACCAAACACAGCGCCGTACATTGTATAGGGGTTGTTCTTAGTATTGCAGCTCAGTCCCATTTACTTCTATGGAACTCAGATGCTGATGTACCATGTGACTGATGAAGGTGACATCACCAGTCTTTGAAGCTAAACTGCTGCTGCTTTGTGCAGCTGATCTGTGGGGGGGGTCACACATTTAGGACCCCCACTAATCAGATATTGATGAGCTATCCTTACGATAGGTCATCAATATCCAGCTCCTGGAACATCTCTTTTCACAAGGTTTTTCAGGCTTTTCAGTTGGTGACTTATCCTTAGCATAGGTCATCGATTGAACATTTTCAGGGGTCCTACACCCGGGCCCCCCACCGATTAAATGTTTGATGAGCGTTGCCACCTGTTGTCACACAAGCAATTGCAGCACAGTACACTGTATAGGGGTGACGCTTGGTATAACGGCTCAGCCCTATGGACTTGAATGAACCAACCATGTGACCAAAGAACGTGAAGTCAAAAGGTCCATGAAATAGTGCCGAGCGTCAGACCCATGATGATTTTCAGCTAATGACCTAGCTTAAAAATTGATAAACCCAGAAAACCCCCTTAATATTCCAGATTGATACATTGTATCTGTGCACATGAAAACATCTCACATTTAATGGGGTTTTCTGGGCAAAAAAATCAGTTTTCAAAAATGTTAGTGCTATTAAGAGGTTAATAAGTGCAACCAAATACCTTTAGCAGTGTTTTGAGCGATTTCTGGGTTTCTCTGTGAGCTCCTGGCATCTTCTGCATTTGTTTACATGGGCGGGGGTGTTTAGTTTAGATTAGCAATATCAATTAATCCTGGACAACCCCTTTAACATTTTCACGTGCACGGATACAACATCTGAAAATAATCGATACTGATGACTTATCAATAAGTTCATCAGTATCAGATTTTTCTGGGTTCGACACCTGTATCCTGCACCGATCAAGCCAGAAGCAGCCCTTCTCCTATTCACGTAAATGGGAGTTGGGTTGAAATACCCCTGCGCCACCTCTACAGTGTACAGTGCTCCGTATACTGTATACAACTTCCAATCCGTACACTATAGCGGTGGTGCTTAGAACTGCAGACCTTCTCCCATTCACTTATATTGGTCATCAGTAGCAATCACCTTCAGGTCCTGGACAACCCCTTTAACAAACAGAGGACAGGAGGGAGACTTAAAGGGTTTTCCAACTAACAAGTAACCTCTACTTAAAGAGGACCTTTCACGACCTCATGTATATTCGGTTTTACATACCGCTAGAAAGCTGACAGCGCGCTGAATTCAACACACTGCCGGCTTTCCCGTTATGTGCCCCGGGGCTGGAGATATCGGGGGTCTAAATTTCACCGTTTCCTGTCAGTAGGGCGTTTTTGACAGTCTAGCTGCGCTGTGAGGAACGCCCTCCCTGACTGTACTAGTCCATAGACTTGTACTGGGGGGGCGGCGTTCCTTACAGCTCAGCGTCATCACTGGACAATAAGGAACGCCCCCTCTCTCTGTATTCGTCCACAGCCCTGTACTGTCAGAGGGGGCGTTCCTTACTGCCCGGCGATGACGCTGAGCTGTGAACGACCCCCCCAGTACAAGTCTATGGACTAGTACAGTCAGGGAGGGCGTTCCTCACAGCGCAGCTAGACTATCAGGAACGCCCTACTGACAGTGAACGGTGAAATTTAGACCCCCGATATCTCCAGCCCTGGGGGGGCACATACCGGAAAAGCCGACAGTGCGCTGAATTGAGTGCGCTGTCGGCTTTCTAGCGGTATATAAAACCGCAAGTGCCTGAGGACACGAAAGGTCCTCTTTAAAGGACAGCGGGCTAGTTGCTGAGACCCTCGCTACTCCGGTCCCCAGGTTCTGGGCAGTACTGCAGATATACAATCACCATACCATGCTGCTGATGTGTTTGGATCACACAGGATTGACTAGACCGGATACAACTGTAGCAAATACTCAGCTGTGAGAAGTACTACTCATGAAGAGTATTCAGCCTCTGGATATTCCCATTCACTGACAGCGAGCAGAGGTCTTGACAATGGTGAAGAACTTGAATAGAAAGTATATTAGTAAAGTGTTGAACTCTAAGTTATGTAGAATTATAGACAATTATGGTGAATCCACCGACTAAGCCACGCGCATGACAGATGTCGGGACCTGGACCTATGTGCAGACCTGGGGCCCCCAACACTCAATGCAGCTGGTGAAGTGTCATGGTGTTCATTCTCTGCCAAGATGCAGTGGATAGAGGCAGGATAGGGGTCATCTCCAGGTGTGACAATCACGAGTTACCATACAAGTCGTCTTGGGATGCATCATCCAACTACAAGACGGACCAAACTTTACAGACACGTCACATTTCCCAATAGTCGGTGCAGTCATAGCAAACATTGGCACAGCCAGTCCTTCTCCCATTAATGCCAAATACAGCTACACTGCAGCCAATGGCCAGAGCCGCAGCCTCCATGTGTGTCTCTGTGGGCCTGAACCGCACTCACAAGACCGAATTCTCAGAATGTCCTGTGTATTGTGTTTCATCTGGCACCTCCATCACAGCAGCTGTTGTGTGTGTTATGACTGCAGTCTGGTGTCCGCGTGAGCAACGATTACATGTACAATTATATAGACCCGCACTGCAAGGATGTGTGACCGAAAAGATGGGAAGTCTTTACATACCAAAACCTGCTAATTCTTGCATGTAAGGGGTTAAAGTCCATGTGCACCGTGTTACAGATATGTGTTATATATATGCTAACTACATATTATAATTAATCTTCATAAAATGTGGAACAACTAAGCTAACGCTAGGTTCACACTAGCGTTCAGGTTACCGTAATGGAAACCCTGTCTGCTTAAAAAGCGGTTACACAGTGCTTGCAGGACTTTTCTCTCTGCCAATTTTAAGCAGAATCTAGGACAGAGTGCCCAAAGGCTAGTGTGAGCCTAGTGTAAATTATGTATCCTGCATTATACTCCAGAGCTGCACTCACTATTCCGCTGGTGCAGTCACTGTGTACATACATTACATTACTTATCCTGTACTGATCCTGAGTTACATCCTGTATTATACTCCAGAGCTGCACTCACTATTCTGCTGGTGCAGTCACTGTGTACATACATTACATTACTTATCCTGTACTGATCCTGAGTTACATCCTGTATTATACTCCAGAGCTGCACTCACTATTCTGCTGGTGCAGTCACTGTGTACATACATTACATTACTTATCCTGTACTGATCCTGAGTTACATCCTGTATTATACTCCAGAGCTGCACTCACTATTCTGCTGGTGCGGTCACTGTGTACATACATTACATTACTTATCCTGTACTGATCCTGAGTTACATCCTGTATTATACTCCAGAGCTGCACTCGCTATTCTGCTGCTTCACAGAACACAAGCACCGAGTAGGTGATCAGCAACTGGAGATGCTGAGCAATTTCAGCTCTGAAGCCTGCTGACTATCCTTCAAGCATAAGACGACACAATGTAGGTTATTGTCCCTTAGGTGTTGGGTCTGTTTCTCACCTCCTTGAGGCCGCTCCCCATCGTGTCCTCCCACAATAACTCTGATCCCTCTCTCTTCAAGCTTTGGCTTCCATAGATTTATGATGCCCAGAGAGCCGTCCTACAAGAAGTAAGACACAAATCTTATAGAAGTGAAAGTTCTGACAGTTTTTTTTTATACACTTTGTTTCATTTCCTGCAGGTTTTCCCGATTTCTGCTTCATGTCACTGAATGAACACAATGGCCGACATTTACTGATAGTTATGTACTTGGAAAATGATTGTGGATGATAAATCTGGTGCAGTTTTTTCCCCCGTTTATACCACCATTTTGGTGCAGTCTGGCACATTTTGTTACATTTAACTTTCTAAGCAAACCTAGATGTGCCAAAATGCAGCAAATTGTGCCACGCGCCTTATGCCTTACTGTAGCGCAGCCTCCTGTCTGCTCTGATCAGAAACCATCTTAGCTTTTAGTGCTCTGCTATCAGTCCCTGGAAGCCTCAGCTCAGCGTTACATGGATAGCTAGAGCCCATGCCATCTCTACCTGCTGGGAGGACAGCGCCATTATACAAGTATACAGTAGTTATAACTGGGTGAGAGCAGCCTGTCTAATCATCAGCAGTAGATAGTAATTAGCGATAGTCCCCCTCCCATGGAGAGTCCGTATGGTACAGTCCATGTAAATCAATCATACTGGAAGTGAGATGTATCTTTCTCTGTGCTCTTCTATCATTCCCATGATGCCTCAGCATTGTATCACATGGCAGCTAGAGCCAGTACCAACTGTGCCTGTTGGGGACCAACAAATTATATTTGCTTCATATGTTCTAGGTCTCTACTGAGTTTGGGTTTGGCAATATTAGCAGGGATCCTTGCATATCCGCTTCTAGGGTAAAATGGTGGTGGTGGGGGATTGAAGAGAATTTAAGATGATATTCACCGTGCTGCCGTCATTGTATATAGAGAGTTCTATAGAGCCTCCAAAGTCCTGCTGGAAGACAGAGGTCAGGCATTCGTCCAGCCAGAGCTCAGCATTGTACACTGGAACGATGAGCGACTGAAAGATAAGAACACATGGAGGTGAAAGAGGAAACGTCCAACGAACGAGGGAGACTGTCAAAATGGAGGACAGCAACCTGCAAGCCACAGGGCATATATGAACAATAGAGAGAAGTCACAGGGCTGCTATGGAGGACCACTCCTTAGGACAGGCTTTGCAATATCTGATCAGTGCGGGTTCTACTGCCAACACCAACCCCTACTGACCAGCTGACTGAAAGAGCTCCATAGCTTCAGTAGTGTTTGTGCATGGTACTGCAGCTCCAGGCTTAGCCATGACCAATAGTACAGTGCTGTGTCTGGTAATGCAACAGATTGGCAGTCAGACACCAAGTCATCTAAAATTGGGGACCTATCCTAGGGATACATCATCAATACTGTACTTAATAAATAATAATTCATAGAGGGGGAATGGGGGACAGCAGAGGGAGCTGCAAATTGGGCAGTAAAGGGAGCAGAGGGCACCAACTAGAGGTGGGGGGGGGCACTTAAATATCTGTGTGACCATTTCCAGACACTTCCGCACTGGTCACAGCCTTTTAACCCTTAGAGCATCATGGAGGTGGCTGTAATCCAGGGATTCCACAGTGATGTTGGCAGCGCCAGCCCTGACCATCGCGAGTACTCCATTATAAACCAGTGGCGGATCGGATTTTGTTTCTACCAGTTTTGTGAAGAAAATATAAAATCGCCTGTATCTCCGTGAAATTCTTTACTGCTGCGTGAAAAATCGCTGAAAACAATCAAATCTCAGCCGAAAATTTTCCGGAGAAGTCGAGGGATAACTGGGGGAGAGATCAGGTCCATGAACAGCTGCGCCCCTTCCAGACGGACCCCAACATGGCCTCTCGTAGAAAGCAACATTACTAGCAGCTGGCAGATGTGCAGGGGTCCGTGGGGTAGGGGCCTAAGGAGTCAGCAGAGGTATGGCCACTCTGGGATTGGGGGTAAATTGGCACAAAAAAGGTGGAAATAAACTTAGTTCCTAAGTGACAAAATTTAGGATTTCTGGTCCTGGGAAAGCTGGGTGACACTTAACATGGCTGTCATGTCAACATCCACAGCGGTACCACTCATGTAAACTGCAGGTGAACGTACCACATCGGCGGGAGGGTCTTTCCCTGGCTCCTCAATACACAGGGAATCAGGCGAGCGATGCCCAGGCTCTGACATGTAGCTGTGTGCAAAGCAGAACGCAAAGAGTTAAAAATGTGACCAGATCCCCCCCCATTGTCACATATACACAGTATCACTCTGTAGTCACTGCCCCCCCACTGTCACATATACACAGTATCACTCTGTAGTCACTGCCCCCCCACTGTCACATATACACAGTATCACTCTGTAGTCACTGCCCCCCCCACTGTCACATATACACAGTATCACTCTGTAGTCACTGCCCCCCCATTGTCACATATACACAGTATCACTCTGTAGTCACTGCCCCCCCACTGTCACATATACACAGTATCACTCTGTAGTCACTGCCCCCCCCCACTGTCACATATACACAGTATCACTCTGTAGTCACTGCCCCCCCACTGTCACATATACACAGTATCACACTGTAGTCACTGCCCCCCCACTGTCACATATACACAGTATCACTCTGTAGTCACTGCCCCCCCCCACTGTCACATATACACAGTATCACTCTGTAGTCACTGCCCCCCCACTGTCACATATACACAGTATCACTCTGTAGTCACTGCCCCCCCACTGTCACATATACACAGTATCACTCTGTAGTCACTGCCCCCCCCACTGTCACATATACACAGTATCACACTGTAGTCACTGCCCCCCCACTGTCACATATACACAGTATCACTCTGTAGTCACTGCCCCCCCACTGTCACATATACACAGTATCACTCTGTAGTCACTGCCCCCCACTGTCACATATACACAGTATCACTCTGTAGTCACTGCCCCCCCCCCCACTGTCACATATACACAGTATCACTCTGTAGTCACTGCCCCCCCCACTGTCACATATACACAGTATCACTCTGTAGTCACTGCCCCCCCACTGTCACATATACACAGTATCACACTGTAGTCACTGCCCCCCCCACTGTCACATATACACAGTATCACTCTGTAGTCACTGCCTCCCCCCTGTCACATATACACAGTATCACTCTGTAGTCACTGCCCCCCCACTGTCACATATACACAGTATCACTCTGTAGTCACTGCCCCCCCCACTGTCACATATACACAGTATCACTCTGTAGTCACTGCCCCCCCACTGTCACATATACACAGTATCACTCTGTAGTCACTGCCCCCCCACTGTCACATATACACAGTATCACTCTGTAGTCACTGCCCCCCCCCCACTGTCACATATACACAGTATCACTCTGTAGTCACTGCCCCCCCCTGTCACATATACACAGTATCACTCTGTAGTCACTGCCCCCCCACTGTCACATATACACAGTATCACTCTGTAGTCACTGCCCCCCCACTGTCACATATACACAGTATCACACTGTAGTCACTGCCCCCCCCCACTGTCACATATACACAGTATCACTCTGTAGTCACTGCCCCCCCCACTGTCACATATACACAGTATCACTCTGTAGTCACTGCCCCCCCCACTGTCACATATACACAGTATCATTCTGTAGTCACTGCCCCCCCCACTGTCACATATACACAGTATCACTCTGTAGTCACTGCCCCCCCACTGTCACATATACACAGTATCACTCTGTAGTCACTGCCCCCCCACTGTCACATATACACAGTATCACTCTGTAGTCACTGCCCCCCACTGTCACATATACACAGTATCACTCTGTAGTCACTGCCCCCCACTGTCACATATACACAGTATCACTCTGTAGTCACTGCCCCCCCACTGTCACATATACACAGTATCACTCTGTAGTCACTGCCCCCCCCCCACTGTCACATATACACAGTATCACTCTGTAGTCACTGCCCCCCCACTGTCACATATACACAGTATCACTCTGTAGTCACTGCCCCCCCACTGTCACATATACACAGTATCATTCTGTAGTCACTGCCCCCCCATTGTCACATATACACAGTATCACTCTGTAGCCACTGCCCCCCCCCCACTGTCACATATACACAGTATCACTCTGTAGTCACTGCCCCCCACTGTCACATATACACAGTATCACTCTGTAGTCACTGCCCCCCCCCACTGTCACATATACACAGTATCACTCTGTAGTCACTGCCCCCCCCACTGTCACATATACACAGTATCACTCTGTAGCCACTGCCCCCCCCCACTGTCACATATACACAGTATCACTCTGTAGTCACTGCCCCCCCCCACTGTCACATATACACAGTATCACTCTGTAGCCACTGTCCCCCCCCCCGTGTCACATATGCACAGCATCACCCCTATCCAGGTAATGGTTTGTCCCTCTATCCCGCCACACACCTGAGCACACAGACAGAACCACGTGGTTTTGCTCTCCGTTGGACACTACAGACATATCCGGGGAGGGCCTTGGATCTGATTGGCTTCTGACCCGCCTGGTCACTGTCCATTGGCTGTCCCAGCTGTCTATTCACTACAGCTGCCTCATACCATAACATTGCAGTGAGGACAGGAGGATTAACAATGTAGATGATGGGTGTTATTTATTTTATGTTATCCCTATGAGTACCTGTTATGTGTTAATCTTACCCTGTATGATACCGTCTGCTGAGCTATGTATCTAATCTTACCCTGTATGATACCGTCTGCTGAGCTATGTATCTAATATTACCCTGTGTGATACTGTCTGCTGAGCTATGTATCTAATCCTATCATGTGTGACACTGTCTGCTTCTATGTATCTAAGGCTAGGTTCACACCTGCACTGGGTCTCCATTATACGGGTCCACGGGTTTTCGAAGGTAACAGCTTTCTTCCCCAGCGGACCCCCGAACGGAAAACCAAAACGCAGGTGTGAACCTAGCATAATCCTTTTATGCATGATACTGTTTGCTGAGCTGTGTATCTAATCCTATCGCGCATGACACTGTCTGCCTAGCTGCTGTATCTAACCTTATCACGTGTGATACTGTCTCTTGATGTGTGTATCTAGTTCTGCCGTGTGATACTCTGGGTCCTGTCCCGGTCGGCGGGAGGTATGTCCTGGTTTCAACTCATCTGCGTCCGGACGCAATGTGAAGACTGCAGACAGAGCAGCAGGGGAGAGGGGAGTATCAGTGTTTTTTTATGTTAAACTTTGAGGGCAAATTGAGGAGGAACGTTAAACTCGGGACAGATGAAGGGGGGACATGAAACTGGGGACAGATGGAGGGGAGACATTAGACTGGGGACAGATGAGGGGAGACATTAGACTGGGGACAGATGAGGGGAGACATTAGACTGGGGACAGATGAGGGGAGACATTAGACTGGGGACAGATGAGGGGGGCATTAAACTAGGGGTAGATGAAGGGGGGACATGAAACTGGAGGCAGATGGAGGGGAGACATTAGACTGGGAACAGATGAGGGGGGACATTAAACTGGGGGTAGATGGAGGGGGACATTAAACTGGGGGCATATGAAGGGGGGACATGAAACTGGGGACAGATGGAGGGGAGACATTAGACTGGGGACAGATGAGGGGGGGACATTAAACTGGGGGCAGATGGAGGGGAGACATGAAACGGGGACAGATGAGGGGGGACATTAAATTGGGGGTAGATGGAGGGGGACATTAAACTGGGGGCAGATGAAGGGGGGACATGAAACTGGGGACAGATGTAGGGGAGACATTAGACTGGGGACAGATGAGGGGGGACATTAAACTGGGGGCAGATGAAGGGGACATGAAACTGGGGACAGATGGAGGGGAGACATTAGACTGGGGACAGATGAGGGGAGACATTAGACTGGGGGTAGATGGAGGGGGATATTAAACAAGGGGCAGATGAAGGGGGGACATGAAACTGGGGACAGATGGAGGGGAGACAGACTGGGGACAGATGAGGGGGGACATTAAACTGGGGGCAGATGGAGGGGAGACATGAAACGGGGACAGATGAGGGGGGACATTAAACTGGGGGTAGATGGAGGGGGACATTAAACTGGGGGCAGATGAATGGGGACATGAAACTGGGGACAGATGTAGGGGAGACATTAGACTGGGGGTAGATGGAGGGGGATATTAAACTGGGGGCAGATGAAGGGGGCATGAAACTGGGGACAGATGGAGGGGAGACATTAGACTGGGGACAGATGAGGGGGGACATTAAACTGGGGGCAGATGGAGGGGAGACATGAAACTGGGGGACAGATGAGGGGGGACATTAAACTGGGGGTAGATGGAGGGGGACATTAAACTGTGGACAGATGTTAGGGAGACATTAGACTGGGGGTAGATGGAGGGGGACATTAAACTGGGGGCAGATGAAGGGGGACATGAAACTGGGGACAGATGGAGGGGAGACATTAGACTGGGGACAGATGAGGACATTAAACTGGGGGCAGATGGAGGGGAGACATGAAACTGGGGGATAGATGGAGGGGGACTTTAAACTGGGGGCAGATGGAGAGGGGACATTAAACTGGGGACAGATGGCGGGGGGACATTAAACTGGGGGGGGATTTTAAGACGGACATTAAACTGGAGGGGCAGATGGAGGGGGACATTAAACAGTGGGGGTCACTGGACAGGGACATGTCCGCCTCTAGTTGCCCCCAGTTTAATGACACCGTCCAGCTACCCCTACAGTTTAATGTCCCGTCCAGCTGTCCCAGTTTAATGTCCCCCCGCTAGTTGCCTCCAGTTTAATGTCCACCTCCAACTACCCCCACGGTTTAATGTCCACCTCCATCTGCCCTAGTTTAATGTCCCCCTCTAGTTTCCCCCAGTTTAAACTGGGGCACAAGGAGAGGGACTTCATACTGTGGGGCAATTGGAGGGGAACATTATAATGTGGGGATGTATAATGTTAGGGTGACTGTAGGAGTATTATACTGAATGGGCGATGTCAACATTCTATCCCTCTTTCTGTCCTTTGAAAGTTGGGAGGTATACTGTATGTAATCCCATCATGTGTGATACTTCCTTCTGAGGTACTGTATCTAATACTCTCACAATATGTGATACTGGTTTATTATCAAAGCCCATCATGTGATACTACCAGTCCCCATACTGTATGTTGCGCCCACAGATGCCCCAGTGTCTTCTGTCCCTCTATCCGTCTTTCATGTCTCTCTGTCTGTCTTTCATGTCTGCCATTCCTGCCTCTTCCTGTCCGTCTGTCATGTCCCTCTGTCTGTCTTTCATGCCTCCTCCTGTCCATCTTTCATGCCTCCTCTTGTCCGTCTTCCATTCCCATCTGTCCGTCTATCAAGTCTGTCTGTCCTTTTTTCATGTCTCCTCCCCTCGTCTCCGCTGCTTGTCTCTTACTTCCCAGGGATCAGTGATCCTTTCTATAAATCCTTTCATCTCATCTTCTCCATTGTCTAATTACTGATTTCATTACAGACTGTTCCTCTAAAAAGTCCAGGCTCAAGTCTTGGAATAGTCTTAGGAGCTGGCGGCCATTTTAGAGAAATGGAGAGGGAACTGGGATTCAGGGGAATTGCAGGGCTTAGGAAGTTTTAAAAGGGTGGCCCGCCGGAAACAAGTGACCTTAGTCGCGCTTCACAATGGCGTACAAACATAATCAAGGTCATATTCACCTCACTGATGATCCGCCATGACAGCCTGGGTCTTCCTGGTCTTGCCTGTCTTTCTACGCCACCCTTGGCTTGACAACCATAGCGAATGTTCACCCTGATCACCATGGTAACCGACAGGCCTAGTAGGCCCTGGCACCTCTTAGACTGAAGATTTAGGCCTAGATATAACCTGATGAGAAGGCAAGGTGCCACAATCTGATTATACCTGTCATACAATGTCCTCATACATGGAGGCCCATCCTGATAGTGCTGCCATTGTGTGCTCCTGCCGCCCTCATCATCACCTCTGCTGTTTATTTACCTTCTCCTCAGGGACAATGGCTTCTGTGTGCTGAGACAAGCCATGTCTTTGTAATGGAGAATAAATCGTCTATCAAAACATTGGCTAACACAAGGCTTGGGCGGCCATCTTTGCTTCTCCCATATTGGATTATTTAGATTGTTGGTCTCAGTAAATAGTGGTAAGTAATTGTCTGTGCTTACTGTTATAATGGCCGACGATCACCTGAGAAATGCGAATATATGGCCAGAAATGGTCATTTTATTACATGATTGTCAGTGCAAGGGAAGAGATTTATGGCAGAAATAGTATATGAGGTAAAGGAAACTACTACAACCCCCATAATTGAATGTGATACAGTCTGCTGATCTGCTGTATCTAAATGTATCATGTGTGATACTGTCTGCTGATCTGCTGTATCCAAATATATCATATGTGATACTATATACTGAGCTACTGTATCCAAATATATCATGTGCGATTCTGCCTGCTGAGCTGCTGTATCCAAATATATCATGTGTAATACTATATACTGAGCTGCTGTATCCAAATATACCATGTGCGTTACCGTCTGCTGAGCTGCTGTATCTAAATCATGTGTGCTATTGTGAGTATACCCATTATATCTAAGCCTATAATGTATAGGTCAGCTTATCTGGTGTATCTAAGTCTATTATATATGATACTGTCAGGTCACCTGGTGTATCCAAAACTATCATACCTGACCCAGTGTATCTAGGTCTCTCATATATCATATGGCCTACTGCGCTAGTGTATCTAATCCTATTATGTGTGATACTATCTTCTATCAAGTGATACTTTCTGATGAGCTGATGTAGCTAAGTCTTTCACATGTGCTTCTGTCTGTTGCCCCTGTATCTCAGTCTATCATGTCAGATATGTAGTCATCCACAAGACAAGTTGGAGAAGTTGGTAATGCTATGCTCTTGCCCGCAGGGTGATTTGCCAGCATTGGGCAGAATGGCCGCCTGTACAATACAAAATGACTCCAGTTAACAAAAAGACTCCATAAACCAACAAGTCAGCAGGAGACGTCTAAGGCTGCGCAGGTTAGAGCTCACAACACGGCTTCAGACAGATCTCCTCTTAAAACAAGCAAACAACAAGATTCCTGTTTATATTAGGGGCCTTTCGGCTTGGACCACCTTGGAAGTGGCATATTTTTGGTCCGCCCAGAGGACAACGCCTCACAGCGTCCTGGTCATTGCAAAACCGAGAATCCAAATAATACGAGGAGACCGCGGAGTAAAATAATAACGGCAGGCGCCTCACTGCAGACCTCAATCTGATGGAAGGACCAGAGAGCCAGGGGCTTCTAATTAACCCTTACTGGCAGCCAGGCCAAAATAAAAATGGCTGTCCATAGGCCTTCAGGACAAGGAGAGTCTGTTATATGTTTACTCTGCAGAGTTTGCTTTTTTTCTGCAGCCATGATGTGGAAAGTGACATTGTTTTCCATGGACTCCTGTAAATATGAGCAAAGCTGTCAGCGGTGTTTGTGTAGCTCTCCAGTCGGAAATGTTTGTTAAGTATACTGCCACGAGGGCGGCTGATCATATACTGAAAATACCATTCCCAGATATACAGAATATGAGAAGTATTAACAAGTAACTGTACTCTGCTTATGTTATATAATATGGATACAGACAGGAGGCTAACATGAAAATTCCCCACCATGTCCAAAAATATAGTTACTATAATACTGCTCCTATGTACAAGAATATAACTACTATAATACTGTTCCTATGTACAAGAATATAACTACTATAATACTGCTCCTATGTACAAGAATATAACTACTATAATACTGCCCCTATGTACAAGAATATAACTACTATAATACTGCTCCTATGTACAAGAATAGAACTACTATAATACTGCTCCTATGTACAAGAATAGAACTACTATAATACTGCTCCTATGTTCAAGAATATAACTACTATAATACTGTCTCCTATGTACAAGAATATAACTACTATAATACTGCTCCTATGTACAAGAATATAACTACTATAATACTGCCTTCTATGTACAAGAATATAACTACTATAATACTGCCCTTATGTACAAGGATATAACTACTATAATACTGCCTTCTATGTACAAGAATATAACTACTATAATACTGCTCCTATGTACAAGAATATAACTACTATAATACTGCTCCCTATGTACAAGAATATAACTACTATAATACTGTCCCCTATGTACAAGAATATAACTACTATAATACTGCCCCCTATGTACAAGGATATAACTACTATAATACTGCCTTCTATGTACAAGGATATAACTACTATAATACTGCCTTCTATGTACAAGAATATAACTACAATACTGCCCCTATGTACAAGAATATAACTACTATAATACTGCCTCCTATGTACAAGAATATAACTACTATAATACTGCTCCTATGTACAAGAATATAACTACTATAATACTGCCTTCTATGTACAAGAATATAACTACTATAATACTGCACCTATGTACAAGAATATAACTACTATAATACTGTCCCTATGTACAAGAATATAACTACTATAATACTGCCTCCTATGTATAAAAATATACTATAATACTGCTCCTATGTTTCTGACTGTAATTGCTTTTTCACTGAATAAAAATAGTTGTGTGCCCCTTTAAGAGCCCATAGCGTATAGAATGCTGATGCAGCGCTTTGTCTCCAGAGGTTGATAATTGATACTGACTTCTACGCGGGGTCGGGTAAGTAGAAAATATATGAAAAACCTTCTAATAACAATATGACAAGAGGCCATTCATGGAGATAAAAGCCTCTATCTGTTCCATCACTGGCGTAACTGACATCTCACAAGGCAGGAAATTAATGTTCGGCTCTCAGTGAGGATAAGACTGCAGCGTTTTAAGGCCTGGGATCAGATAACAGGATTGTTCATAATCATTTTTCAAGGGGTTATTGTGAATTTTTGTAAGTGGAATCAAAGAAGAGATTAAAAAAGGAGTAAAATAGGTAATAAAAAAGTGAAAAAAATTTAAAGGAGAAGTAGACAACATTAACAAGGTGGACCTGTGCGACATAAAAGGGTGCCTGAAGTTAGAATATGTGTGGTCTAAAGCGGGCCATACTCTTTAGATGAACATCAGCTGAACCCCCTGATTTTGGTGGGAATGGTTGCCCATCTAATGTGCATGGGGGTGTTCCAACTTTCCCCCAATGGCAGACCCTTCAATGTGCTGGATTTCAACAAGCTCGATTCCTTTGTTGTTGTGAAGTTAAGTCATTAGAGGTGGGCATCAATAAATCTCTATGTGAACTCTTGGCCAAGTGGGCATCTGTATGGTGGGGCTCGGAAGAGATGACCTAAGAATATTATTAGTTTATTTTGTTAGTGACTGCCATAAAGGACATTGGTTTTTGGGCAGGGATTGAATGTGGCATAGAATCAGGATGTTCTTGAAAAGTGTGAGGGAACCTGGAGAGGATACAAAGTCCATAAAGATGTCCAACTGGGTTGGATCCAAACTTAGGACTTCAAAAGTTCTGAAGTTTATTAAGCCACTGCGTCACTCAATCGAAACCATTGCAAAAATATTCAAAATGGCTGTTCAGTGTGGTATCTTATGACAATAAATGATGGGTCATCCTTGGATACTTACAAGTCGGATTTACCGTATCCACTGGTGACCTGATCTAGTCCATCAGGACACTGAAGAACCTTTCTTTAACCTTCAGACCCCTTGGTATCTCTTGCCCAGTGAAATGATGGACAACTCTGCTGATTATATCTTCTCGAATTTCTTTCCAATCACCACGGCCCATCTTCCCCCTCCCCCCAACTCCATCCATCTTCTACAAGACAAATAAACAGTCCACCAGCCCCATTCACCTGAGTAAACAGTGGTAAATGATGACTTGTTTACGCACAGGGGGCACAAAAGTTTACATAAAGCTTGATGTAGGGGCTGATCCAGTTTTGATTGGTAATTATTAAGCTTGGCCTTGGTCACCGACCATTATAGAGCTCAGATGAGCGATAGTCACACTTCTGAGTCATTTCTGTCCTAACTGTTGCAGCCCCAGCCCCCATCCAAGTTTTTGTGGCCTAATTAGCCCTAGTGGGCATATTGTCTGTCACCCGAACTGTCAACCAAGGGTTTGCTAAAGTAATGGCACCCTTTTGAGCCTGAAGGCTACCTGGCTCTTTACGGCATGGAGAGGTCAGCATCCCATGACTTGGGTCTCCTAAGATTTGGTTTTCCTATCAATCTTAACTTTTTGAGATGTTATTTGTGGTGCAAAAATGTAGTCAAAAAGTTGTCATCTATTTTCAGAAGCTCTCGATACATTGATATAATGTTTTCTTAGAAAGTCCTTTGACTGGCGCAGTAAATGCTGCAGATAACTATTCTGACTGACGGAGGGTCAGTGAGAAAAAAATTTCATCTACATTTTTTTTTCTCTGTTCTTTACTTATCTCGGCCATTCAAGTCTATGGGGCTGTGAAAAAAAACTGCACACGGACGTCATCTGTTTGCTGTCCATGTTTTATCCGTTTTTTTAATGGATCAGACACGCATCAAAAATGAAAATACACTAGAAGGTACAATGTCTGTTTTTTTATAGCCCTCAAAATGGATTGTTTATGCATAAGGCTGAGGCCCCACATTGCGGAAACGCAGCTTTTTTTGTTGCAGATTTTGCTGCAGTTTTTCTGAGTCAATACCAGGAGTGGATTGAGCAGAAGGGAGAAGTACAAGGCTAAGGTCCCACACAGCTTTTCCACATTGTGTGGCTTCAGCCTCAGTCTGTATTTCTGTTTTTGTGTTGTTTGTGTGTCATCCATTTATTGGGGGGGTCTGCAAAAAAAAAAAAAAAAAAAACAGATGTCTTCTTTGTTTTTTCAGCATCACCAAACAGTGAATCTGTGAAAAACACATGAAACATGAATGACATCTGTGTGCTGTCTGCTGCCCCCCTCCCAACACTTAAACTTGCATAGCCAAGACAAATAGTGCATGCAACATTTAATTTTTACTCTCTCGATTCATGAAAAAATGGACATGTGATTGGCTCCACTCACTATAATGGGTCAGTTTTTTTCATGGGTAACACTCGGATTGAAAAAGGACCCTAAGGTTAAGTTCACATTTGTCTTACAGTTCAGTTTTTATGTTCCATTGTTCCAACAGCATTATAAGAATCTGTAGTATGCAAGTGTGAATGAGCTCGTGCTCCAGAAAGCAAAAACTTAAGCCAGTCTCCAATTTCCTCTTTTTCGAGAACTTATTTTAAAGAACATTTTTCCTAGATTGTTTTAAACACAGGACTCTATCATTTTTCTGCATTTCAAGGATCTTTTCCCCCCTCGCACAGTAAGTGCATTCCTGGACAGAGTGAAGTCTATAAGACAGAGCTGTAGTGTTCATTTTCCTCCAGGGTTGAGTTGTAGACGAGCAGAGTGTGTACTATTTGCAGGGGAGTGTGCCAGGAGTTCAGGAGGAGGCGGTGGCTGCGACCACAACTTGTTGTCACGCCCTGTTCTTAGCACGCCCCAAGTGGGCGGGGCCAGCGCGCTGACTGCGGAGAGCTCATCCTGGAGCGGCTCAGTGTAGAGTGCGCTGCCTGCGGACGAGCTGGTGTTGCCGGGTTTTGAGCTCTGCTGCTCCTGAGTGATGGGGAGAGGAAGTTTGGGAGCTCCTGGGTAAAGTCTCGGCTCCTGCACTGGGCAATGTCCTCACATTCTGCCCCTGCTCTGTTCCTGCTCCCCTGGATTATTGCCTCTTAGTGCGTTTTTTGGATTTATTCTTGCCCTTGCTTCCCTGTGACTTGCCATCATGCTAAGGAGGGTTCTGCTCAGCGTCTTCATGGTGGTTGTCACTGGTAGAGGGACCTCAGCACAGCCCTCCAGTGACCTGTGCAATTGGAAAGGAAGGTAAGGATGCCCCTGGCACCTCCATTTATTACCCCCTTGCACCCCTGCTTCTGTAGAAGGGTCTCCTCTGTAGACAGACCCTTAGTGTGAGGAGTGGGAGGTGGCACTTTATTCCTTTCATCTCCCCTTCAAAAGAAACTTTTTGGAAAAGTGAACTTTTTGAGAAGGAGAATGTCTTGCTTTGTGATGTTGAGTCCCCTAGAGCTTCCAGTCTCAGATTTTGAAAACTTTTTGTGAGTTTTTTTTTTCAAAAATATTTTGTCAACTTTTTGAATGTTTGGTGACCACTCACCTGCTCCTGCACACACAGTGTGATATCATGTAACCATTACCACTATGATAGGACCCACTGGGGCTGCACCCATCTTCAGAGCAGTAACAAGTCAGTACTAGACTAACCAGTCTATAAAAACTCTGCAGGAGTTCCTTCAAGTCTCCCCCAGCTGATGGAGGCAAAGGTCCTGGGTGGTGACTGCAGCTCAAGGTTGGAGGGTTGTAAAAGCCAGCTGACTATCAGATGTTCAGCGCCTATCATGGGGCTTGTTTGCGCTCCTTTGAGTAGAAGAAAACTGATTTTTTTTTTTTTTTCTTTTTCTTATGAGCTGTCGTTCTTTATTTCCTAGATTTGGCAGTGGGTGGCATTTTCCGAGAAATTAGTCAGAACTTGGTGACAGAAATGAGTGACACAGAGTGGTGTTAAAAAGTGGCAGCCCCTTCTGATTGTGATCTTAAATTTATTTTTTTTTTCTTTGGTTTTGAAAATTTCCAAAATTGTCACCTTTTTATTTAAAATTTGTGTAGATTTTGGAGACTTCATCCTGAAACCCTTTATGGTCCAAACCTAAATTGACTGGCCTTTCACGGGTCACTGATTGCTGGTGTGTGCATATACAATGAAATGACCAGGGGGCATGGGGGTGGGGAGTGTAGAATTCTGTGCTAACTTTTTTGCCCCAAACATTTTACTTTTTTTAGAGGATGAATAGATTTTATCAGAATTTTTATTTTTATTTATTTTCCAAAAAGTTGAATAAACCCACTGGACCAAATCAATGTAAACACGGAATGCAATATTGGTTTCAATCTTGGCAAATGCTTGTCATCAGCGAGGCGTTGTGTACCGCATACAAAAACTTTTAACCTTGTGTGTGTCTTCTATAAGCCTCCACCTGAAAGGTGATAGATACGACTGTCTGTACGTCCCACCGAAACGTCTGCCGGTTACATCATAGTCTGGTAGGATTCCCTTTGGGTAAATTGGAATAACATGAAAAGATGCCAAAAATATAAAGAGTTAACCCTTTATTTGTGGTTCCTTGTCAAGCAGAAGCGTGTGGTGTCCTCACTTGCATGCTCTTGTGGTCCAGGTTGGCTGTAGACCTCTCACTTTTATGGTATCGATTGATGTTTTTGACTCTCTGCCCCATTTCTAACTGTTCCTTTTTCTTCTCCCCAGTGGACTTACCCACGAGAGCCACAAGAAGGATGTGGAACAAGTTTATCTGCGGTGCTCCGAAGGTTCGGTGGAATGGCTTTACCCCACGGGGGCGCTCATCATCAACCTGCGCCCCAACACCTTCACCTCGAACTCTCAGCACTTCACTGTTTGTATCAAACCTTTCGTAGGCTCCAAAGGAGCTAATATTTATTTGGAAAAAACTGGAGAACTGAAACTTTTAGTATGGGACAGGGACCATCAACCCCAAAAAGTCCACTGCTTTAGCTTGGATCAAGGAGGCTTGTTTATCGAAGCGACGCCCCAGTTGGACATTAGCCGCAAAATCACTGGCTTCCACTATGAACTCATAAGCCAGAGGACGCTCTCAGATTTGCACGCCGTTTCTGGTAAGGGGGCAAGTTGGAAGAAACCAACGATTTATAATTTTTTTTTATGACCAGATCTGTTGTAATATCCTGAGCTGCTACTAGGTGGCACTGTGGGGAGCTGGAAAACCAATATCAATGTTTTTGTTGCAAGAACTTTTTGTTGGTAACTCCATAAGAAATTTAGATTTTTTTTTTTTTTTTTTTTTTGCCATTTTGATTTTTGCAGCTAATTTGCCTGATTCTGGGTTACTCCAGGATCATGTAGCATTGGTCATAGTATAGTAAGGTTTGGTCTTATTATGGCTGTGTGCACCCCAACTTTTTGGGTGTTTTTGTTTAGTATGCTTGCTTCGATACTATAACCTTACACTTACTAAGTAGAGTACTATTACTAATGCTGATGATGTCATCAGCTCAGTTAGAATGCTAGCCTCTGATTGGCTATGGGCTTATGACCAGCACCATTAACGATCTGCTTATCCCCATTTAATTGCCGGTGATACCGTTTATGACCCGGCCTACACCCAGTCTTCAGATATCATAATAGTAGTAATTGAGGCGGAGTGTGAGGATACTCCGCAGCAGGCTGACTATTAGAGCTGATGTGTGTGGCAGGACCTGTCAGGAGAGTCTGATTCAGTCGTAGTCATTTACAGGATCTAAACAAAACCACTGGGGTGTGGATCCCTGCTTGTGTGGCACGCCCTGGGTCGAGGACGTGGAGTGACATTTTAGTGAAGTGCGCTGGAATGACAACCCTGTCAGTGTTAGTCACTCCTGACTGCTAAATACAATTTTTACATCTTTTTGAAAATTAGTTTGATCCAAAAATTCCTATATAGTCAATCTGGGCTGTTTTTGCCTACTGGATTTTAGCTAACGCATCGGTGCCCCTTGTGGTCAGTTGTGGAAATTTTGTTATATTTGCATTTTATGATCAGAACTTGCATCTGATACGGAGTAAATATTACTCAGTAATGCCGCAAGATGCAGATTATTAATCTGAGGGCAATGTAATTGACCCTTTCAGGTGAAGGGCACTTGGTCTGGGCCGGCTATACTTGTCCCTTGGGGCAGTTTCCTATTTGGTGATGTATTAGTGAGTGACTTATTAACCTGATGGTGGAAAATAACTTTTCCTTATTTCAACCTAAGGAAATGGCTCCATTAGGGTTTGTCATGGATTTTATGGTCCAGCAGAGTCAACAAGAATGTGTTATCTTCCCTTCCCCCCCAGCCTCATTCTGTCTTGTCAAAAAGTTTATTTCGGGACTTGACACCTTAGCTTTACACTGTGACAAGCTGTGTGGCCTAACATAAAAAACAGCAGTGTATTTTAAGGGAGCGATGTTACATTTTTAGATAAAACAAACTCAAAAATTTTTTCAAAAAGTTACGTTCTCAAAATTAAGGTGCGATAGCAGCCCCTACAGGCTCTAAGGATGTACTGCACCCCCAGAACGTTTTCATTCTATAAAGCCAAGAAAGCTTCAGGCACGATCTGTGGGGCTATAATAATACTTAATAGGTTAACCCTTAGCAGACAGGATATAATGGGAAGGAGGGCCTTGCCCAAACAAGCTTACTATCTAATCTTTGAGACCGGGATCGGGGCGTACCCTTGTTTTATTAAGAATTAAGTAGTCTTAATAACACAGTAGCAATAGGTGACGTCTTATAAGCACCCACGACTACAAGTACCAGCATGCCCTGTGCTGGTCGTGATTATTTTTGAGTGCCCCTTTAGAAAGGGTATAGGAAGTTGAGTCTTATCTCAAACTAATCTGGTGGTCGTTGCCTCTGGCGACTTAGGATATCGGAGTCTCTGGCATTTTTGCAGTTTGATAGATCTGGAAGGAGCCGGTTGTCGTTGTCATGACCTCCCTGATAAAAATCTTCACATTTCCTTCCAGTTTGTGACAAGTCATTAATTTCTGAGGCTGGGGGAAGCGGAGTGACTTTAGTCTAGGTATGTGAGGAGGAAGGGGGGGTTAAAAAAATAAAAAAAAAGGGGGGGACGACGACACAAATTCTCTGTATTTTTGCAGCATTTGGACACATGTCCAGCAGGGGGTGTATGCAAGGTCTGTAATTACCCAGATGAAGGGGCCAGGGGGGCGGCAGTGAATAGGTGCTAATCCCTTATTGTAAAGCTGGAGTGGTAATTAATTATTCTACAATTGTACATTCTTTTGGGACCTTTGGGGCATTGTCCGGACAGAAAGAGGATTTACCTTCCTTTAGAGGCCATTGTTGTGTTAAAGAGACCAAAATCAAAAATTAAAAGGGACCATCCCTCCCTCTATTTGTTTTTTTTATGCTGTGTACATACAGAGGTCATCCTTTAAGACCTAAGAGGACAGAACTTAATATTTCCACTTTGACCCCAGTTGAGTGCCAAATTTTTCTTGTTTTGGCAGGGCTGCATCATGTCTAAGGAGCCAATCAGAAAAATACGATCTACTTTTTTTTTTTTTTTTTTTTTTGAGCTTTGCTATGCCCCAGACCTAATCCTACAAGCTCGGGTGACCCACTTGTCCATACATTTTGGAAACCATTTTGTATCCACGACTAGCTTCAGTACACACAGATTGTAAGAAAAGTGCCCATTTTGCGGATGGCTGATCGTGAATTGCACCCTCTCTAGTTCCCCTCTTTAGGATTTCAATGGCCATAAGCCGTCAGGTGCTTGTAGGGGCAGCTGGGGTTAAGCCACAAAACCCCTTTGGTGTCAGAGGAATCTGTCAGCTCGCTGCATTCCCTAATCCTCCTTCCTCCGCTGTGTAATTTGACTTGTCTGGTCCTGGGGTTGTGATTTCTCATCAGGGAGGTTCAATTGAACGCATCATCTCCGATCACATCAAGGCAGATCAGTGCAGTGTGCGGCCGAGTGGATTGGGGCCGGTCGACCCCTTTCTGGCCCCTAATACCATTCTGGCACTTGCTAGGGGATTTAATTTGTGCATGGGTAGTTGTAGATAGCTAGTGTGGCCCCATATTGCCTGAGGTCACGTCGAGCCCCATATTTTGTACAGCTCGGGTGTGTATACCTGGGTTACTTATTAGATGAAATCTCTCAGTATACCCTGCTTGTTCCGGGCCTTCTAAAGTGTTGTCTTTACCTAAGAATCTGATGTAGGAAAACACTGCCCTGTTGTAGGTGTGTCTGACAACAAGCTTGTTTGACTGCACCAGCAGAATAGTGAGTGCAGCTCTGGAGTTTAATACAGGATGTAACTCAGGATCAGTACAGGATAATTAATGTAATGTATGTACACAGTGACTGTACCAGCAGAATAGTGAGTGCAGCTCTGAAGTATAATACAGGATGTAACTGAGGATCAGTACAGGATAAGTAATGTAATGTATGTACACAGTGACAGCACCAGCAGAATAGTGAGTGCAGCTCTGGAGTATAATACAGGATAAGTAACGTAATGTATGCACACAGTGACTGCACAAGCAGAATAGTGAGCGCACCTTGTGATATCTTCTCCTTCCATTGCCAAGGGGCAGTCATTGCTTGGTCCTTTCTGACAACAAGTGTGGTCTACTGTCCCCACTGCCATGTTCTTCCTGACAACCTCAGGATCAGAGGCCAGGTCTCTCGCAGCAGCTGGAACTTGCGAAAAATGCTGTAATTACATCTCCTGGGCCGAGCAGCGATTACAGAGGCGTACACGGGGCTGTGCGGAGGGGACTGCTTCAGGTTACCTAAGGATACAGTTAGGATCTTTTTAAAGAATTTCCCTGTAGGTTTTGGCAGCTGACCTGCACAATGCTGGTATTATCCGGCCAGTGGTTGAGTTACCGTCCCCTGAGCTTTCGGGAGACGCAATAAAGCTCTGCTCTTTTCAGTGTCGATGAATAGATGCTTGTTAGGATAACCCCGAGTGGTGATTTCGGCCACTTCCAGGGAAAATTTGCATGCTGCCGTTCCGACACAAACCTTTTTGCTTCCAACTGTCTGTAGTGTCTTCCGATCTGGGAGCGGGCAATGGTTACAGCTGTGCCAACGTGGACGCGAGCCATTGGAGGAGTCTTAGGGCCAGATTGTACCCTGCCGCCACGTTCAGTCTGAATGTATTCTGGTTGTTGGGTTGTGCCATTTGGTGGTAGCTTTCGATAGGGCATTGGAGCAGTGAATTATGGATATTGTACAGAATTGTGATCAGAATATTTTAGAGAACCTATTAATGTACCTCTAAGCTGGCCATAAGTATTGGTCTTATGATCTAGATTCTTCTACACACAAAATGGCCGCCTCCGGGACTCACATGAAAGGTGTTTTTCTCTCCATCTACTGCAAGTGGATAATCGCATGCCCCCAGGCCATTCAGTCAGACCTTTATTGACACAACTACAGATTTTGATGCATTACTTGAAATAAGTTGAGCTTCAAGTCCTCGGGGCTTAGTCACTTGTCGCTTAAATGATCAACAAACTCTTAAGAGGGCGAGTCATGACCTGCAGTTTTTGGAACCTGCTTCGCTCCGAAGTGCCTAATTTACTTTACCTGTCCACCTTCTATCACAAAATTTTTTTTTAAGATTTCAAAAAATTTCAAAAATTAGTTCATGGTTGTTACCTGTACACAAGAACCCGCAGCAGAGCTGTCAAAGGGTGTTTATGGTTACTTAGCAGGGCCTGGACACAGCCCAGATCCTGTGTAATCCAGTCGGGCCGCATGTTGTAAAGCACTTTTATCGTCAGGTGACTGGAATAGTTTGCATGATTTCACAACCTAATCCCTGCAATTTACTGCGGAGACATTAGTGCTAATCTAGGAGAGAATTTTTTTGTTACGGTGCTCACAGAATTACAGGTATCTTACTGTAGGAATTGAGTAATATTACATTGCGGTGAATGTTGGGCTTAAAGGGCAATTCCAATCACCCCTCATATTAACAGCAGATGTTCTGTGTTGTAGGGTAAAGAAATTTAATTAAAATAAAAATTAACAAAAATCAATTATTTTATTTTTTTTAAAAATATATTAAAATTGACTCCTGGTCCATTAACTGGTAGGAGCTTTGATCTGTGCTCTATATTGCCCCCTGTTGTGCAATGCACTTTGTATGAGCTTCTAAAAGTAGTGGGGAAAGGGAAGTGACAACTGCTCTGAGCATATTTCTGGATTAGGAATCAGTTGTCACTTTTTGAGCCCGTTTAATCACAAAAAGGCGCAGGCAAAAAATTTTCAACTCCTCACTGTAGTAGTGTAACTTTATGTGTATAATTTTTTTTTTAATTTTTTTTTTTTTGGTCGTGGTAGAAATTTTTTTAAAATCTTGTTTTTGTGACTAAATTTTTTGAAAAATTGTGACTTTTTTTTTTTTTTTTCCCCCGGATTGTCCTAGTAATGTAAGTTTGTGTAATGAGACAATGCAGAGATTGTGTTCTGCCAAGCGTGGGCAAACATGGCTTACATCAATCAGTTTTTTTTTTTTTTCTATAAATTCTCCATCCCCAGAATTCCACTTTGAGTTGTGAAATACAATGCGAAATAAGAAAATTTTGCTGCGGCAGCAAACCATGATGAAAGGACCTATTATTTCATGTCCACTTATCTTGTCTGTTTTTCTTTCCAGATCCCTGCCGGCCGTGCAGCGACACCGAGGTCCTATTAGCCATGTGCATTAGTGACTTTGGTGAGTATTTTAGATTTTTATAAATTTTTTATTTATTTATTTTTCTGAAATTACTGCTTCAATGTGGCTTCATTAGCGCTTGTATACAGCAATCGATGTGAGCGAGCAGGGCTTCAGTGTAAATCATGGGGAAATGCACTTTAATGTAAATTAGGTCTTTGTGGCTTGTTTTGGCTGTGTATGTTGGTGGATTAACAGATATATTTTTATTTTATTTTTTTTTTTATAGTGGTGAAAGGTTCCATCTCGGACGTAGTGACCAACATTGAGCAACAGGAATCCATCATAAATATTTCAGTCGATAAACTTTATAGACAGAAAATCAAAATATTTCAACCCAGCAGAGAAGGTCACAGCTGGGAAGGACATATTAAGACGCCACTCGAATGTGGCGTGAAAGCCGGTTCGGGAGAATTCTTATTTACTGGACGTATGCACTTTGGGGAGCCCCGACTTGGATGTGCACCCCGATATAGGGATTTCCAAAGGATATATCAAGAAGCAAAATATAAGGGACTTAACCCTTGTGACATTGTCACAGACTGAAGGACGTCACTGCCTCACCTGGAGAAAAAAAAAACGTATTGACTTTCAGACATTGGGACTGGCAGATGATCAGTACCGAAATACTCTGAAGGATTTATACTAGTGGTCAGAACTGTAAGGGGGGACCCCAAGACTGCCCGGCCCTCCAAATCAGTGGACACTGTTACACTAACGTGTAGGAGGTACGAGCCGCGCTGCACAGGACGCCATTTTTAAGTCTTACTGAAAATTTAAATTATTTTTATTTTTTTTTTTAAAGGACTTGAGTCTTAAGAAGAAACTGCCGTTACTAATGGGTTAATTGTGCACGTAGCAAACCGGTATGGCGGATGTGTATAAATTGCGCAAATGTGGACGTTGTTGAATTTTTCTTTTATAACATGCTTTGTAAAAAGCTCGGTGTAAATTTTCTTTGAGAATGTTTCTTATGTAAGAAATGACTGAAGAGAATCTGTTTTTTGTTTTTTTAAAAAAAATTTTATTGTACAATCGTGGTCTGCCATTTTGCACAGGCTGGCGAATTGTTGGTATTTTTTTTTTTTTTTAAATTCCAGTGAAATAAAATTCCCTAGAATTTAATTTATATTTGTGAATTGTCTGTCATGTGACTGTTTCCATGCAAATTTTGGGCCCAAAAAATTACCTCCTCCCCACCCCAAAAACAGGGTAATGAGGGCTGAAGTATGGTTACCTACTCCAGTCTCCATATTGTGGAGGAATATGATCCCCCTAATAGGAAATTCATCCAGTGCTGAAAAGTCTATTAGACAAATATTTAGATGTTTCTTAATATTGTAGGCCCTGACTTTAATGGTGGTTTTTGGAGTATATGAAGAGGAAGAGGGTCCTGTAAATGGAGTGGAGAGCTATAGCATTTTATTGGGTGATGTAATACCACATTTCTCCTATAGTGGCCTCTATAGGGGAAATGTGCTTTCCCTGGTGATCGCCTGGGTTGTAACTTTCTGGACCCAAATCAATTAGCTGATCCTGAATTAGAAAATTGGAAGATATCGTATCTGGAACTTAGAGAGTTACGTATTAAAAATTAAATTTCTGAAAATCTTCTAATTTTCATTTACCTACTTAATGAACTAGATCGGGTGTATTTCTTCAAGCAGATATTCATTTCACCACTTATTACATGGTTGAGTCTTATACATGAGTGGTAAATCCTTTTTATTCTGAATACTACTTCCATGGTGCCTTGGGATAGGGCACAAATTTTAGATTCCCTTCTCAGTGGGAGGAGCTTTGACCACAACAGGGAATCAGATTCATTTTGACAGCAAAGAAGCTTGGAAAAGGTTTGTTCTGATTGGTTGCTAGAGGAGCTCCTCCCCTGAGGAACTACTTCAGGTTCCGTGTTACATTTTACACATATAGTAATGTTGGGCACCTCATTCGAGGGTTCAGATAAACCAATCCTCCTGTATGTCCTAATGGCATTTAAAAAAAAAAAAAAACACCTTTTTTTAGGCCCCAGTGGCAAGTCAGATATTTCAAAATCAACTTGAGATGGACTATTTTGTGTCTAGCAAAGGTTCCTTGGATTCTTTGGTGGGCCTCATCAACTTTTCCAAGTCCTGGACTAGACGGCTAAATGTAACTTGGCACCCGATCTGTCTTTCCAATGGAGTAAACTGGGCTATTCCTTCCAGTACCATATCAGATTGTCATACTACCCCACCCACTGCAGAAGGTGCACTAGAAATTCAGCAGGTATGGTATCCAGCTTGGCGCTCTCTGGGTGTCTTTCAAGGATCTACAAGTAAAACTGTTGCCATGCCTCACCATGTCTGTCTTAACGTTGTCTCTGCATAATAAGTTATGCATTAAGTTTTGCTGTTGTGTTGCAGCAGTCTTTCCATACAATGGGTATCAACTGGAGATCCCTACCATCCTGTATAACGGCAGAATCTAAGACATTTGTCTGGGTTCTCAATATCCGTAGGATGACAACAAGCCGTTTTACCTTGGCTAGGTTATTTCGATACAGGGCTAGGACCTCCAAAGTGAATCTCTGGCTCAGGTGCCAAACCAGACTCTGTAAGATATGCTATTGTCAGAGTTCCTTACTGTGGAGCTTCCCCAACCCCATAGAAAAAAACTTTTAGCTAGGTGCCAAGTAATGGTGCTGCCCTTTTACCACTGGCTGCAATATGGCAACCTAAAAATACCTTCTGCTCCACAAATTCCAGCCATCTAGAGCCTGTCAACTATTGTTCGTGGTGACTGATCACACTGATGGGATCATCTTCTACTGACTCTACAGGCTGGATTTTGGTTCAGTATGCAAAATGTCCTCCAGGGAGGTTCTGCATGGCTCTAGCCCAGGAGAGGAAGGCAGCAGTTTCTGCACAAGCTTGCGGCTTCGCACATTCGTCCACAGATACAAAGTCTTTCTTTTTATGTGCGGCTGTTTCTTAATTTCCAGTTAATCATTTTTAATCCACACTAAATCAATGAGAACAGATGAGAGAACTGAGACCTCGGGACGGTTCTTCCTGTAAGTGATGTCATTGGAGAAGAAAGACCCCATTGTCTGGTGACATCGCTCCAGAAATAACAGTTAATATGCCAGGGAATGTGAGTGTGTGAGTCTGGAGCTGTGTATGACTGTGTGTGCCAGTCTCCAGTTTGAGAGTGTTTTTGTAACTGTGTGCTTTTTATTTTAATTGGGTTAAAGAAAAAAAAAGTCCTTTTCGATGGAGAACGTTTTAGGAACTGGAATAGGTCATTTTCAGTACACCTGCATGCTCGGTAAGGTGGTCACAAGCAATGGCTGTCTACAGTATATGGTCAGCTTTACGTTATCTCAGCTATTTTGCAAGATTCCCCCCAAGCAGTGCATGTGTCCTCAATGCAGAAAGATGAACAGACACCTCTGTCCTCCAGACTCCTCTGGCAGCAGATTATCTCCCCCAAGAACAAAAGGATCAGGCATGTTGAAATCTACCTGCCTGCTCCTTTTCTCCCCAACGTTGGGGAAAGTTGGTAGGCCCACATACATATAGATGGTTGGCCTGTTCTGTCTAAATCTGTGGTTTTGGCAGATACTCCTGGTCAGCTTTAGACCTTGAGTCCTCGTTGACTTTTTAGCCATTGCATAGATGAGCTCTGCCAAGGCAGAAGCCACTTTTTGGATAGTTCCCTTCTGAGAACGATTGATAAGTGTCTACAATTGCCATGATGGTAAATGTGGGACAGAAGGATCAGGCAGTGGGATATCAACATACCCAATTCTTTTGTTCTCAGGGTTAAGCCGCCACTAGAGGTTTAACCAATAGCCATGTTCTATGCCCAGCCAAGAACTATTCCAACTCATTCCCCTAAATAGGTTGAGGTCAGAAAAATTTGCTGTTAGACACCTCTGTCTCCAAACTCCTCTGGCAGCTTAACTTGCCTAAGAAAAAAAAAAGGATAGGACATGTTGAAATCCATCTGCCTGCTCTTTTTCTCCATGAACACCAGAGGGTAGTCAGGAGGCCCCCATACACATTGGGTGGTTGGTCTGCCCTCTTGAAATCTGTTTGGCCAATGCACATGGCCAGTTATAGACCTTGAGTAATCTGCTGACTTTTTATCCCTTGCACTGATGACCCCTACCAAGACAGGAGACACTTTTTGCAAAATGTGTACATCAGTGGATGTCAATACTGGTGCGGTGGGAGTCGATTTGGGGCTTTCAAACAGTTCTCAATAATGTGCAATCACTGGACGTTTTGGGAATAATTGATAACTTGGGGGTCCATAACTGGATTAGGTCTTGGGAGAAGGTTGCAACACATCAGTCATGCCATGCTCCAAAATAGAATGTCGGGAATAACTATTTGCTGCCATATTAGAGGAGTCATTGGGGTATTTATAAATGGATGATAGCGTTCCTTTATATTTGACTCGGAGATGATATAACTGTGTCTGAATGGTCAGTGAAGTGAACAAGGGGCTAATCTGCAGGATGGCTCTTCCTCTACAGGTTGTAGACTGAGAGCTTCAGGAATTAAGTGTTTGGGGGAGGGATGGAGGAAGCCGGAGAAGTGTAGGAATGAACGACCTGCTGACCTTATTGTCTGCAAGAAAGAATTCACTAGACCTTGCAGCAAAACTTTCTCCTCCCCCCAACCCTGAGAGAAAAGGCATAGCCATGTTGTGCTGTTGTAGGCAGGACACGGTCATCTTGTACCTTTTAGCATTTTCTTCTTGTATTCATATAGTCTCTACACATTGTGCTGCAAATTGGGAAACATGGCACACTGACCCTACATGATATAGTAGAATACATGGCTTACTGGGATCCTGGAGACAGGAGATCAAACATGGAAATTTTGTAGCCCTCCATGTTAGATCACTAGCCATGGAAATCTTGGGTAGGAATAACGATAAATAGAAAGACACCCAACACCACCACAACAGATTGAAAAGTCATACAGAGTCTTCAGTTCCTGCATGCTAGGACGAAGATACAACTATGTGTCGTTGCTTCCGTCTTCTGCTGCTCTGTTCTAGGAGAGATGACTATCCATATTGGCCAGAACATAGCAAGACGCTGAACGTGAGCGTGAGCCACTATCATCTTGTTCCTATTCATGGTGGAGGGCAAGTGTAAGTCATTTTATTTTCATGAATGCAATGAACCAGACATCTTGTCCTTCTACATAATGAGAGGCAAGCATGGTCATCTTATAGCTTCATGGTTTGGTCAAACATATATCACCATCTTGACCTTCAAACTAGATATATTGGTTACCTGGTGGAAATCAGATTTGCAACTAGAAAACCAGACCTGAAGACCTCAAGATCTGCAATCTAGAAAGCCAGACCTGGACAATGTATGCCCTGAAAATTAGGAAACTAGACTTGTGAAAGAAATCAGGTGATCCCTTTTAGAGGCTAACTGGGTATACACACGTGGGCAAAATTGTTGGAACCCCTCGTTTAATGAAAGAAAAACCCACAATGGTCACAGAAATAACTTGAATCTGACAAAATTAATTTGCCAAACTAAATGTTGACAAGCCACAAAGCTTCTGGGAGAATGTCCTATGGACTGATGAGACATAAATCTAAATTTTTGGCAAGGCACATCAGCTCTATGTTCACAGATAGAAAAATGAAGCATATCTTAAAAAGAACACTGTCCCTACTGTGAAACATGGAGGAGGCTCTGTTATGTTCTGGGGATGCTTTGCTGCATCTGGCACAGGGTGTCTTGAATCTGTGCAGGGTACAATGAAATCTCAAGACTATCAAGGGATTCTAGAGAGAAATGTGCTGCCCAGTGTCAGAAAGCTTGGTCTCAGTCGCAGGTCATGGGTCTTGCAACAGGATAATTACCCAAAACACACAGCTAAAAACACCCAAGAATGGCTAAGAGGAAAACATTGGACTATTCTGAAGTGGCCTTCTATGAGCCCTGACCTAAATCCTACTGAGCATCTTTGGAAAGAGCTGAAACATGTCGTCTGGAAAAGGCACCCTTCAAACCTGGGACAACTGGAGCAGTTTGCTCATGAGAAGTGGCCAAAATACCTGCTGAGAGGTGCAGAAGTCTCATTGACAGTTACAGGAATCGTTTGATTGCAGTGATTGCCTCAAAAGGTTGTGCAACAAAATATTAAGTTAAGGGAACCATCATTTCTATCCAGGCCTGTTTCATGAGTTTGCTTTTTTAAAAATTCTGTTGAAGCATGGTTGAAAAGCAATGTCTGACTTTCATCATTTGTTAATTTTCATAGATTTTTTTTATATATTAGTACTTTTGTCAGATTCAAGTTATTTCTGTGACTATTGTGGGTTTTTCTTTCATTAAACGAGGGGTACCAACAATTTTGTCGACGTGTGTATTTGATAGTAAGCCATGTGACTCTCGAAAGCTTACTATAAAATATATTCAGTTAGCCTCTAAATGGTATCGCCTGATTTCTTCACCCTTCCACTACTTTCTATGGCTAACACGGTACAATATTATACTACTAGAATCTAGACTTGGTCATCTTATGCCCTGAAAGACAAAAAACCAGACTTGGCCATCGTCATATTTATGCTAGGACACCAGATCTGACCATCTTATGATCTATATGTTAGTACACCAGACCTGACCATCTTATGATCTGCATTCCAGGATACCAGACCTGACCATCTTATCTTCTGCATGCTAGGACACCAGACCTAACCATCCTATGCTCCATATGCCAGGACACCAGACCTAACCATCCTATGCTCCGTATGCTAGTACACCAGACCTGACTATCTTATGCTCTATATGCTAGTACACCAAATCAAACCATCTTATGCTCTACATGCTAGTACACCAGATCTGACATGCAAGCTAGAAAACCAGACCTGGCCATCTTATCCTCTGCAAACTAGAAACCAGACCTGGTCATTTTATATGCTCCATGCCATGAAACCAAACCTGGCTGTCATATTCACTGCAAACTAGAAAACCAGACTTGGCCATCTTATTCAATGTAAAATAGAACTTTAGATCGAACCATCTTATGGCATACAAGCTAGAAAATCAGAACTGGCCACTGCATGTCTTGCTAGGCAAGAAAGCAGACCTGACCATCTTATACCCTGTATGCCAGGAAACCAGAGCTGGGCATCTTGTGCTCCTTCTTGCTAACCACACAATCATTTTTTCCACATAAAAAGCCGAGGCTGGATTTCTGCTCTTTATGGTAATCCTCTAAAAATATATACCTTGAAACTGAAACTTTCCAGTCAGAAAAACAAAGTGGTGGCCAGGAATGTGCCCGGCCTTCCAACCATAAAACTTCACGATGACTTCTCCTGTATTCATTTATTCCCCGGGACGTTTTCCAGACCCTGCTGCTACTTATTTCAGTATTTATGAAGTGCGGCCCAGATGTGCGGCCCGACTAATGTTTCTTCTTAATAATAGGTGCTGTGTATGGCTACTGTTCCTAATTTGCCACGTGCTTCGCTCCTTCGAGAAGCTGCTCCGATCACACTCACCAAGGAATTTATAATGGCGAGATCACTAGTGCATGCAAAAATTCCCCCCAAATCCCCAGAAGTCTGTTTATTCCACAACCAGGTCAATGATCCTTCAAAAACCAATCAGTAGACCATTCAAGTGGCCAAATGTAAGCTCTGCTGGGTATGGACGTCCAGGAACATTCCGGCAATCCAATATGTGATCGTCTACCTCACATGACCAGAAGAGGAGAGCCAGGGATGAGATGTAACCAGTGAGGGCGATAGAAAACTGAGAGCGGCCCCACCACAAGATCTACCATGGTCAGCACTTCTGTATTTCTCTGTACTATGACATCACGGTGTATTATCTCTGTACTTTGACATCACTGTGTATTATCTCTGTACTGTGAAATCACTTGTGTATTATCTTTGTACTGTGACATCACTATGTGTATTATCCTTATACTGTGACATCACTTGTGTATTATCTCTGTACTTTGACATCACTGTGCATTATCTCTATACTGTGACATCACTATGTGTATTAGCTCTGTACTGTGACATCACTGTGTATTATCTCTGTACTGTGATATCACTGTGTGTATTATCTCTATACTGTGACATCACTGTGTATTTTTCCCTGTACTGTGACATCACTGTGTGTATTATCTCTGTATGTATGGGAAAAATCACAATGCAAGAAAGCATACAGCTCACCAGCAATGTCCAGATCAGAAATCCACGCCTCTAAGTTAAGGTGCACAAAACAAGCAAAAAAAAGGGGCTCCGGACCTAGAGGCCTGAGAACAGTCAAAACATGCGAATAAAATTGATCAGCACCAAACCAAAAAATTGTAGTTAGAATAAAATATAGCTTTTAATCTTCATATTAAAAAGAATATATCCATAGGTCTAGTAATCTTGAAAAACGCCTAAGCATTTCGAGACACAGGTCTCTTAGGCATGGCATGTTGTAACATTATAGTACAAGGAATATATGGTCACAAAAAGCCACACCCCCCTTAAAAAAACATAATTGCATATGACAGACAAGAAACGGTGATAATGATTTTGCATTATCATTATCACCGTTTCTTGTGTGTCATATGCAATTATATTTTTTGTTGTATTTCTTATTTTATTATATTGATGTTCATTATTATATATGTCTTTTTTGACAATGTTGCCATATGAGATGGGTCATTAGTGGTAATTTTTGGATTTTTTGTATTCCTTTATTTTTACCTCGTTTGTTTATTTATGTCATGTGATTAAGGGGGTGTGACTTTTTGTAGCTATATATTAATGGTACTAGTTACAACATGCCATGACTAAGAGATGTGTCTCGAAACACGTAGGCGTTTTTCAAGATTACTAGACCTATGGATATACTCTTTTAATATGAAGATTAAAACCTATCTTTTATTCTAACTACAATTTTTTTGGTTTGGTGCTGATCAATTTTATTTGGATCACTGTGTGTATTATCTCTGTGTCTGTGACATCACTGTGTGTATTATCCCTGTACTGTGACATCACTGTGTGTATTATCCCTGTACTGTGACATCACTGTGTGCATTATCTCTGTACTGTGACATAACTGTGCGTATTATCCCTGTACTGTGACATCACTGTGTGTATTATCTCTGTACTGTGACATTACTGTATTATCCCTGTACTGTGACATCACTGTGTGTATTATCTCTGTATTATGACATCACTGTGTGTGTATTATCTCTGTACTGTGACATCACTGTGTGTATTATCCTGTACTGTGACATCACTGTGTGTATTATCCCTGTACTGTGACATCACTGTGTGTATTATCTCTGTACTGTAACATCACTGTGTGTATTATCCTGTACTGTGACATCACTGTGTGTATTATCCCTGTACTGTGACATCACTGTGTACATTATCCCTGTACTGTGACATCACTTTGTGTATTATCCCTGTACTGTGACATCACTGTGTATATTATTCCTGTACTTTACGGAGATAAGATGACCAAATCTTTTCATGTTGCCACTGAAGGTGATCATTGTACTTTGGACCCTATTACAAATCTTGCTATGGGGCTGGATGGCTACTTGTTGCACCCCTATGTAGCTGACACCAAGGTCATACATGATCCTATTGACTACCTTTCCAGTTGCTCAGGCAGGGCCGCAGTAAACAACCCATATACAGCTTTGTCCTTGTCAATCAGCTGATGGGATCTTATCTACAATCTCTCTCCTTTTTGTCTACCTGTTCTCCCTGTTGCTGTGAACCAGCCCCCACCAGGTCTCTTCTATACCAGCAGTTTGCACCATGCTCCCCTCCCAAACTTCTCCTTTCTTATCTGCAATTAGCAAAACCTCTACAGCTACCACAATCTCCTAATAGCCGAGCCCCTCCTGGCCCCTGCTATAAAGGGTCCTTTGTGTGCAGGAATCAGCCTTATCAGCAAGCAAAGGGCAGGCGGATAATAAAGCTGTGTTAAAAATAAAGACCACATAATGGACAAGGACCAAAATGTAACTCAACACAGGCTCCGTTTTCAGTGTATGCGGGCCCTTGGGTCAATAAGGTTTGGCCCCTGTCTTGACAGCCATAGTGGAGATTGCAAAGATTACAATGATGAAGACCAAGCGGCCCCGCAATCTACTCAGGTATTGAAATCTATAGGATGGAAAAAATTGTAAGATGTGGTCAGCGGCAAGACAGAATAGGGATCCTATAGAAAATGGTTACAAAGAGTGTCTCCCCCTCTGGAGGACCCGTCCTGACCCACCAATGTGTTACATTGAATTGTATTGTGATATATTATATTATACTATATTATACTGTATTATACAGTTTTGCAGTATATTATTTTGTCCTGTATAATGGGGTATTTTATTACACTCTTATTTTTATACTATATTTTATCGTATTGTATGATATTATTTTATTATATACTGTTTTATGCTATTGTTGTATTTTATAATTCTGGTGCAGGTTTGTAACCTTTCATCTGATTCATGTGACCTGTGAAGTATGTCAAGGTTATGCTGAACTTCTGCTGGTAACTTTCTGCAGCCTCCAGTGCGTGCAGCGAGCTGGAACAGCAGAGCTGTGTGTGAATGGTGGCACAGTATGCTCTGGTGACTGAGGACTGAGGAGCCATTACCCTGCCCCCTCGCCCAGCTCCACTTGTCCTCCTATTATCTGAACAAGGGTAAAAGTTGTCTGATCCCCAAATTCTAATATGGGCTGTTGAAGGAGCAAGATTTAATGTTGATTTCCTGGCGCAGGCAGCGTCCAGATATTATTTGGTGATGAAGGACACATATTTTCTGGGCTGGAATGAGCCGGATTCATTAGAATAGAGAATTGAGGCTCTGTGTAGAGAGACCTGAGGTCAAGTATTAATACGGCTTGTGTTATAAGGCGCCATATAATGAAATACTACCTGACGTGTAGATATAGGGACTGCACTCGCCACATGGTGTCCTATGACTACGGTACTCATGTGGTATTGAGATGAAACAGTAAGCAAGTTGGTTATTAGACAGACCCCTAACAACAGCTGGGCATCTATAATACCCTCCCAAAACTGAAAACCAATGGCGCTATCTCTGTATAGACACTGAACACGCAAGAAATGCTGGGAAAGTAAAGCTCTGAGTAGTGAGTGCAGCCCTGGAGTATAATACAGGATGTAACTCAGGATCAGTACAGGATAAGTAATGTAATGTATGTACACAGTGACTACACCAGCAGAATAGTGAGTGCAGCTCTGGAGTATAATACAGGATGTAACTCAGGATCAGTACAGGATAAGTAATGTAATGTATGTACACAGTGACTGCACCAGCAGAATAGTGAGTGCAGCTCTGGAGTATAATACAGGATGTAACCAGTGGTGAACCTAGCCTCTTTGCTGCCTGAGGCGGACTATAGAAAGACGCCCCCCCCCCCAAAAAAAAAAATTGCGTTTCCATGCTACTAGCTTCACACGCTGCTATTGTCGCACAATATACACAATACACAAAGTTATGAAACAGTTTTTAAGAATTCTTCTTACTACATTACTTCCGTATCAGATCAACAACACGGCATTAACAATGAAAGTAACTTCACACATCTTCTGCTTGGTGGATGGACGAGCCCACATGGCCCCCATTCTCTATAATAGGAGCGCCGCAGATAGCTGAGTACTGCACTTCGGCTATCTTTGGAACTCCCATTGAAGTGAATGAGAGCCACGCGGGTTCGTCCATCCACCAAGTGACACACCTATATATATGGCTGCAGCCAGGCTGAATTCCCACCCAGTGGGGGGAAAACCCCCAATTCTCAGGCTCAGTGGGGATCTCAGCAGACAGACCCCCATCACTCAGGTATTTATCCTCTATCATTTAGGTGAATACCGGGCAGTAACATTTTGTGACTTACAGGTGACGTCTCTGACTAATCCTTCACATTTCCCTTGTCTTCCCTCTGGACCGCCATGACCACTTCTTCCAGCTGTGACTTGTCTCTGTAAAGTTTGCAACACAGATATCTTTGACTCCTCACTTTTCCAGGCACCGGAACCACATTGTCCTCTCCTACACAAAGCCCCCATCCTGCTGCTACCCCCAATTATAAAATATATGATATAACCCCCCATAATGAATAATACCCCCAAGTGCATCTTTATATTAATAATGTCCATGTGTACCCTGTATAAATAGTGCCCCTTATTAATAATGCCCAGGTGTTAACTAATTAAAAGGTTTTCCAGGTCATTAATAAACTAATCAGTGGGGCTCAAAAACCCAGGACCCCTACTGATCAGCTGTTTGAGCTGTTTGAATGGTACCTGTGTAAGCGCCGTGACCGCTTCTCTGTTTACATAGTGTCATTCATCTCATAGCGGCAATGTAATGTAACTACAGCCTCGTCCTATACACATCCATGTAACAAGGCTGGAATTACATCACACGGTCACTATAAACAGACAGCGTATGATATAAATAGGCACCATAGCCCCTGTTTATAGCGCCCCATTTACACACACTATAATGTTCCACAGCAGCTCCTGCACACAGTATTACGGCCTGCAGCGGCCCCTGCACATTGTATTATGCCTCACAGCGGCCCCTTCACATGGTATTATGCTCAATAGTGGCCCCTGCACACTGTATTATGCCTCGCAGCGGCCCCTTCACATGGTATTATGCTCAATAGTGGCCCCTGCACACTGTATTATGCCTCGCAGCGGCCCCTGCACACGGTATTATGCCCCATATTGGCCCCTGCACACGGTATTATGCTCCATAGTGGTCCCTGTACATGGTATTATGCTCCATAGTGGCCCCTGCACTGGTATTATGCTCCATAGTGGCCCCTGCACTGGTATTATGCTCCACAGTGGCCCCTGCACACGGTATTATGCCCCATAGTGTCCCCTGCACACCGTATTATGCTCCATAACGGCCCCAGCACACGGTATTATGCTCTATAGTGGCCCCTGCACTCGGTATTATGCTCCACAGTGGCCCCTGCACTGGTATTATGCTCCACAGTGGCCCCTGCACACGGTATTATGCCCCATAGTGGCCCACCCATGAACTATTATTATGCTCTGGGGTCTTTTCAGACCAGTGTTACTTACCTATCCTGGACACTGATGCACTCCTTGCAGCTTTCGGCCCTGTTTAATTGCGCACACACATCACGTGATCTGGCCGGCGACGCAACCTGATGACGTCACCAGAGAGCCCAAGACTGTAACATCAGATCGCAGGAGAGGTAAGTAGGATATGTTTTTATGTTCTCTCACCTCCCCTGGGTCTCTGATTATTATACTCTGGGGTCTGAAAAGACTCCGGAGTATAATAATAGCAGTATTTGAGGCCCGCGGCCTCACTTACCGATGCTCGCGGCTTCTCACAGCAGCGTCCACTTCCCCTTCTGTGTCCCATAGCAGAAGGGGAAGCGGAGGCAGCCAAGAGCAGATGCGGGGTAGGTAAATAAATAGGCCGTTACCTGCTGGGATTACTCCAGCAGGTTACGGCCTATTTATATATAAAAAAAGTTATACTCACCTGCGATCCCTTGATGCAGTCGCCGCCTCCTCTTCTTGTCCGCGACGTCTATGTCTCAGCGTAGGAGGTGCGATGACGTCATTGTATCGCCGCCTGCGCTGTGATGCGGACGTCTCGTAAACCAGCCCAAGAAAGGTATCGCGCAGCTCCGTTTTTTTTTTTTTTTTTTTTAAAGCGGCCTGTCCTGGGCTGGTTTACATTAAATAAATAGTAAAAATGCCGCCCCCCAGACAGTGATGGACAGTGCCGCCTGAGGCGGCCGCCTCACTTCGCCTCATTAGCGGTGCGCCCCTGGATGTAACTCAGGATCAGTACAGGATAACTAATGTAATGTATGTACACAGTGACTACACCAGCAGAATAGTGAGTGCAGCTCTGGAGTATAATACAGGATGTAACTCAGGATCAGTACAGGATAAGTAATGTAATGTGTATACACAGTGACTGCACCAGCAGAATAGTGAGTGCAGCTCTGGAGTATAATACAGGATATAACTCATGATCAGTACAGGATAAGTAATGTAATGTATGTACACAGTGACTGCACCAGCAGAATAGTGAGCACAGCTCTGGAGTATAATAAAGGATGTAACTCAGGATCAGTACAGGATAAGTAATGTAATGTATGTACACAGTGACTGCACTAGCAGAATAGTGAGTGCAGCTCTGGAGTATAATACAGGATGTAACTCAGGATCAGTACAGGATAAGTAATGTAATGTATGTACACAGTGACCGCATCAGCAGAATAGTGAGCGCAGCTCTGGAGTATAATACAGGATGTAACTCAGGATCAGTACAGGATAAGTAATGTAATGTATATACACAGTGACTGCACCAGCAGAATAGTGAGCACAGCTCTGATATTTGGCGGATGTTAAGGGAAGGATGGTGGAGGTCTCAGGTGGACAGGGTCGGACTGGCCCACCGGGGAACCGGTGAATCCCCCGGTGGGCCCCGAGCCCCGACTATTAGTACTCATTTTGCCAAAGCAAAGGTCAAAGGTCTGATCGGGACAGTCAGGGGCCCGACCGGCTCCTGACCATCCCGATCGGGCCCCTGACCAATGGGCAGTGACGTAATGATCGTGGTCGCAAGTTCTGCGACTACGACCGGAGGGGTGCGGGGCCCGCTGTAAATGGCCTGGGGCCCCGGACTATCATGATAGTGGTCGGGGAAGGCCTGGTTCCCCGACCGCTATACCTATTGTTAATGGAAAGGGGCCGGGCTCCTTTCCATTAGATGCCAGCCCAGGGGAAGTGACAAAAAAAAAAAAAAAATAAATAAAATACTCACCTGGCTGTCCTGGACTCAGCATCGTCTCCGGCACTTTTCCGGCCTCACTGCAGGGGCCTGTGATTAGGCCCCAGCGGTGACATGGAGCGCGCAAGCGTAATGACGTCATCGCGTCCCACGTGACCGCTGAGGTGCAATCACAGGCCCCAGCGGTGACGTCTGGGGCACAGGACGTGGAGACCAGGGGACCAAGGAACCAAGGAAGATGGGAAAGACGGAAGGACGGAGCGAGGATGCCCCGGAGAGGTAAGACAAGTTGAGTATAAGTGTTTGTTATTTTTAATCACTTCTCCTGGACCTGTACCTATTATATTCTGGGGTCTGAGGAGACCCCAGAGTATAATAATAGCACTGGGGGTGGGGGGAGGGGTCACTGTGGAGCATCTAATAGTGTGTGGGGGCCACTTTGGGCATATAATACAGTGAGGGGGCCACTGTGAGCATATAATACTGTGTGGGGGCCACTGTGAGCATATACTACTGTGTGGGGGCCACTGTGAGCATATAATACTGTGTGGGGGCCACTGTGGGCATATAATACAGTGTGGGGGCCACTGTGAGCATATACTACTGTGTGGGGGCCACTGCAAAGCATATAATACTATGTGGGGGCCACTGTGAGCATATACAACTGTGTGGGGGCCACTGTGAGCATATAATACTGTGCGGGGCCATATAATACTGTGGTTGCCACTGTGAGCATATAATACTGTGTGGGGCCACTGTGGGCATATACTACTGTGTGGGGGCCACTGAGGGCATATAATACTGTGTGGGAGCCACTGCGGAGCATATAATGCTGTGTTGGGGACACTGTGGAGCATATAATGCTGTGTTGGGGCCACTGCGGAGCTTATAATGCAGTGTTGGGGCCAATGCGGAGCATATAATGCAGTGTTGGGGCCACTGCGGAGCATATAATGCAGTGTTGGGGCCACTGCGGAGCATATAATGCAGTGTTGGGGCCACTGCGGAGCATATACTGCTGTGTTGGGGCCACTGCGGCGCATATAATGCTGTGTTGGGGACACTGCGGAGCATATAATGCTGTGTTGGGGCCACTGTGGAGCATATAATGCTGTGTTGGGGACACTGCGGAGCATATTATACTATCCCAGTATTGTTTACATGCTGGGTACTGAGCTGCTCATTCACCATGTTCTTGACAATTGCGGTTGTGGGTACTAAAGCTTGATCTCTTTCAAGTATCTGAGATATCGCTGCAGCACCCATAACCGTCACTATCAAGAATTTACTCTAGGGAGGGGGTACGAGGATCCTGATGGGCAGCCGTTGGAACCAATCCAGTTGCAGCTTGTTTCTGCAAGCATCACTGACGTACTGATGCTGTGAGTGGCGACGGGTTTCTGCATAGGAGCCCAGACCAGCAGTGTGAAAGGTAAGTACAACGCAAACAAAAAAACAACTTTTCCCCCTATTTTGCCCCCAAATCTTTCAACTTCACTGACAACTCTGATTGGAGGGGCAGTGATGGAGGCCCATAGTCTGGGGGACATTGAAGGGGTTGTGCAGGATAAAAAAAAATTTTTTTAATTACACTCGGGCAGGTAAAAAACAAAAAAAAACAACTTTCTCTCCTGTTCCCAGTGTCTCCCAGCGCGGTTCAGCCTGCAGCTGTTTTCTTCCAGCGCAAGTTCCCCCTGCACGTGACTACCTGTGACGTCACATGACCCCTGAAGCCAATCAGCGGCCTAAAGGAAGGGACCTGGGACGTCACAGCCAGTGAGGACTTCTGGCAAAAGAAGACAGCGGAGCAGCAGGACCGGACCATGCTGGGACCTGCTGACACCGGAGCACCGGAGACAGGTGAGTATGTTTAGTATGTTTTTTGTTTTTTTTTGGGGGGGGGGGGGGGATTAACTTCTCCCAGACTAATTAGAAAAAAGACAAAAATTATACTGGTCAACCTCTTTAAAGTGTGGCTCATTAGGGGGGTATATTAAAGGGGTTGTCCAGGCATAATTTGTTATGGTTTATCCTCAGGATAGGCCATAGATATCTGATCTGTACGGGGCTGACCCCGGACCGATCAGCTGTACTGAGCCACTTCTGATGCCCGTACTGTACACAATACAGGGCCAGAAGCAGAAAGCTCTGTCCACTGTATAGGGGCCAGACACCTTCACTGTATCTCAGCACTTATTGAAGTCAGTAGGAGCTGAGCTGCAGTGAAGGCACCGGGAAACTAAACAGCAAATGGAGCTTTCTGCTTCCGGCCCTGTGTTGTGTACAGAACAGGTGCCGGAAGTGGCTCTGAACAGCTGATAGGGCCATGTGTCAGCCCCCTACCGATCAGGTATTTATGGCCTATCCTGACCATAGGCCATAAAAAAGATTAACCCTGGACAGCCCCTTTAATATGCCCCACACAGTTTAATGTCCCCCCCACAGGATGTTAGCCCCCATCACTGCTCCCACACAATATAATGGCTCCATCACTGTTCCCCATCGTATGGGGGGACCAGTGAAGTGGTCATAAAAATATTTGGCCCAGACAACCCCTTAAAAGAGGTTGTCCATAAACTAGAGTGACCACTGTGGTGGCTGCCAGGGAGGTGTAAAAATAAAATTTTTTTTTTAAAAAAAGCATACTCACCTGTCCTCAGCACCTCGTTGTCCCCTGCCTGTGTCTGTTCGGTCTCATGGCGGCGCCTCATTTCTGGAAATCCTGTACCTAATCGGTCTTAGCGGTCACATGAGGTGCAGGACTCCCAGCAAGGAGTCGCCGGCACGAGACTGAATGGACACTGGCTGCGGACAACGGAACGCCAGGGACAGGTGAGTATGATTTTTTATTTTTTTTATTTTACACCTCCCGCAAGGGACATGGGTTGTGCCAATTCCTGGACAACCTCTTAAAAGGATTTATCCATCTTTCTAATATTGATGGCCTGTCCTTAGGATAGGCCAGCAATATTACATCTACGATGATACAACAGCCAGGACCTCTGCAGATCAGCTTTTACAGGACAGTGCGGCTACAGGTAACAATTCTAAGAGCCATGCTGTTCACTTGCCATACAGGGTGTAGCAGTGGGTTTAGGTAGTACAGTGGTGCACATGGTATGGCAGGTGAGCAACATGGGTCCCTTCATGTTATTACCTTTTGCCGCCCTGTCTCGGTACCACTGATCTGCAGGGGTCCTGATGGTGGGCCCCTAGAAGCAATTCCACTGGTGGGCCCTAGACATCCCAGTCCGACACTGCAGGTGGACCTGCAGTTTCTGCCTTTTTTGCACCTGCTATAATCTGGCCTCTTATATTCATTCCTGAGCAGGTTTCACAGGGGATAAAAAAAGATTGGTTTTTCAGGTTTCTGTGTTTGGAGTGAAGCAGATGACGAAGATTGTCACTATAAACAATAACATGACAGTAGTGAGCGCTGGATGGAGGAATTTATGGTCCACTTAGATGTTATGAATGGTGTGTGATGTGGAGCAGGTGCACAGGTGACGTCTCCAGCTTTTCTTTAATAACCACCAGTAATAGCTTCAGACAGGCGCACCGACCATTGTTATAGGCCATCAACGTCCTGTTAATAATAGCACAAGCTTAACAAACATGCTAAATGTGTTCGGTGTCAGCCCTGCACCACGTGACAGAATATGCACACAACCTCATAGGCTTGGATACATCAGCAGACAGTATCATACATGACTACCAACCCTGCATCAATTAGATGGACCTTCTGATGTCTGTGATGTTGCCCCGACCCCCTTTCTCAGATGTCGGCAGAAAGAAGAGTTGGCCATGTTGGATTTCAAGCTTAGGTTGGGTCTTTTTAGCCAGTCACAGTCAATCAGGGCTGTAGTTCAGCGTCCAATCCTGGGCTGAGGCGGGGAATTTTATCCTGACACATTCCTTGCTCAGGAGCCTGTGATTACATTAGCTTTCTAGGCTCTATATTCGCTGAATTTATTCCCAGTATATTTCCCTGTTTTCTGCTGATTCACTAGTTTACTGAATTTGGTTTGCTCTACTGGTTAATCCTTGCTGATTTGGTGTTAGTTGTGGCCTCCTGAACTTAAGAAGTGACTTGGAGTTCTGAGATTCCTCTGCTTTCATTTTGGCTATTTTCGTACTCTCTGGGATTTGACCCGATCTTGTGTATTACTCTCTCTACCCTCCATACGGTTTCTGCTTTGGTCCTTAGCCTACAAGTGCACCTATTTTCTGACACCTTGTTCTGGGGTTGCCACCTGGGTTCTGGGCAACCAAGTCCATCCTACCTTGCAGAGGGCTCTGGTGAATACCAGGAGGTAGCCTTAGACTTTGTGAATCAGAGCTGTGCTTCAATAGCAAATACATTACCCTTTGGGAATTGCTTCTGCGGCAATTCTATAACAGTAGCGTATTTTTTCTCTTACAGCTACACTTCGCCAAGGCAGGAGTGCAAGTGTATTTAAGGTCAGAAGGAATTGCTGTCTTAAAAAAGAGCAGTCAGCTGAAAACTTTCTAAAGTATAAACTTTTTTGTCAGACGTTTATATTGTCGCATACTTTTTGCTGACAACTTATTCTTGGCTGAGATATCAGCAGATGTGGGGGGTATGAAGTTTTGTTCACACGTACATGCAGACCAGGACATCCAGGGTCCGGGTACAGAGCCTTCTGCTTCAGTGTTGTTGACACATCAGTGTTGGGACCGATGATTGACTTTTTGGCAGAGATCCCGTCACATAAACGTTTCCAGGTCTCGGAGGACGGTTTCAGGGCTAAAGTCATAAAAGGCAGAAGAAAATCAAGTCTTTGTTTTGGCCTCTGAGCACCTGCAAGATCGCCCTAAGAAATATTTATTTATCAACTCGTGGAATGTGGCACCAAAGGTGGACGAGGAACTGGGGCGAGGGGAGCTACGACCCTCCATAAACAGAATGGGACAAATATAGAAGATTTGAAAGAATGTCACTTATCAACTTATCTTGTTACGTCTCATTTTCCTAAAAACAGGTTCTATATGGTTGGGGTCGATGAGGCTGGATTTCCATATAAAGGTTCCCCATACCCATCCCTAGGGGTGATTAAAGCAGATGTCCAGTTGTGGTGGAATTCAGCCGGTTCTCCCTTGGTCTGAGGATATGGAAAATACAACCAAAGTGTGGAAGTGGAGTCTTAACACGATTCTACAACTGGTAGAGTAGGAAGCCACCACTCTCCAACTTGTAGCCCACAGGCCACATTAGGCCTGCAAGCTACATGGCATAAGAGGTAATTGTCGGTACTTACCCGTCTGCTCAGGATCCCCAGGACCCCCTAGGATTTCTTGCTCCTTCCTGTTTTGGGCGCACATGATGTAACAGTAGTGCCCCCAGACTAGAGCAGAGAGACAGTGTGGGACTGGGGAGCAGATAGGTAAGTAATGAGCTAATACTGCTGTATGGGGGACCAGAGAAGGGGCCACTGTATGAGGTCCATTGATGGGGTCATTATACTGTGTGGGCAGTGATGGTTACCCTTTTTACTGTATGTGAGCACTTTTGGGGAGCCAATATCTTGTGGGGGGACATTAAACTTTGTGTGACATTAGGGGGTGATATTAAATGGGATGTCCAGGAATTGGGACAACCCATGTGGAGGCTGTAGGACATGCCACCTGTCCCCCGCACTCCATTGTCCACCACCAGTGTCCACTCAGTCTTGTGTCTAGTGCCTTTTTGTTGATCCTCAAGTCCTGAGTCTCACATTAGACGAAAGAAAAGTGGCCGCAGCGGTCACTGAAGAGGGATCGGTGACATCACTCACATACATCACCAGTTTTTTTACCAGCAGTTGCTGTGGCTACTGATTGGTCTCAGCGGTCACCTGAGGGGAAGGACTTTCAGCAATGAGGTGCCAGCACAAGACTGAACTGACACCAGAAGCAGGTAACGGAGCACCGGGGACAGGCGAGTATGCCTTCTTTTTTTAAATTTACTCCATCAATATTACATGTGCGGGGGTCCAGGACAGCATGGCTACTGGTAATGTTAACATACAGGGAGCTGCACTACACACGCACCATAGAATGTGTAGTGGTGGATTTAGGTACTGCAGAGATGCACATTGTATGGCAGGTTAGCAGCACGGCTCCCAGCATGTTATCACCTGTAACCACACTGTCTCGGTACAGCTGATCTGCAGGTGTCCTGCCTGTCAGACCCCGGCACCCCTCTTACCCCATAAAAATTTTCCCCATTACAGCCTCCCCTCCGTTCCTCCACCCATTAGTGACCCACGGAACCTGTTTTAAAATTTTAATCCCACCTGAGTTGTGGTCATGATCAGTGACTACAGCTTAACTGCACTGTCTGCTGTAGTCTGAGGTAGTACCGTACTTTGTTAAGTTTGTGGTGTGCCCATAAAGTTTCTGTCTGTATTGCTGAGGAACTGCGATTTTGAGGTGTTGGAGCGGCAGGCTGATACGGTGGTGAGCAGGTTGGGTTTTGGACAAGTGGGGTGGTGGGCTGGTAGAGTGGTGAGCAGATAGGCTAACATTCTGGTTGGGTAATTGGCTGGTGGGGTGGTGAGCTGGAATGGTGATGGGCTATTAGAGTGGCAAACTGATGGGGTAGTGAGCTGGTAGGATGATGGCCTGGTAGGTTGGAGATCTGGTGGGGTGGAGAGCTGTTGCAGTCGTGGTTTGAGAGGGTGGAGAGCTGGTGTGGTGGTGGTCTGTTAGGGTGGAGAGCTGATGGGGTGGTGGTCTAGTAGGGTGGAAAGCTGGTGGGGTGTTAAACTGGTAGGTGGGATAGAATTTGCCAATTGTGTAAAGGCAGCACTCAGGTGGTAGAGCATTTTTTAGGGGTGCTTGTTCTGGGTAGGGCTGGTCACCTCCCTACTGGACAGTTGTATATAGAAAAGAGATTGAGAGCCACACTCCAATAGAAGTTATGCTTCAAAATTATTCCTTTATTAGTGCAAGTTTCAGGTGCATTCACTCTTCATCAGGCACTTAGAAGTATGTAATGTGGACAAGATCATCTGTGAATGTCAGCATGGTGTGCTGGAGTCCAGATATGCAGATTCCCAAGCGATAGGGCTGGTGAGCCAAATAGACTGATACCACCAGGTCGGCTAGGACGCTGATGTGGACCTGTTGCAGGGATGGAAGAGGTCTGTTAGAGTGGCAAACTGATGGGGTGTTAAGCTGGTAGGGTGGAGACCTGGTGGGGTGGAGAGCTGGCTGGGTGGTGGTCTGGTAGGGTATGGAGCTGTTGCGGTAGTGGTTTGAGAGGTTGGAGAGCTGGTGGGGTGGTGGTGTAGTAGGGTGGAAAGCTAGTGGAGTGTTAAGCTGGTAGGTGGGGTAGAGGGCTGGTAGGGTGGAGATCTGGTGGGGTGGTGGTCTGGTAGGTGAACTGATGGGTAGCACCTTGTTTATCAATCCTGGGGTGGTCCTAATCCACTATTTCTCTGCACAGTCCTCCTCGGTTACCCCAGTAAAGCACTGACATTTGACATAGAATGGGAAGTTGAGGAATGTGAGGAATCCAGAGAGAGCGCGGTGAGATTTCTTCTAGCTTATCTCAGGATGGAGAACACTTCACAGCACATTGCTCTGGAGATTAGACGGGCAAGGCCTCTGTGTATTGTCAGACTGCACCTGGAAGGGGGTGAACTAGGGGTACCGGGTAACTACAGGCTGGAATTCCTGACCACAAAATCTATGACTGTTCATCTGCTGTAAATTCATTGATAGTAACAATATAAAGAGCTGAAGACAAGGTGGCGGTACCAGAGAGGGAAACTATAGGGCTGCTATAGAAGACACCTGGAGGGAGGGGGCACAGTTGTGGCTGCTATACAGGACCCCCTGGGGAGGGGGCAAAGTCATGGCAGCTATCTCTTCCCTACTCACTGCATGGTAGGAAATGAGCACACAAGGGTCATAGAAAGGGAATGAAGAGGGCAAATACCAGGCTCTTCTGCACTGGAGGCATCACCAAGCACCATGTGGGGGATATTATGATATACACTATGTTCTGATTATTATACGCTATGTACAGATTATTATACACTACGTACGGTTATTATACACTGTGTACAGGTTATTATACCGTACAATATGTATCAGTTATTACACATTATATGCAAGTTATTATACCGTATAAAGGTTACTATACAATATATATCAGTTATTATAGACTATGTACAGGTTATTATAAAATATATATAATTTATTATACACTGTGTACAGGTTATTATACATTATGTGTCAGTTATTATACACTATGTGCAGGCTAGTATACAGTATGTGTCAGTTATTATACACTATTCACAGGGTATTATACAGTATGTATCAGTTATTATACAGTATGTGCAGGTTAGTATATAGTATACATCAGTTATACACTATGTACAGGTATTATACATTATGTATCAGTTATATACTATGTACAGGTTATTATTCAATATATATCACTTATACACTATGTACAGGTTATTATACATTATGTGTCAGTTATTATACACTACGTACAGGTTATTATACATTATGTATCAGCTATTATACAGTATGTGCTGATTAGTATACAGTATATCAGTTATTATATACTATGTACAGGTTATTATACAGTATATACAGCTTATTATACAGTATGTGCAGGTTATTATACAGTATGTATTAGTTATTATACACTATGTACAGGTTATTATACAGTATGTATTAGTTATTATACACTATATATCAATTATTATATATATATATATATATATATATATAGCATACACTATGTGCAGGTTATTATACACGGTGTACAGATTATTATCTGCTATGTGCAGGTCATTATACAGTATATATCAATTATACACTATATATCAGTTATTATACACTATGTACAGGTTATTAAACAGTATAAATATATCAGTTATTATACATTATGTATAGGTTATTACACAATATGTATCAGTTATTATACACTATGTACAGGTTATTATACAGTATGTATCAGTTTTTACACATTATATACAGGTTATTATACCATATGTATTACTTATTACATATTATATACAGGTTATTATACCGTATGTATTAGTTATTACATATTATATACAGGTTATTATACTGTATGTATCAGTTATTATACATTATGTACAGGTTATTATTCTATATATAAGTTATTATACACTGTGTATAGGTTATTATACATTATGTATCAGTTATTATACACAGTAACCTCTATTACAAAATTGTCTGACCATTGTATAAGCAATGCTACCTCTGATGCCGCCCCTGCTACCTACTGTGTCACCGCCTCTACCTCATAGATTGTAAGCTCTTGCGAGCAGGGCCCTCAGGTTATTAAACAGTAGAGATATATATATATATATATATATATATATATATATATATATATATATACTGTTTATATATATACTGTATATCAGCTATTATACATTATGTATAGGTTATTATAGGAGGCCACATTCCCTGGCTTTATCTGCAGGCAGTAATAATAAGTTATGATTTATATAGAGATGTGCGGCGCCCAGTTGGTATATCCATGTGTAATCATGTGTATATCAAAGTAATGCCTCTTACCTTGGAACATTCCTGTACATGTTGTATTTGTATTTGTATCTGCTTATCTTATCTTTGCTGCTGTAACACACTGAATTTCCCCATTGTGGGACTATTAAAGGACTATTATTATTATTATTATTATTATTAATTTGCTGTATCATGTGATCAGACCTCGGCGTGCTGGGAGATGATTATATAACACAACATATGGTGGACTATATCACCACATAACCCAAGCTCAGTGGGCTAGGGGGAGCAATCACTGATACATTATAACAAGTTATAGGGAGAGAGGTTTGTGCTGCTGCTGTGTTTAGCTCACAGAAGATTTTGTATACTGGATACAATTGTAACAAACCCTCAGCCGTGAGATCTTGGAGGGAATGGTAATACAGAAGTTTCCCACAGTGTGATTTGTTTCCCAGATAAGATGTCTTTGAAATGGTAATTTTACATGTAAAGTACCTGGAGCTGCGGGCAAGTGTCAGCACCCCCCTGTCACCCCCTCCCTGCCTACAGGGATCAGTAGTAAGATACAGGTGTTGTGTACAGCAGGCTCTGCTATTCCAGTACACTCTGGTTGATGGGCTTTGTATGGGGTGGGGGATTACAGTGGTAGGGTGGGGCTCTTACCCATGAACCCCCTATTAACCTTATACTCAGCTGCACATTAAAAGGGTTGTCGAGGATCACTGTCTTTAAGAGATAGATACAGTGATGGCCAAAAGTATTGGCACCCCTGCAATTCTGTCAGATAATACTCAATTTCTTCCAGAAAATGATTGCAATCACAAATGCTTTGGTAATAATATCTTCATTTATTTTGCTTGCAATGAAAAAACACAAAAGAGAATGAAAAAAAAAAGTCAAATCATTGATCATTTTACACAAAACTCCAAAAATGGGCCGGACAAAAGTATTGGCACCCTCAGCCTAATACTTGGTAGCACAACCTTTAGACAAAATAACTGCGAACAACCGCTTCCGGTAACCATCAATGAGTTTCTTACAATGCTCTGCTGGAATTTTAGACCATTCTTCTTTGGCCAATTTCTCCAGGTCCCTGAGATTTGAAGGGCGCCTTCTCCAAACTGCCATTTTGAGATCTCTCCACAGGTGTTCTATGGGATTCAGGTCTGGACTCATTGCTGGCCACTTTAGAAGTCTCCAGTGCTTTCTCTCAAACCATTTTCTAGTGCTTTTTGAAGTGTGTTTTGGGTCATTGTCCTGCTGGAAGACCCATGACCTCTGAGGGAGACCCAGCTTTCTCACACTGGGCCCTACATTATGCTGCAAAATTTGTTGGCAGTCTTCAGACTTCATAATGCCATGCACACGGTCAAGCAGTCCAGTGCCAGAGGCAGCAAAGCAACCCCAAAACATCAGGGAACCTCCGCCATGTTTGACTGTAGGGACCGTGTTCTTTTCTTTGAAGGCCTCTTTTTTTTTCCTGTAAAATCTATGTTGATGCCTTTTCCCAAAAAGCTCTACTTTTATCTCATCTGACCAGAGAACATTCTTCCAAAAAGTTTTTGGCTTTCTCAGGTAAGTTTTGGCAAACTCCAGCCTGGCTTTTTTATGTCTCTGGGTCAGAAGTGGGGTCTTCCTGGGTATCCTACCATAGAGTCCCTTTTCATTCAGACGCCGACGGATAGTACGGGTTGACACTGTTGTACCCTCGGACTGCAGGGCAGCTAGAACTTGTTTGGATGTTAGTCGAGGTTCTTTAGCCACCATCCGCACAATCTTTCGTTGAAATCTCTCGTCAATTTTTCTTTTCCGTCCACATCTAGGGAGGTTAGCCACAGTGCCATGGGCTTTAAACTTCTTGATGACACTGCGCACGGTAGACACAGGAACATTCAGGTCTTTGGAGATGGACTTGTAGCCTTGAGATTGTTCATGCTTCCTCACAATTTTGCTTCTCAAGTCCTCAGACAGTTCTTTGGTCTTCTTTCTTTTCTCCATGCTCAATGTGGTACACACAAGGACACAGGACAGAGGCTGAGTCAACTTTAATCCATTTCAACTGGCTGCAAGTGTGATTTAGTTATTGCCACCACCTGTTATGTGCCACAGGTAAGTAACAGGTGCTGTTAATTACACAAATTAGAGAAGCATCACATGATTTTTCAAAGGGTGCCAATACTTTTGTCCACCCCCTTTTTTTCATGTTTGGTGTGGAATTATATCCAATTTGGCTTTTTGACAATTCTTTTTGTGATTTTCCATTGAAGACAAATTAAATGAAGATATTATTACCAAAGCATTTGTGATTGCAATCATTTTCTGGAAGAAATTGAGTATTATCTGACAGAATTGCAGGGGTGCCAATACTTTTTGCCATCACTGTATCTTACCATGGATAAAACTTGGACATGGCCACCATAATAACCCAGCTTTCCTAGTATCCTAAATGCCAAAATTATCCCCAGAAGGGGTAATATGTCTCATTAGTAAGAGAAGGTAGAGGAACTTATAAGACCACACGTGCCTTGCTAATAAGGTCTTATTTGCATATTCCTTACCCAATATTGCCCCTAGTGATGTCACAGCACAGGAATAATACACACAGTGATGTCACAGTAAGGAGATAATACACACAGTGATGTCACAGTACATGATAATACACACAGTGATGTCACAGTACAGAGATAATACACACAGTGATGTCACAGTACAGGGATAATACACACAGTGATGTCACCGTACAGAGATAATACACACAGTGATGTCACAGTACAGAGATAATACACACAGTGATGTCACCGTACAGAGATAATACACACAGTGATGTCACAGTACAGAGATAATACACAGTGATGTCACAGTACAGAGATAATACACACAGTGATGTCACAGTACAGAGATAATAAACACAGTGATGTTACAGTACAGGGATAATACACACAGTGATGTCACCATACAGAGATAATACACACAGTGATGTCACAGTACAGATATATATAACTCAGTGATGTCACAGTACAGATATAATACACAGTGATGTCACAGTACAGATATAATACACACAGTGATGTCACAGTACAGATATAATACACATAGTGATGTCACAGTACAGGGATAATACACAGTGATGTCACAGTGCAGAGGTAATATACACAGTGATGTGACAAGACGGATAATACACACAGTGATGTCACAGTATAGAGATAATACACACAGTGATGTCACAGTACAGGGGTAATACACACAGTGATGTCACCCTATAGAGATAACACACAGTGATGTCACCATACAGAGATAATACACACAGTGATGTCACAGTACAGAGATAATACACACAGTGATGTCATAATACAGGGATAACACACACAGTGATGTCACAGTACAGAGATAATACACACAGTGATGTCATAGTACAGGGATAATACACAGTGATGTCACAGTACAGAGATAATACGCATAGTGATCTCACAGTACAGAGATAATAGACACAGTGATGTCACAGTACAAGGATAATACACACAGTGATGTCACAGTACAGAGATAATATACACAGTGATGTCATAATACAGAGATAATACACACAGTGATGTCACAGTACAGAGATAATATACACAGTGATGTCATAATACAGAGATAATACACACAGTGATGTCACAGTACAGAGATAATACACACAGTGATGTCACAGTACAGATATAATACACATAGTGATGTCACAGTACAGGGATAATACACAGTGATGTCACAGTGCAGAGGTAATATACACAGTGATGTCACAGTACAGGGATAATACAGTGATGTCACAGTACAGGGATAATACACAGTGATGTCACAGTACAGAAATCACAGTGTAGTAATCAAAAATATATAATAAGAACACCACAGACATGTGATAATGTACAGGCCGGGGTGACTATGGGCCTGATGGTAAAACATTGAATGGGGTCTTTCTCTGTTTATTACCCATAGTCATCTCTAACTTCACCTTATATCTGAATGTAAAATGTTATTTGTTAAACTTGATATCTGTTCCTGTGTTTTCTATCTTGGTAGTTACAATCAGGGATATAGCATTCAGGAGTCTGGAAAGCTGGGTGTCATCATACTGCTTGTTCCTTAGTTCTGCCTGATATCTGGTAAGGAGGTGTTACACCAGACACTACATCTGTAGACCATTTGGATATTTCTCTCTGGCTGATACATTTCACTTTACAGCCCAGTGGTCGCCCTCTGAGACTATTCTGGGAATCTCTCCATACTCTGCATTTCCAATCTTCTGCAGGACTTTGGGCTGTCGGTGTCTTCAGTCCTCATAGACCTGACCAGGAGACTGCAGAGTGATGGGTTGGGATGACAGATCTGCTGTGGATACAATGGCAGATGTTCTCCTCCCGCTCCTCTCTGCTAGATCCATCAGGACGTGTCTTTTCCATTCACAGCAGCTACAAAACCTATTACCTAATAAATGGAATACAGAGGCGAAGCGCGCTGCCAGGAAGAAAACTCCATCACCTCATCATCCAGGAGAGGCAGGTTATGGTGCAGAAATTAGGGAAGTTATGGGGACAGAAGAGACCATAGAAAAAGTATCCTCCCTCCCTGTGCAGGTTCATTCCACTACCATATCGCTGTAGGTTAACCCTGCCTTTCCAATCACTTTCCATGACTAGAGATGGATGAACCTTGGGAGATTCGTTTCATGAATATCCACATGCTTCATCTGCCAGGTCGCCCGAATCAGAAGTGTAATTATTATACTTTGGGGTGTCTTCAGACCCCTAAGTATAATAAGTGGAGGCCCAGGAGAGGTGCAGGTACATACTAAATCCGGATACACCTTCTCCACCTCTCCTGGGCTCCCTCGCAGTCCTCAGTGGCCATGGGTGGAAGAGCTGAAGCCTGGGATTAGGTCTCCATGTGGGGAGCTTCAACATCATGATGCTGGATCCAAGGGTCATAATATTGGTGCACTCCACGTGACCAATCCCAGGCCTCAGCAATTTCCCCCCTGGCCACTGATGTCATTCAGGAAACCGGAAGATGATCACAGAGGACCACGAGGGAGCCCTGAAGTAAAAAAATAATTTGGATGTAACAACTCCCCAAAATTTCAGGCTCTGCTGAACCTGAAATTTTTGGAAAATTCGTAATGAACCTGGCTCCTTATGACCCCGTTCGGTCCTCTATAGCCGTGAACCCCGAGCCAGTCCAGGCTCGTGACCTTAAATACTGAAATATTCAGCAAATTTTGCTTTTTTCACTGTGAATGAGTTGGAATCCTTCCATAATACTTCTCACTGCTGAGGGCTTGTTACAATTGTATCCAGTCCACTGAGTGAGTTAAACACATTAGCAGCACAGCTGTCTCTTCTTTATTCATAAATGGCAACAATGTATCAGAGCCACTAAAATGTAGCAGTCTGGACACTAGATAGAAGATTGTCTAAGGCTGGGGCCCCACGTGTTTTACACGTGTTCTAGCGGATACCAGCCACAGATTGCAGAAAAATACGCGCAGCAGTGGAAATGCAGCAATTTCCAAAATTGTCACTGTTTTGGAAATCGCAGCATGTCAATTATACCTACAGAAACGCCATTGTGTTGTCGCAACGCTTTTTCCCGCAGCGTTTTTTTGCTGCGGCCTACTATGTGGGGCCTTAGCCTAACAAACAATTGTAACATTGTAACAAACCCTCAGCACCTCTATCTATGCGTCACACTGGTGCCACGGGCACTGCTCTAATCCAGAAACAGCACCGCATATGTCGGTAGGCTGTGTCTGGTATTGCAGTGTCTTAGCTTTATATGAGGTTAAACTGCAATACCACATGCAACCTGTAAACAGGTGTGGCGCCGTTTCTGAAAATAATCATTGACAGGTTTAGGATGTTTTCCTAATCCTGTACAATCTCTTTGTCCAGAAAATGAGGAAATGATACATTTGTCCAAAAATAAGAAGGTTTAGCATCAATTAAAGAGACTCTATAGTTTGTCCTCGGCTCAAAAGGGCAATTGATGGTCATTATAGAAAATTACAGAAATTAGGAGAATAGTCACATCCTGCATACACGTAATGAGGGAGGATGGATTTGGCGCAGATGTAATCCACGGCGGACATATTTGTTATTTTAAGGGGAGATGAAGAGTCCTATGGCTTTTGTTGTTAATGATCTGTCTGCTATAACAGGAGCACAGAGGAAATATTACAGGATTGTAGGAAACCAGAAGAAAGGAGGAGGATGAGGAGGGACAAGAACAATAATCAGCCCGAAGACATGGCTACTAAACTACAAGCAGGTGTAAGCAAGGAGCCGGTGTCCGAGCTTCTGATATTACATGTGGCTGTAACACTATCATGAAATACTCTGTGCTGCTGGGGACTAATAAATTGTCCTGTATATAGTGATATTTACCATGCTGGTATAACCTGGGTATATACTATATATAATAATATATGTACAGCTGGTATAAGTTATACATCTTCTTGTATATAGTGATATTTACCATGCTGGTATAACCTGGGTATATACTGTATATAATTATATATGTACAGCAGGTATAAGTTATACATCTTCTTGTATATAGTGATATGGACCATGCTGGTATAACCTAGGTATATACAGTATATAATTATATATGTACAGCTGGTATAAGTTATACATCTTCTTGTATATAGTGATATGGACCATGCTGGTATAACCTGGGTATCTCCTGTATATAATTATATATGTACAGCTGGTATAAGTTATACATCTTCTTGTATATAGTGATATGGACCATGCTGGTATAACCTGGGTATATACTATATATAATAATATATGTACAGCTGGTATAAGTTATACATCTTCTTGTATATAGTGATATGGACCATGCTGGTATAACCTGGGTATCTCCTGTATATAATTATATATGTACAGCTGGTATAAGTTATACATCTTCTTGTATATAGTGATATGGACCATGCTGGTATAACCTGGGTATATACAGTATATAATTATATATGTACAGCTGGTATAAGTTATACATCTTCTTGTATATAGTGATATGGACCATGCTGGTATAACCTGGGTATCTCCTGTATATAATTATATATGTACAGCTGGTATAAGTTATACATCTTCTTGTATATAGTGATATGGACCATGCTGGTATAACCTGGGTATCTCCTGTATATAATTATATATGTACAGCAGGTATAAACTGGGTATCTTCTGTATATAATTATATATGTACAGCTGGTATAAGTTATACATCTTCTTGTATATAGTGATATGGACCATGCTGGTATAACCTGGGTATCTCCTGTATATAATTATATATGTACAGCTGGTATAAGTTATACATCTTCTTGTATACAGTGATATGGACCATGCTGGTATAACCTGGGTATATACTGTATATAATTATATATGTACAGCTGGTATAAGTTATACATCTTCTTGTATATAGTGATATGGACCATGCTGGTATATCCTGGGTATATACTGTATATAATTATATATGTACAGCTGGTATAAGTTATACATCTTCTTGTATATAGTGATATGGACCATGCTGGTATAACCTGGGTATCTCCTGTATATAATTATATATGTACAGATGGTATAAGTTATACATCTTCTTGTATATAGTGATATGGACCATGCTGATATAACCTGGGTATATACTGTATATAATTATATATGTACAGCTGGTATAAGTTATACATCTTCTTGTATATAGTGATATGGACCATGCTGGTATAACCTGGGTATATACTGTATATAATTATATATGTATAGCTGGTATAACCTGGGTATCTGCTGTATATAATTATATATGTATAGCTGGTATAACCTGGGTATCTCCTGTATATAATTATATATGTATAGCTGGTATAACCTGGGTAACCCACAGGCCAAGATAGGGTTTAAGGTTTCAGATTTTCTGTGTTTTCTCAGAGCTAGCAATCTATTCAGCTGGATCGTTGACATATAACTTATATATAGAAATAAATGAGTAATCTCAGTCATAGTCTCCATGTCTTGTTCAGTGACGTTACCATCTTAGGTCTAAGAATAGGACAAGTGACACTTCTGACCAGTAATATAACTGGTCTATGTGTTCCTGCAGATGACTTTATACTGGGTGGATATCAAGCTGTGGATGACTCAGTGATATGTCTCACAATCCCTCACGCCAAGTCCAGGACGGCTGCTCTATATCCTGTATTGCTTAATAGATCGAAGGAAAAAAAAAATTGTCTGAATGGAGCAGAACTTTTGGCTGTGGATAAATCTCATCCAGCTGTTGTTGTGGCTATGAGCAGCATCACTGAGGCCAAGGAAGCTGCAGAGCAAAAGTGCCAGGATCTAGGAGAGGATTGTGTAACCAAAGGGGCACGGAGCCCAGAGATACGTTGTGTCCTTCTAGTACAATGGGGTACAAAATAATCACACGCTGACACTTGGGGTACAGGATAATAACAGGCTGATACTTGGGGTACAGGATAATGACAGGCTGACACTTGGGGTACAGGATAATGACAGGCTGATACTTGGGGTACAGGATAATGACACACTGACACTTGGGGTACAGGATAATGACACGCTGACACTTGGGGTACAGGATAATGACACGCTGACACTTGGGGTACAGGATAATGACACGCTGACACTTGGGGTACAGGATAATGACACGATGACACTTGGGGTACAGGATAATGACAGGCTGACACTTGGGGTACAGGATAATGACAGGCTGACACTTGGGGTACAGGACAATGACACGCTGACACTTGGGATACAGGATAATGACACACTGACATTTGGGGCACAGGATAATGACACACTGACATTAGGGGTACAGGATAATGACACACTGACACTTGGGGTACAGGATAATGACACGCTGACACTTGGGGTACAGGATAATGACACGCTGACACTTGGGGTACAGGATAATGACACAGTAACACTTGGGGTACAGGACAATAACAGGCTGACACTTGGGGTACAGGATAATAACAGGCTGATACTTGGGGTACAGGATAATGACAGGCTGACACTTGGGGTACAGGATAATGACAGACTGACACTTGGGGTACAGGATAATGACACGCTGACACTTGGGGTACAGGATAGTGATACGCTGACACTTGGGGTACAGGATAATGACACGACACTTGGGGTACAGGATAATGACAGGCCAATACTTGGGGTACAGGATAATGACATGCTGACACTTGGGGTATGGAATAATGACATGCTGATACTTGGGGTACAGGATAATGACAGGCTGATACTTAGGGTACAGGATAATGACACGCTGACACTTGGGGTACAGTATAATGACAGGCCGATACTTGGGGTATGGGATAATGATACGCTGATACTTGGGGTACAGGAGAATGACACTTGGGGTACAGGATAGTGACACTTGGGGTACATTATAATGAGAGGCTGATACTTGGGGTACAGGATAATGACATGATGACACTTGGGGTACAGGATAATGACACGCTGACACTTGGGGTACAGGATAATGACACGCTGACACTTGGGTACAGGATAATGACACGCTGACACTTGGGGTACAGGATAATGACACGCTGACATTTGGGGTACAGTATAATGACACGCTGACACTTGGGGTACAGGATAATGACACGCTGACACTTGGGGTACAGGATAATGACACAGTAACACTTGGGGTACAGGACAATGACAGGCTGACACTTGGGGTACAGGATAATGACAGGCTGACACTTGGGGTATAGGATAGTGATACGCTGACACTTGGGGTACAGGATAATGACACGCTGACACTTGGGGTACAGGATAATGACACGCTGATACTTGGGGTACAGGATAATGACACGCTGACACTTGGGGTACAGGATAATGACAGGCCAATACTTGGTGTACAGGATAATGACATGCTGACACTTGGGGTATGGGATAATGACACGCTGATACTTGGGGTACAGGATAATGACACGCTGACACTTGGGGTACAGGATAATGACAGGCCAATACTTGGTGTACAGGATAATGACATGCTGACACTTGGGGTACAGGATAATGACACGCTGATACTTGGGGTACAGGATAATGACAGGCTGATACTTAGGGTACAGGATAATGACACGCTGATACTTGGGGTACAGGAGAATGACACTTGGGGTACAGGATAGTGACACTTGGGGTACAGTATAATGAGAGGCCGATACTTGGGGTACAGGATAATGACACTTGGGGTACAGGATAATGACACGCTGACACTTGGGGTACAGGATAATGACACGCTGACACTTAGGGTACAGGATAATGACACACTGATACTTGGGGTACAGGATAATGACAAGAGGTACAGGATAGTGACACTTGGGGTACAGGATAATGACACACTGATACTTGGGGTACAGGATAATGACACTTGAGGTACAGGATAGTGACACTTGGGGTACAGGATAATGATACGCTGATACTTGGGGTACAGGAGAATGACACTTGGGGTACAGGATAGTGACACTTGGGGTACAGTATAATGAGAGGCTGATACTTGGGGTACAGGATAATGACACTTGGGGTACAGGATAATGACACTTGAGGTACAGGTACTATATCTGTATTATTCTACAGTATCTTCCTCATTGCTATGTGTGCTTCCCCTGTTATCTCAGTGCGCCCCCTCTGGCTGTCATCAGGGTATAATAGGTAACAGATGGAGGATCTGTCAGTGATGTTATCATCAATCTTTGAGGCTCTGATATTGGGGGGGTAATTACGGGTTATTTCCACCACAGTCTGACTTTTATTGCAGTTTAATTGTTTGCAGAGGGGTGTGAGATGGTGGAGCTGATAAAGCTGATGCCAGGTCTGGGGGTGATGACGGGCCCGGCACATGAGGTTCGGCAGCTGGAGACTGATGTTTATAGGAAGCTGATATGAAGCTTATGAAACCCTACAATAACAACCCCTCGTATCGCTTGGTAATTGCACATTTGCTGGATGTAGACGCCGATTAGCCTCGTCCTCTCCATATATCACAGCCGGGCTGTCTTTAATCTGTGTCGTAATTGCAGGTTTTACATAAAGATTGCTGAGTTCAAACAACCGTCATGGTGAATTCGGAGGAAACGTTCATTGCAGGTTAACCTCAGTATTATGAGGGGTTTATCCTTAGGATTTTCCGCAATGACTAATATCCCCGAGCACCAATTGTGGCCAAGTAAGACGCAAGCAAGTCAGTGGCTTTATAGAAGGTGGAAGAGGTGAAATAATGAAAAATAACTGGAAATAGATCCAACATTCTGCACTGAATCATTTCTTAATATATATTTATAGTGGTCAGAGCTCCTTTTCTCTGATACAGAGCTCCAAATCCCCTGCAGAGGCAAAGCTGAATGCTAAAACTTTCTTCCTGCCATCACCACTAGGAGGAGCTCAGGAGCTTACTGCATACAACTTTAATAATGATTTCAACAGGGGCAGTAAGCTCCCCCTAGTGGTGATCTATGTCATCTAAACTCTAATCCCTCCAGCTCATAGACAATCTTGTGATTTATTATGCAGTAATACAGCTCTGACTGAGGTGCACTAGGACCTAGCTGTGACCTCCATGGCCAGAAGGGCAGTTTGGGGGAGGGATTCTGCGGCAGCAAGCTGCTTCCACTCTAAGTGTATTAAAGGGGTTGACCAGGAATTTTTTAGCCATAAATATCTGATTGATGGGGGGAGCCAATCGATGGCCCCTGCACAGATCAGCTCTTTGGGACCTCTTCTAACACTTGTAATATACACTCCATGGAGCCAGAAGCAGACACCCCGCAGTCCCTGTAGCCAAAGACAGTACTGCAGCTCAGCCCCCATTGACGTCCGCCTGTTAGGCCCCACAATCAGATATTTAGGGCCTATCCTTAAATTAAAATTCCTGAACAACCCCTTTAAGCCCCTCCCCATCAATTTTCTTAATCCTATCAATTACACATTGGAAATACTAGAATGTTACTTTACCTTTGTGTTTTGGCGGAGTACAGAATATCGATTGCTTCTCCATCTCGAAATATTCCAATAATTAATGAGCGTCTGAGGAAAATGTGAAATAATTAACATCCATTTTTCATGTGTGTTTTGAAGCCTAAAGATTAGATTTTATGGCCTGAGGTTTTGCGATTATTTGGTCAACTACCAAGAAGGGCTATAAAGTGGTAATCATTGATAGACAGGAATCTGGAGTGCACCGCATGGTTTTCTTCTCCGCACACATTAAGATATTATTACATTCCGTTCCTGAAGATAAGATGGAATTTATAGACTCACCATGACATCACGAGGCTGCAGGAGATCTCATACAACATGGAGTTTACATTTCACTTTGTTTCCACAGTTTATTCGTCTTCTCTATGTGCCTCTGCATGCTCTCTGATCTCTATAGACCCGTCGCTGTCTTCATCTGTGACAACCACCTCTCACTTCTTTATCCAAGACTTCTCTCATGCTGCCCCTCTCCTCTGGAGTGCCTTCGCCTGCACCATAAGCCTGCCACAATAGCTAGCGAATAAACTAACACTTGTCTACTACTTCTGTCTTTACTTTCTCATTGCCTTACAATATCTTGATCACAGAGAGTCCCACTGGATAACTGGTCCAATGATGGCTGGTCTAGGAGGTCCACAACAATCCTGTTATCCTGAATCATGCTATGATTTTCAGCCTCACAAATTCACAGCATTGAATATTATCTCATATTATGGATATGCCCTATCTATGTTTCGTATGCCTAAGTTAGTAAAAAAATATACTTTGGAACTTGCCTGTCGTATTAAATCAGTAGGGATTCCTAAGAGGAGATATGACATAATTTCATCTCAAAGCTCCCAATTTTGTAAATATTTCCTCATCCAGATCTTTTGCCAATCTAATCAATATTTTTCTATATGTTATTGTGTTTTATTTTTGAAACTGTGTATGTTACTATTTTTACTAATTTTTTTTAGCCTTTTGCAAGTACTATAGACTTGCATATTAAGTCTTAATAAGCATGTTTCTTGCTGCTCTAAACTTACCCCAAACCTCAACATAGAAAAGTATTGCTTAGCTATAGTTGCCCTTTTATAGATTTTTATGCATATTTTTGGTATGCCTAGGTTGGTAACAATATGTTTTACAATTTGCTAGTCATGTTAACTTAGTAGGTGGTTCCTGTGAGGAGGTATGACATAAGTCAGACCCAGCAGATGCAACCAAGATTGTTCATCCAAATCGTATTAGTAAGAGTTGTCTTTTTCTGTATTTTATCCCATTTTAATTCAATAACTGTTTATATGTGTGACATTTTCACTCCATAATTTTTGTAACCTTTTGTATTAATCTTAAAATGGATAAGCTTGCTCCTTGCTGCTATAAATCTACCCATAACCTCCAAATGGTAAAGTATCGCTTAGCTGTGTTAACCTATTAATGGATATTTTCTATCAATGTTTGGTTGGCACTGCATTATTCAGTCCAGGGATTCAGACTCTGTACATCACCTATAATCCCTGCTTCCCTGTGACTCTGTTGTCCCATACTTTATAGTCCGACAGAGGCAAGGCTGTAGGGGTGCAGTGGTTGCAGTTGCTACTAGGCCCTGGACCCCGAGAGGGCCCCAAATGTCCCTCACTCATAAAATATACCACTATTTTAAAATGGCACAAGGTAGGTAAGGGCCTTTATTACAGATTTTGCACTAGGGTCCAGGAGCTTCAAGTTAAAGCTCTGGTATGAGCTATTGAAGGGACTCCTATCATAATAGATCCCAGTCCAGGTCTGAGTTCAAGCTGGGGAATCCGGCCTATGTATGAACTGGATTTTCTGATCCTGATTCTTTCTTGTGTATGGGGCCATAGAATAACATAGCACAATTCTGTCTGTCTGCAGCTACCACTAGAGGGAGCTAAGGAGCTTACTATACATAGTGTACAATCAAGCTCCGTAGCTCCCTCTAGTGGTGGCTCCAGACAGAGAGCATTTTATCGTGTAGCTTGCAGAGTATTTGGATCTCTGAATCAGTAGAAAATAAAGCCTAAATCCATATAAAGATATATTAAGAATTCAATCAACACATAATATTGGACTGAAATCCAATATGGTGTTAAAGGAGAACATTAAATTATCTGAAACAGGTCTTATTTCTCCAGCAAGTCCTTTGATTTTGAGGGGCCACAAGGTAATGAATGGCAGTGTTTATGTAAGGAAGGTAAGGCAGGGAGATCAGTATCAAAGCTTTGGATAGTAAATTTGTTCCTTGTGTTTTATGCAGTTCAGTCATGGCTGGTGTTTACACAGCCCAAGCCCCAGTCAGAGATAATATGTCTGCTCAGTGCATGCCAGGATTCCTGAAAACCATATATCATCCACTCCATAAAACCCTGAGATGATCACCTCGCCCCCTGGGATGGCAGCTGACATCTGAGATCCTGACACACAAATCCCCTGTATGCTTTAAGGGGCTCCTGTGTTTAGATGAATGCCATTACACATCGGCTAGAAATGGGTTTTAGGGAGGTCGGACTGGGAAGGATCGGACATGAAACCCTGGTGGTAATGGAATGCAAAAAAATAATGTTATCAATTAGAAAAGATTATGTTCTGCCATATATATGGTCTGTTTCTCCTTGTGGAGACTCACAGGGAGCCTTATAGGCCAGGCAAAGCTCTCTGGGTAAAAGTGTATGCAAATTAGCTCTTCTTCAGGAAAATAAAAAACACTCTATAGTGCCACCTATTGGAGTTGGTTACCCTAAAAATCAACGTCCACTTCTCTAGCAGGTCTTACAAGGATATAAGTCAACAGACAACTAGGATTTTACAAGATGTGTCTGTGTGAACAAGGGATAAGGTGCACTGTACCTAAGAAGGAGACTACCTTAGTCCTTAGTATGGGGCATCAATGTTTGATTCTTGGTGTCCAACTTTAGTAGCTCCATCACCTTCATTTACAGAAACAACTGGACCAATTCATCAAGACCAGCATATTATATCCATGATGTCTACATGAGTGGAGGAATTTCCAGATTCGCCAGGTGCAGGCCTTGATCTACAGGGGCATTCTCCACTGGTCCATGCACCTTGAGAGGAGTCTATGCCAGCTCATAGTCGACGTAGCTTTCTGTAGTTATTTACGCCACAAGATTAAGTGCAAGTTAACCCAAATTTTTAGAGTAATGTCCCTTAAAGGGAATCTATCACATTGCAAATGCAGTCCAATATAGAATGGGAGGAGCTAAGCAAATTGAGCTAAGCAATCTCATAGATTGTAAGCCCTTGCGGGCAGGGCCCTGTATCCCACTGAGCCAGTTGGTCACTGTTAATATTATATTTGTTTTGTATATCTTGTGTACTGTATGTAAACCTTCAAATGTAAAGCACCATGGAATTAATGGTGCTATATAAAAATAATAATAATAATAATAATAATAATAATAATAAACTGATACCCATATTTATGGGAAAATATTCAGTATAAAAAATTAAACTCATTCTAGTATAAGGAGTCCAGTGGGCGGTCCTATCGGTGATGGACAACCTTCCCTGTGTGACTGTACATACAAAATCACTGAATAGGACCGCTCCCTGGACTCCTAAGCCCAGCATGAGCTTGAAGAGGACCTGTCACCAGGTCTGAAAAGCCCCATGACATCCATCATCTGATCAGCACTGTCACCCTGAGCGTTTTGGTGTCTTATCCAAATCCGTTCACCCATTCCGAAGATATAAGCCCTATAAGTGTTCATTCAGATTAAGGTCTACTAGCCAAGTGGGCGGTAACACTCCATGACAGGCAGGACACAGAAACCTTGCCTCCAAGGACTGTTCATACCTGGTGACAGCGCCGATCAGATGATGGATGTTATTGGGCTTTATAGATCTAGTGACAGCGCCGATCAGATGATGGATGTTATTGGGCTTTATAGATCCAGTGACAGCGCCAATCAGATGATGGATGTTATTGGGCTTTACAGATCCAGTGACAGGCCCATATATGTCTGAAGAAGAGAGCTAGTACTCTCGAAAGCTTACTATCAAATATACTCAGTTAGCCTCTAAAAGGTATCGCCTGATTTCTTCACTCTTCCACTACTTTACATGGCTAACATGGTACAACATTATACTACTAGGTCCTCTTTAAATGAATGAATTACTATATACTGAAAAAGTTCCCATTAATATAATTATCACTCTACTCAGCTCACCCATCTCAATAATTTACTACCTGCATACTGGACTGTATTCTTACAGACAGGTTCCCTTTAAGTAGAATGGGTGTGTTTTCCTTTAAATATAATTTCTAACATTTTTTTTTTCCTTCAAGGGTGTAGACAGAATTCAATGCAGCAAAACACAGAGAGGTTAAATGATCAACGTCTTGCTTTCCTGCCCATCCAGCCTGCTCTTTTCAGTGCTGCCAAATTACACAGTTGTTGCAAGGTGACATTTAGGAGAAGGAAGAAAAGGGCAGAGGAAGTGGGAACACTTTGTCTTATCCTCCCATTGAAGTCCTCTGGATTCAATCAATTTACTGTGACAGTCATGGAATCTCGCCAGCCCCTCAACCTGAGTCCCAGTCGTAGGGGAAGACCACTAACATTCCTCCACAATTCACTACCAAAGCAGTCCTCAGAGTCCTTACATTCACTATGTGCTGGGAGCTGCAGTTATTCCCAAACTGGAATTTCATATCTGATGGAGAATATAAGAAATGACAGAACTTTATCATAGAAAGCAAATACACTGGGTAATAAATGGGTAATGTTATCTAACTACTGAACTTGGGGTAAAAATTCTTAAAGAAGAACTCATCACTGCTCACAATTTACAAGTATATGACTGTCCTTTATATACAAGAATATAACTACTATAGTACTGCTCATATGTACAAGAAGACATAAGGGGGGTCTGGGAGGGGCTTAAGTCAATTTCGGGTCATAAACAGTCGGTCTGCCAGATTGAGGCAGATGTTAACTGGCTTAATGAACTAAACCTATTCTTCAACAGATTTGATCACACACCAGCTCCTCCCACCCCAGAATGTCCTTCAGCTCCCCTCACCACAATGACTTCACCCCATTCACCCCATGTGGCTACTTCCCAACAGACCAGTAAATCCAGAAATCTGTCTTTATCTGACCACAGTCTGACCTTCACACGGGCCCAGGTGAGGAAGGAGATGAATAAGATCAAGGCGAGGAAAGCCGCAGGGCCAGATGACATCAGTGCAAGGCTAATTAAGACTTGTGGGGACCAGCTGTGTGGTATAATTACATATATGTATAATATGAGCCTGAGGCAGGAAATAGTCCCTGAATTATGGAAATCTTCTTGTGTGGTACCAGTTCCAAAGAAACCTCACCCTATGGACCTCAACGACTACAGACCTGTAGCACTGACATCCCACTTGATGAAGATCTTAGAGAGATTGGTTCTCACACATCTTCGCCCTCTAGTGAGCCCCGCTATGGACCCTCTCCAGTTTGCTTATCGACCGGGCATTGGGGTAGATGATGCCATCATCCACCTTCTGCACAGGGCTCTGTCTCACCTGGAAAAACCAGGGAACACGGTGAGAATAATGTTCTTTGATTTCTCCAGTGCTTTTAACACCATACAGCCCAGGTTACTGAGAGACAAGCTGGGCCTTGCTGGAGTGGACCACCACCTCTCCAACTGGATCCTAGACTACCTCACAAATCGACCTCAATACGTGAGAGCCCAAGACTGTGTGTCAGGTACCGTGATCTGTAATACGGGGGCACCTCAGGGTACGGTTCTCGCCCCTTTCCTCTTCACACTGTACACTGCTGATTTTAGGTGCAACTCATCCAGCTGCTACCTAAAGAAGTATTCTGACGACTCTGCAATAGTAGGCCTCATCACAGACGATGATGACAAGGAGTACAGAGAACTGAACCGGTTTTTTGTGGACTGGTGCCACCAGAACCACCTGAAGATTAACGCGGGGAAGACCAAGGAGATGGTGGTGGACTTCCGTAAAGGCAGATGCCCTCCAAAACCAGTGGACATCCTGGGGACGGGCATCGAGATTGTGAACACCTATAAGTACCTGGGTCTGCTCCTTACTAATAAGCTGGACTGGGCAGATCATATGGAGGCCCTGTACAGGAAGGGCCACAGCAGGCTCTACCTGCTTAGGAAGCTGAGAGCCTTTGGAATCCGGGGGGCACTTCTTAGGACTTTCTTCAACTCGGTAGTGGCATCAGCCATCTTCTTTGGAGTGGCCTGCTGGGGGAGCAGTATATCAACCAGGGACAGAAATAAACTTGACAAGCTGATTAGAAGGGCCAGCTCTGTCCTGGGGAGCCCACTAGACCCAGTGCAGGTGGTGGGTGACAGAAGGATACTGTCCGTGGTGAGCTCCATGCGGGAGAATAACTCCCATCCCATGCATGAGACTGTGATTGCGCTGGGCAGTGCTGTCAGTGACCGACTGCTCCACCCTAGGTGTGAGAAGGAGCGCTATCGGAAGTCTTTCCTCCCCACCGCGGTTAGGCTGTACAACCAACACCGACCTAAGCGGAGATCATTACATACAGAGAACTGAAATATCTCTCTGCCTGTTAAATCCCCCCCCCCCCCGCTACGTCCTATCTGTCTGTCTGATATTAATGTAATGCCTCTCACCTTGGAACATTCCTGTACATGTTGTATTTGTATTTGTATCTGCTTATCTTATCTTTGCTGCTGTAACACACTGAATTTCCCCACTGTAGGACTATTAAAGGACTAGTATTATTATTATTATTATAACTACTATAATACTGCCCCCTATGTACAAGAATATAACTACTATAATACTGCTCCTATGTACAAGAATATAACTGCTATAATACTGCCCCTATGTACAAGAATATAACTACTATAATACTGCCTCCTATGTACAAGAATATAACTACTATAATACTGCTCCTATGTACAAGAATATAACTGCTATAATACTGCCCCTATGTGCAAGAATATAACTACTATAATACTGTTCCTACTGTATGTACAAGAATATAACTGCTATAATACTGCTCCTATGTACAAGAAAAAAAAAATAATAAAACTCCCCCTATTTATAAAAAAAAAACAACAAAAAAACCCCCCCCTATGTACAAGAATGTAACTACTATAATACTGCCTACTATGTACAAGAATATAACTGCTATAATACTGCTCCTATGTACAAGAATATAACTACTATAATACTGCTGCCTGTGTACAAGAAAATAATTACTATAATACTGCCCCTATGTACAAGAATATAACTACTATAATACTGCTCCCTATGTACAAGAATATACCTACTATAATACTGCTCCTATGTACAAGAATATAACTACTATAATACTGCTCCTATGTACAAGAATATAACTACTATAATACTGCTCCTATATACAAGAATATAACTACTATAATACTGCTCCTATGTACAAGAATATAACTACTATAATACTGCCCCCTATGTACAAGAATATAACTACTATAAAACTGCTCCTATGTATAAGAATATAACTACTATAATACTGCTCCTATGTACAAGAATATAACTATTATAATACTACTCCTATGTACAAGAATATAACTACCATAATACTGCCCCCTATGTACAAGAATATAACTACTATAATACTGCTCCTATGTACAAGAATATAATTACTATAATACTGCCTCCTATGTACAAGAATATAACTACTATAATACTGCTCCTATGTACAAGAATATAACTACTATAATACTACTCCTATGTGCAAGAATATAACTACTATAATACTGCCCCTATATACAAGAATATAACTACTATAATACTGCTCCTATGTACAAGAATATAATTACTATAATACTGCCTCCTATGTACAAGAATATAACTACTATAATACTGCTCCTATGTACAAGAATATAATTACTATAATACTGCCTCCTATGTACAAGAATATAACTACTATAATACTGCCCCCTATGTACAATAATATAACTACTATAATACTGCTCCTATGTACAAGAATATAACTACTATAATACTGCTCCTATATACAAGAATATAACTACTATAATACTGCCCCTATGTACAAGAATATAACTACTATAATACTGCCCCCTATGTACGGTACAAGAATATAACTACTATAATACTGCTCCTATATATAAGAATATAATTACTATAATACTGCCTCCTATGTACAAGAATATAACTACTATAATACTGCTCCTATGTACAAGAATATAACTACTATAATACTACTCCTATGTACAAGAATATAACTACTATAATACTGCCCCTATGTACAAGAATATAACTACTATAATACTGCTCCTGTGTACAAGAATATAATTACTATAATACTGCCTCCTATGTACAAGAATATAACTACTATAATACTGTCCCCTATGTACAAGAATATAACTACTATAATACTGCCTCCTATGTACAAGAATATAACTACTATAATACTGCTCCTATGTACAAGAATATAACTACTATAATACTACTCCTATGTACAAGAATATAACTACTATAATACTGCCTCCTATGTACAAGAATATAACTACTATAATACTGCTCCTATGTACAAGAATATAATTACTATAATACTGCTCCTATGTACAAGAATATAACTACTATAATACTGCACCTATGTACAAGAATATAATTACTATAATACTGCTCCTATGTACAAGAATATAACTACTATAATACTGCACCTATGTACAAGAATATAACTACTATAACACTGCCCCCTATGTACAAGAATATAACTACTATAATACAGCTCCTATGTACAAGAATATAATTACTATAATACTGCTCATATGTACAAGAATATAACTACTATAATACTGCACCTATGTACAAGAATATAACTACTATAATACTGCCTCCTATGTACAAGAATATAACTACTATAATACTGCTCCTATGTACAAGAATATAATTACTATAATACTACTCCTATGTACAAGATTATAACTACTATAATACTGCCCCCTATGTACAAGAATATAACTACTATAATACTACTCCTATGTACAAGAATATAACTACTATAATACTGCCCCCTATGTACAAGAATATAACTACTATAATACTACTCCTATGTACAAGAATATAACTACTATAATACTGCCCCCTATGTACAAGATTATAACTACTATAATACTGCTCCTATGTATAAGAATATAACTACTATAATACTACTCCTATGTACAAGAATATAATTACTATAATACTGCCTCTTATGTACAAGAATAGAACTACTATAATACTGCCCCTATGTACACGAATATAACTACTATAATACTGCTCCTATGTACAAGAATATAACTACTATAATATTGCCCCCTATGTATAAGAATATAGCTACTATAATACTGCTCCTATGTACAAGAATATAACTACTATAATACTGCTCCTTTGTACATGAATATAACTACTATAATACTGCCTCCTATGTACAAGAATATAACTACTATAATACTACCTCCTATGTAGAAGAATATAACTACTATAATACTGCTCCTATGTACAAGAATAGAACTACTATAATACTGTCCCTATGTGCAAGAATATAACTACTATAATACTGCTCCTAAGTACAAGAATATAACTACTATAATACTGCTCCTAAGTACAAGAATAGAACTACTATAATACTGCCCCCTGTAGACATTACATTAATGTGGATCTGATAAGACTTACGCTAGGTTCACACTTGGGGACCCAAAAAACAGAGACCCTATCGCTGGGTTTCCACCTATTTTATAAGGATAATAGCGGAGAGAAAAGTCCTCCTTGCAGGACTTTTCTCTCCGTCCATTTTATGCAGATTCAGCGGCAGAGTGCTCAAACGCTGGTGTGAACCTAATGTTATTAAGTCTCTTAGGCGTCCCTGGTTCTTTTTCTTGGAGGTTCCCTCTTGGGGATCATTTACATGTTGCACACGTTTGTGTAAACTGCAGATTTTCTCCTGATAGATTACTTTACACTGCAGACATTGAGGCTACTGGGGATCCCGGGATGGCAGTGTTAGCGGGTCCAGGCCTGGCATTGTGTTGGCGGTGGCTTGTACAATCCTCCCTGGATGTGCCTGAATTACTGAGCTACTTTCTGACAGTGCGCAGTAATTCATCCCTCCGGTTATTGATGGATTCTGACCTAATTAGTAACACTGTACAGTTCACAGCAGCGCAGAGGCTTCCAGGAGCATCATTTGTATATGTCTCAGGGGGAGGTTGAATTGGAGAGGGGGAGGTATGAGATTTTATGACCAGCCCCCCACTTTTTCTTTGTTCTTTTGAAATCTTCCCAGCAATTTGGTAAATTTATGGAAACTTTCGCTGAAATTTGCTACGTTTTCAACAAGTTAAATTTGATATTTTTAGCATTATTTTTGAGTATAAAAATTTAAAATTTCTCTGATTTCCATGATTTTTCATAATTGTGGCTTTCTAGAGATAGCTCTATGTTGTTAGGTTACCAAGGACCTAGCCCAAAATGTAGTCATGTGACGAGGCAGAGGAGGAGGTACTGCGGCACTGGGGCCTATAGCTATATACTACTAATCACAATCCCCCTAGATAATCCTCTGTGGATTCCAGACAGACAAATTATCCCTGCACTGATACATTGTAACAAACAATCAAGACAGGAGAGAGATTTGTTCTGTTTTCAGCCAACAGAGGATTGTCTAGACTGGGCACAACTGTAGCAAACCCACAGCTGTGAGAAGCGTAAGGTGTCTGCAAGCATAGGTGTCTTGAGAAGCATAGAGCTGCTCCTTAGCTGGATGCTATTGGCTGGATAGTATTCCCAGCTGCAAGAAGACAAATTAATTTGCAAGGAATGTGAGCGGTCCTGATGACATCATCAGGGGGTATAATCAGGAGGCAGATTGGACACGACAGGCTGTGCATGTGTTTATGAATGAACATGCAGGACGCAGCAGGTTCTCACACGGGTCTAGTTTACTGCAGTTCATTTTGGACAATGTTCATTGTGGTGATGGCGGGCATTGTCATGTGGGTGAGACGGATGTTATGGAGGAATCGGGGTGTGCCCAGCCCCCATAGATTCATGTATCATCATCATTACTGCAGCGCCTGACCCTCCCTGAGGACGGGATCACATCTGTGTCATATCTTACAATATCCTTCACTTTAGCCAAATCCATGCTCCTACTTTTATTACTAGTAATACATTTATCACTATGAAGACTTTTACTACTATTACTGCTAATATTACTACTCCTACTACTATTACTCCTACTATTACTACTACTACCATTCTACCATTACTCCTTCTACTATTACTACCACTATTACTACTACTTCTACTACTACTACTACTACTATTACTCCTACTACTTCTACTATTACTACTAGTATTACTACTAGTACTACTACTACTACCACCACTACTACTACTACCCCTACTACTTTTACCTCTAGTATTACTACTACTACCACCATTACTACTATTACTACTACTCCTACTACTACTATTACTCCTACTATTACTACTAGTATTAATACTACCACTATTACTACTACTACCATTACTACCCCTACTACTACCCCTACTACTTTTACTACTAGTATTACTACTACTACCACCCTTACTACTATTACTACTACTCCTACTACTATTACTATTAGTATTACTCCCACTATTCTTCCTACCACTCCTACTATTACCACTACTATTACTACTACTACCATTACTACTCCTACTATTACCACTACTATTACTACTACTACCACCATTACTACTTCTAGTACTATTACTACTAGTATTACTACTACTACCACTTCTACTACTACCCTTACTACTATTACTACTACCCCTACTACTTTTACTACTAGTATTGCTACTACTACCACCCTTACTACTATTACTACTACTCCTACTACTATTACTACTAGTATTACTCCTACTATTACTCCTATTACTTCTACTATTACCACTAGTATTACTACTACTATCATTACTACTCCTACTATTACCACTATTATTACTACTACTACCATTACTACTCCTACTACTATTACTACTAGTATTACTACTACCACCACTACTATTACTACTACTTCTACTGTTACCACTACTACCGTGTTTCCCCGAAAATAAGACACCCCCGAAAGTAAGGCATAGGAGAGGTTTCGGAGAATTGCCTAATATAAGGCATCCCCCGAAAGTAAGGCGTATGTTCCCGAACAGAACATACGGTATATACGATATGTGAGGCCGCGGGAGAACCCCACAATCACTGCTATCATTATACTCGGGGGTCTTTTCAGACCCCGGAGTATAATAATCGGCGGCCCAGGGGAGGTGAGCGAACATAAAAAACTATGTGCTTACCTGTCCTTCTCCAGGCTTCGGGCCTGTTTGGTGACGTCGCAGACGTCAGCGGACGTCATTTTGCGTCGCGACGCCGGCCGGATCATGTGACGCGGCCTGGTCTAACAGTGAAGAAGGCCGGAGTAGCGCACGGGCATGCACAGGAGCGAGGAACAGGTAAGCAACGTTGTTTTTTTATGTTTCTATCCTCCCCTGGGTCTCCGATCATTATACTCTGGGGTCTGAAAAGACCCCACAGTATAATAATTGTTCATGGGTGGTCCACTATGGGGCAAACTACTGTGTGCAGGGGCCACTATGGGGAATGATACTGTGTGCAGGGGCCACTATGGGGAATTATACTGTGTGCAGGGGACACTATGGGATATGATACTGTGTGCAGGGAAATTAATGGTTTGGATTGTTATGATGATGTACTAGAAGATGATGACATAACTGTCATTGAATAAATTTTACTTTCTGTTCGTACCGTAAATATTGGTAAATGTACCATACTGTTAATTGTTGTACATGGAAATAATGGTACGGTAGTAAGAAATTCTTGATAGGATTCACAGTTTGTCTGGTTATGCTGGTTTGTGATGACAACTACATTACCGTACAGTACCGTATATAATAAATGTTCATTTTTTTGTTCAGCAATAAATGTGAATTCTTCTTCATTGAAAAAAAAATAAGACATCCCCTGAAAATAAGACGCAGCACATCTTTGGGAGCAAAAATTAATATAAGACGCTGTCTTATTTTCGGGGAAACAGGGTAGTACTACTACTATCCCTACTCCTACTGCTAATACTACTACTATTACTACTACTGAGTATACTACTATTACCACTACTACTACTACTACAACTACTATTACTACCACTGCTGCTTCTGTTTCTACTTCTATTGCTATTATTATTACTACTAAAATTAACACTACTACTACAGCTACCTCTATGTCTACTGTCACTACTACTGCTACTACTACTAATATTGGTACTGTCACTTTTACTATTACTTTCTACTACCATTACTGCCACCACTACAAGTATTACTACTGCTAAAGCATTTATCACTCCTAATGCAAGTACTTTTACCACTACTACTATTAACACTAGTACTGCATCTACTTGTTCTACTGCTATAACTACTTTGTCTACTATTACAGTAGTACACTGACTATTAATACTACTACTGGACCTGATACTACTACTTATTCTACTACTTTTACTAGTACTACTACTACTACTAAAGTATTTACCACAGATACCACTGTTTCTACCACTAATGCTTCTGCTACTATTATTACTATTCCTACTGCATCTACTATTTATACTACTACTGCTACTACTATTTGTACTACAACTTTTTGTTCTACTACTACCATTTCTACTACTACTTTTACTAGTCTTTTTTAATACTAGTTCTACCAGTATTGACAGTTCTAATTTTACTAGTTCTTCTACAAGTACTGTTACTTCTCTTATTATTGCTACTACTATTTCGACTACTGCTACTTCTACTCCCCCTATTTCTACGCCTACTGGTATTGCTACTACTATTTCTTCTACTACTTCTACTAGTATTGCTACTTCTACTGCTAGTACTGCTACTTCTGCTAATTTAACTAGTATTGCTACTACTATCTGTACTAGTACTACTACTTCTACTATTGCTACTACTATTTCTAATTCTACTACTACTATTTGTACTGAAATTTTTGTGTATTTCTTCTAGTATTTCTACTATGACTGATACTAGTAGTACTACTTCTACTTGTACTTCTACATCTAATACTATTGCTAATACTATCTATACTACTACTAGTTCTAGAAGTACTGCTATGTGAACTAATTCTACTAGAATTGCTGCTACTATTTGTACTATTACTGATACTAGTACTACTAATAGTAGTGCTACTGTTTTTACTAGTATTGCTATTACTAGTTCTACTAGTACTTACAATAGTATTGCTTTTATTATATTTATTACTTCTAGTAATACTAGTATTGCCACTACTTCTACTACTACTACCACTTCTATTATCACTATTACTACTACTGCTAATATTACTACTACTATTACTTTTGCTGCTTCTACTACTACTACTGCTATTACTATTTCTACTACTACCTCTACTACTATTACTACTACTATTACTACCACTACTATTATTACTCCTACTATTATTACTACTACTGAGTCTTCTACTTTTAGTACTAGTTTTAGTACTACTATTAGTACTATTACTACTATTACCACTACTACTACTACTTTTAGTACTATTAGTACTACTACTATTACTACCACTACTATTCCTACTACTATTGCTATTACTACTACTATTACTACTGAGTCTATTACTTTTAGTACTAGCTTTAGCACTACTGCTACTATTAGTACTAGTACTATTACTACATAATGGGCTTAGGCCCACTACTTCTTCAGGTATTACCATACCACAGGCTTACTCCAACATATATCACACATGTTGTTCATAGATACACTAACTGTACCAGATATGAAAGGCGTAGATACACCTTTTCACACTTACCCATAGTTGCCAACTTACCTGAATTTGGTGGGATAGTCCCAAATTTTCTGAAGCAATTTTTAAAAAAATTTGGTCATATCTAGGGGTGTGGCTAATAAATCTGGTCTAAAGTGGGGGTGGATGGAGGTAGGTGGAGTTTAAACGTCCGTATATTAGCACCAGCAATGTGCATTGGAGCATAGGAGAAATTAGTAAACTGTCTGTTGGAATCAAAAGTCTGGTTGTTTAGGGGTTAATTATTGGCAATTCTCACGGAGACATTCTGTAGGAATCACTGGACATAGCCGACCTCTCTCCTGGTTTCCCATCCATATTACCTGCTTTCGTGTAGATATTTGAGGCCCAGATGAAGCCTGATTGTTCGCGTCCATGTCACGTCTTGGCTGCGGCACCCGCCCAGCTCCGGCCGCTGAATATTCTTGGCCCAATTAAGTAGATTCCAGTCTGGAGCAGCAAAGAATCCGGTAATCCTAGAAGGTGAATACATTTTCCATTGGCACCGCTTACACCTGTCTGTTAACTCCATCTCTGGGATTCAGCAGCAAATCCTTCGCATTAAGTTCAATCGTAATGTCTTCTTATGTCAAAAACAGCTGCTTCTGCCGCCTCGTACGCAACCACAGCTCCAAAAATACAGATTCTACCAGAAACCGGCCTCATAGATGGTAGGTTACATGCTGGAAGAAGCAGCACAGAGGATTTCAGAATAGGACTGTGACAGACTGAGACGTACAGCGTGGAAGGAGCAGAGATTGCAGCAACACAGAATATTTCAGCAAAGGAGCATGCTGCCCTTATAGCAGGCCGAAGAGTAATCTCTGGGAAGAAGCAGGGTTCTAAAGCAGTGCAGAGTATTTCAGAAGAGGAATTTGCAGGACTTAGGCTAGGACCGCACAGCAACTCTGGCTGCGACTCCCGTCGTAAGACCGAAGATCACTGTATCGCCTTGTGATTCTCTCACTCATGTTCCTGAATGGAGTCGAACTGTAGCCCCCTGAGGGTGCTGCGGCTGCGACTTCTAGTCACACAACAGTCGAACATTGCTCGACTTTTTGGTGAAGTGTCCATCTTTGGTTGCACAATGGGAGTCGTGGCCAAAGTTGCCGTGTGGCCCTAACCTTAAAGGTACATAGTGGGAGGAGCAGGGTTTCCCAGCAGCACATAGTATTTCAGGAAAAGAGTGTGCTGACCCTGTGAGAGGACGCAGACTTAGGCCCGTTGCAGATGACCGTGTGCTATCCTTGTTTTTCGCGGATTGCACACTGACCCATTCATTTCTATGGATACAAGCACACGACCATGTTTTTCACTGATCAGTGTATGAGCCGTGATTCCGTGCCGCATCAGATAGAACAGGTCCTATTCTGTTCAGTTTTTGCGGAACGGACTCACCCATTGAAGCCTATGGGAGACTAAAAACCTAGGAGGGCACACAGATGTACTCAGTGTGTCATCAGTGTGCTGTCCGTTTTCACGAACAAGCTAGAGATATCATTAGATGTCACCTGTGTTTTTTATGGTGGATCCGCAAACTAGGATCACACACTGATGGCACACTGAAGACACTCTGTCCGTTTTTGCGGATATAAATCACTGATGCTGAAGAAAAACTGAACACACTCTGAAAACACTTTGTCCGTAAAAACGGAAGACTAACTACCGCAAAATACCCACGGTCGTCTGCAACTAGCCCTAGAACTGCATAAAGCAAGGAGCACAGTTCAAAAGCTGTGCAGAGTATTTCAGGAGAGAAGTGTGACAGACTGAGGACTACAGAGTAGAAGGAGCAGGACTTGTAGCAGCACAGAGCATTTCAGGAGAGGACTGTGCTGACCTTGTAGCAGGTCAAAGACTGAGATTTGTATAAGGGAAGAAGGAGGTTTTGAAAACAGTGTAGAGAATTTCAGGATAGGTGCTAGACTGAAAGTTGCACAGTGGAAAGAGCAGGATTCCCCAGCAGCACAGAGTTTTTCAGGAGAGGAGTGTGCTGATCTAAAAGTGAAGATGTGTTTCTGATTTTCTGACAGGTGTACATGTGTCGGCATCTTCACATGCTATATGTGGGTTGGTATCCTCACCTGTGGTTTGTGACATATATTGTTGTCACCAGACAATAGGGAAATAAAACCGCCCTTCATGTGGCCACAGGACAGTAGATTGTGGTATAGAACTCGGGTCAGGAGGAACTAAATATATACATATAAGACTCAGAGTTGTCTTCACAAAGATAAAAGAAAATCTGGTAATAGATGTCAGGGAATTGTTATATATGCTGTACCATAATACATAATGGTAGGCTCATACACCTGCCCTTTAATACATGAGTTCCCTTTAAACATCAGGGGCTTTAAAAGGGGTGTAGTTATGTGGGGTGTAAGGACAGCAGTCGTATCTGGTAGCTGAGGGGACCCCTCACTATGTAACCCTACAAACACATACTAAGACACCATTATTATGCATGTACATTGGGGGAAGGGGTGAGGAGGGTGTTATAGATTTTACATCTCAGTATAGCCGCATGTACCTATAATTTATGTAGAAATAATGTCACACTTACCTATAGTTCTGATCTTACCGAAATTTGCTTGGATTTCCACAAATGTTTATTGACAATCCTGGAAAATTCAGCTTGTCCTGGTCCATACTTGTCATGGGCTACATCCTGTATTATTCTCCAGAGCTGCACTCACTATTCTGCTGGTACAGTCACTGTGTACATACATTACATTACTTATCCTGTACTGATCCTGAGTTACACCCTGTATTATACTCCAGAGCTGCACTCACTATTCTGCTGGTGCAGACACTGTGTACATACATTACATTACTTATCCTGTACTGATCCTCAGTTACATCCTGTATTATACTCCAGAGCTGCGCTCACTATTCTGCTGGTACAGTCACTGTGTACATACATTACATTACTTATCCTGTACTGATCCTGAGTTACATCCTGTATTATACTCCAGAGCTGCACTCACTATTCTGCTGGTGCAGACATTGTGTACATACATTACATTACTTATCCTGTACTGATCCTAAATTACATCCTGTATTATACTCCAGAGCTGCACTCACTATTCTGCTGGTGCAGTCACTGTGTACATATATTACATTACTTATCCTGTACTGATCCTGAGTTACATCCTGTATTATACTCCAGAGCTGCACTCACTATTCTGCTGGTGCAGTCACTGTGTACATATATTACATTACTTATCCTGTACTGATCCTGAGTTACATCCTGTATTATACTCCAGAGCTGCACTCACTATTCTGCTGGTGCAGTCACTGTGTACATATATTACATTACTTATCCTGTACTGATCCTGAGTTACATCCTGTATTATACTCCAGAGCTGCACTCACTATTCTGCTGGTGCAGTCACCTGGTAAGTTTGATTGCATTTGACTACCAGAAATGTGAAGAATTAGTAACTTGCTCTGATATTAAATGGTTTGTGTTGCTACTTGGATTGGGGCCTTGTGTCCATAGTCAGTGACTATTGCTCTGTGATACAGTACTTGCTGCCAGGCTTCTTCCTGAGAGCGTGCAGTGGAGACTTTGTCAGCTGTGCGCTGAGCATTATACCTAATAAAGACAAGAGGATTATAGTAAAAATAATTTGCCGCCAGCAGGAAGCACCTGGGTCTCCGGGGCCCTGCACGGAATGCCAGTAGTTAGCAAAAGCAGAACTTCACATATGGGGAGACTCAAGAAAAGAAAATAATTTCACTTCTGTTTGTCTCTTGCCGACTCCAGGAGAAATCTACATCCTCTTTTCTAGCAGCCCATAGTAATAAAATACACAAAAATAAAAATGCGCTCAAGATTTGCAAAGCCCTCTGGATCCCGCTTGAGGTCTCGTATAGGGCAGGAAAAATAAACATCCCAAGATGAGAAACTGAAAAAGCAACGATTGTCTCCTCGTTCTGCTGGCCGGGAAAGCACAGCCAGTTCTTCGCATTGTCTCAGAGTAAATCTTCAGCCAGTTCTCTTAAAGTTTCAGTTTCCATGGCTATGGAGACGAAGAACCTGCATCGAGCCCCCCCACCCCCAATAAACTATTGTTAAATTCTCTTTGCACCAGTGACGTACATGGAAGTCAAGGGGCCCCAGAGCAAAGACAAAAATTAGGCAACTTTCAGGTGTTGCCTGACATCACCATGGTACTAATCACTTACAGCGAGAGGTCCTTGTGCCCCCATGCCATTTTTAGTAAAGTTTGCACTTCCTTGTTTGCTAGCATTGTTACACCTGTGGAGATCACATCCCAAACATGCATGTGTTCTCCTTAAAGAGAGAGGGGTAAGTTCCTGCCAACCATCTTTGTCCAATCCAGAATTTTTTGGTAGTGGCTTATCTGTCCAGGGAACAAAAGGATCGTGCATGTCAGATCCTTATCGCCCCAGCATGTGACTTTGGTAGATCATGGTCGGCCAGTCCCACTAAAATTGGCAGGTTCAGTTGACATTCATCTAATGTGTATAGCCACCTTCACTTCTTCATGGCTTTTGAAAGGTTTAGGTCATGTCCATCAACTGCAATCCTGTGCTGATGAGGAGCAGAAGACCGAAGTAGAGGTGTCCACCAAAGTGTATTCCATGTACAAGAACTTAATAACTATTGAGTCTAGGATGACCATGTAAATGGCAAGGTATAGATGGAGAACTATTCGTAACTTAGCCAAATGTTCATTAACAGCACTACCAGCAAATTTGTCAGAAGTAGACAACAGATACTTTCAAAGGTTGTCTTCAAGACATCCAGGTCACATAGCAAAGCCATTAGATAAAAGTATTGGTCACATTTGTGGACAGAGGTAATGGTATCAAGAATCAAGATAAGATGATAATAATGGACTATGAACATCATGGCATAGATAAGAGTAGATGTGAAGACATTGTTGAAACCTAAAGATTATATTTTTAACATTTTTGCACCAATCATACAGTATTTAATCGTGACCAGAGCGGAATGAAGTAGAATGAGCAGTAGACCTGGAGTTGAGAAGAAGCATGAAGAACTTGAGGTCTCTTGCTTATGCTTCTGATGTTAGCAGACAGAGGTGAACATGAGGCAAGGAAGAGCCAACCATGAATAAAGAGGATCATGATTTAAGGTGGAAGTCGGAAGAGATCTGTTTACTCTTTCACAAAGGAGGAGGATGCCTGGAGTTACTCATGTGTATCTCCCTTCACTTAGATGTCCATCTCCAAACCAACACATCAGCAGAAGAGTTCAAAGGAAGCTTTAAAGTGGATGTATATAGTGCAGGCAATAAACACCAATCATGGATCAATACCAGCCCACCTTGTAGGTTTAATGACACTGAAAGTGTTTGGTAGTATTGTGGTCTACAAGAATGGAAGCCTCTGGCAGGTTTTCTCCTGTCAAATTTCTTAAGTTCCTGTCGGGAGTTTAGTGAACATATTTTTGGTCAAGTATGGAGCTAATGAGTAAAGTTGGCTATGTCCAGACAACCAATAACAATAAGGCCTACAAACAACGATTTCAATGAGTTTTTGTAAGATCACTAATAAGAGGATTATCAATCCCTACTGTTTTCTGTATGAATTTTGTGTGAAGACCGATACCGAACTCATGGTATGTGTAGTAGGACACCAGTTGTTTCCCTGGCTTCTGCGTTTGCATCAACCACCATGGACTGTTCTAGTGATATGGACACTGTTCTCGGTCTCTTAAGGCCAGGGCTCCACATGGCCTTTTGCAGTCACTGTAAGGTGGATGAGATTCTAGGGAATCCCATCAACACCTTGCGGAAAAATCCGTGCAGTGGATACGCTGTGATTTCCAAAACCGTTGCGGTTTTGGAAATGGGACCATGTCAATTATACCTACGGAAACACCAGCGGTTTCCCAATAGGTATAATGGAAGCAGAAAGTTTGCAGAGGAAACCAATGCAGACTTTCTGTGAAAAGCGCTGCGGGAGAAAACGCAACGCGTTGCCACTGCAGTTTTTACCGCTATGTGGGGCCTTAGCCTAAAGTAGTATAACCACCTAAGATGTAAATGCCTAAAAGGTTGGGTTCCATCTCTGGAATCTGTACTTATGTGGAGAATTAGGATCCCCTGACCCACGTGGTAAGGCAAGTAATGGGCAGAGCATCTACTTCTATAGGGGTTACAAAAAGTGGCTGTGAAGCCACATTTGCCTGCTTCCCTAATTCTTATAGAAGAAAATGGAGTGAGACACTTAAAAGAATGACCATCTCTGCATTTTCTCTCCACCTGGATGCAGTGGCCATCTCCATAGGCAGGTTGGGTACCCCAGTTTTCTGGATAGGTGAGGATCCCAGAAGTTGGATATTTATGGCATATTCCATAGATATGACTTTGTACTCTTAGTTTTCGGCTTGTCAGCTCCATGAGAACTTTCACATAGGATTGTTAATTTCCTTGTGAGGGTTCTATTAACCACAAATCCACCATCTGTGATACTGTAAGTAAGATCTTTATTGCTTGGTAAATTCAATGGATTTACTGGAGTTCCATGTAGAAAACATTTATGATAAGCCCTCAAATAACCATTTTTTGAGATGTCATGTTAAAAAGATTTTCACAACTTCTCGTCACCCCATGGTATAGCAGGCGGTTACACAGTGGAGCAGTCAATGGTCGCATCTCCTACATTCATGCCTTTGACTTCCAGGAATGAAATCTAATTTGTCATAATGGGAATGAACCCGTCCAGACCTGTGTCTTGTTTTACTACAAAAATATGAACTTTTGCTTTCAGTAGGTTACTACAACAAGACCAAACTGGTATAGAGGAGGATGATAGCACGAAACAATGCTGACACATTGTAAAATAAGGGGGCGTAAAATTGGTGACGAAAATGGAGAATGTTCATATCTGCCTGTTTATCCACCAATCTCAGTTCAGCTCTGGGGTGTAAAAATCTATTTCTTAATTCATAAATCATATTTTTGCCTAGCTGGGGTCAGATCCGACCTCTACGCCGGACCGTCAAGCACCTGGGTCAGCAGAGCATTCTTTACAATGTCTGGCTTTGCCTGTTCCACTGTAATATCCCAGCATGACCTGCTGACTTGGACACCCGCACAGACCTGGCGGTGTAATGTAGAAGTGTCACAAGGAAGACCACCACACACTCTTGCGTACCGGAACCAAACCTTTACTCTTCTTCTTTGTAGGTAAACAGTACAAGTGATCAGCAAAGGCGGTAAAGCCCACTTTGGGAAGTAACAGTCACCTGGAACTTACACACGAGGCAGTGGGGATCACTCCAGTTCCCACAGGTCATGTCTCTACTGCACTTATGGACTAGGCCTCCAGTTCCTTGCGACACAGGAATGGTTTCCAGGATGGTGCGGACCATCAAACTGAATGGACTCGCCTGACAAAATCTCCTGAAAAAGTATGAAGGCTCTTCTATTTATAATGACCCTTCACCTCAGTATAACTAAGCCTTATGTTGCAGCTTGTGCAGGGTCAGACCACGGGGCGTGCCATGTACTCCTCCAGTGATTCAACACCTAAGCAACCAACATCAAATAAACACCATTACTCAAGCGATTGCTAGCCTGTCCTAGGCAGGGACTCTAGATATGGCCATCCACTGTCGCAGCTTGTGCAGGGTCAGACCACAGGACGTGCCATGAACTCCTCCAGTGATTCAACACCTAAGCAAACAACATCTACTAAACACCATTACTCAAGTGATTGCTAGCCTGTCCTAGGCAGGGACTCTAGGTATGGCCATCCACTGTCTCCCACCTTAGGTTGCCTATCTAAGGTGGCTAACCTTCACCTCCTTACACCACAGTGTCCAATAGGTTAGTACTAGGAAAAATAAGCTTGTTGGGGGATACAGCTACATGGTGGTATGTTTGCGCCTTGCCTCTATTGTGCTCTGTGCCTCATATTTAGATTAAATGGCTTCCAATATCTGCGGGCAACAAACTATAGATATATAGAGCAATGTGAATTGTGACTGGAGTGCTGACAGTAGCGCGCAGATGTGTTGGAAGCAGGAAAAATGGGCAAGTGCAAGGTTCTGAGTGACTTTTATAAGGGACAAATTGTGATGACGACAAATGGGTCGGGGCATCTCCAAAACAGCAGGGCTTGTAAGCTGTTCCCAAAATGCAATTCTTGGCACCAAAAGTAGTTCAAAGAACCAATGAAAGGATCATGAGTGCCCAAAGCTCATTGATGTGAAAGATGGGTGAAGGCCGGGCCATCTTGTTCATTCCCAGTAGTGTGGCATGGCCATCTCACAGTGTATGGAGAATCATGTGGGTGTTGGGTGTTGGACCCCACCAATCTCATATGATAACCTGTCCTGAGGGTAGGCCATCAATATGTCGTCTTGGATAACCCCTTTAATGCTTTTACATTTTTTGTTTTTTTATATAGATATTTTTATTTTCCATTATTACAATGTAACCATTTCCCTTAATTTGTAGTAACCAAGGATTCATCAAGGGTATAGCTCTATGGGGATACAGAGGTAGCAGTCACCCCAGGGCCCTCCAGTCTTACATCTAGTCAAGTACAAGCTTGTCACCATGTTTTTCAGAACTCAGGACTCTGAAGTTATAACTCTCCTTGTCATCTGTCTCCAGGGTTATTTATGGTCACAGTTTGGTTGTCAGCTGAGTTGATCCCAGGATACACATGCAGAGTCTAAGACTTCTGGGATCACCTTTGGCAGTAGAAACAGGGGGTCTCTATCAAGGTTTCTCATGACCCTTAGAGGTCACGGACAGCAGGGCTTAGAGACTGGTCTGGAATCCTTAGAGCCGGCTCCAAGCAAGTCTTAGAATATCCATGTAAACGCCCACGACAATATCATCCTATACTCACCCCACATAGCCTACAATGTCAGCATGTCAACTTCATAGAATCTATGGAGCAGCTGCCGGAATAAAACATCAGACTTGTAATAGAGCCAAACAAATGAGTCCTATCTATCTATCTATCTATCTATCTATCTCATATCTATCTATCTATCTATCTATCTATCTATCTATCTATCTATCTCATATCTATCTATCTATCTATCTATAAAAAGCACAAATTGACAGCACTCCAATGTAGTGTAAAAAAATAGTTACTGTGGGTTTATGCCATGCAATGTTTCGGTCCACTTGTACCACTTGTACTTGCATGGCATAAACCCACAGTAACTATTTTTTTACACTACATTGGAGTGCTGTCCATTTGTGCTTTTTTATGGTTCTTTGGGGTGTATGCCGGACCCTTGGGGACTTACATCCATGCTCTTGGAAGGGATGATATCTATGGTGCTGCTATAAAAATTTTTGGCATTCTATCTATCTATCTATCTATCTATCTATCTATCTATCTATCTTTCTTTGTATCTCTCTTTGTATCTATCTACACACATAGACAAAATTGTTGGTACCCCTCGTTTAATGAAAGAAAAACCCACAATGGTCACAGAAATAACTTGAATCTGACAAAAGTCATAATATATAAAAATTCTATGAAAATGAACAAATGAAAGTCAGACATTGCTTTTCAACCAGGCTTCAACAGAATTTTTTACAAAAAACAAACTCATGAAACTGGCCTGGACAGAAATGATGGTTCCCTTAACTTAATATTTTGTTGCACAACCTTTTGAGGCAATCGCTGCAATCAAACGATTCCTGTAACTGTCAATGAGACTTCTGCACCTCTCTGCAGGTATTTTGGCCACTCCTCATGAGCAAACTGCTCCAGTTGTCTCGGGTGCGAAGGGTGCCTTTTCCAGACGGCATGTTTCAGCTCCTTCCAAAGATGCTCAATAGGATTTAGGTCAGGGCTCATAGAAGGCCACTTCAGAATAGTCCAATGTTTTCCTCTTAGCCATTCTTGGGTGTTTTTAGCTGTGTGTTTTTGGTCATTATCCTGTTGCAAGACCCATGACCTGCGACTGAGACCAAGCTTTCTGACACTGGGCAGCACATGTCTCTCTAGAATCCCTTGATAGCCTTGAGATTTCATTGTACCCTGCACAGATTCAAAACACCCTGTGCCAGATGCAGCAAAGCAGCCCCAGAACATAACAGAGCCACCTCCATGTTTCACAGTAGGGACAGTGTTCTTTTCAAGATATGCTTCATTTTTCCGTCTGTGAACATAGAGCTGATGTGCCTTGCCAAAAATGTCGATTTTTGTCTCATCTGTCCATAGGACATTCTTCCAGAAGCTTTGGGGCTTGTCAATATGTAGTTTGGCAAATTCCAGTCTGGCTTTTTTATGATTTGTTTTCAACAATGGTGTCCTCCTTGGTCATCTCCCATGAAGTCCACTTTGGCTCAAACGACGGATGGTGCGATCTGACACTGATGTTCCTTGAGCTTGAAGTTTACCTTTAATCTCTTTAGAAGTTTTTCTGGGCTCTTTTGTTACCATTCGTATTATCCTTCTCTTTGATTTGTCATCAATTTTCCTTCTGTCGCCATGTCCAGGGAGGTTGGCTACAGTCCCATGGATCTTAAATTTCTGAATAATATGTGCGACTGTCGTCACAGGAACATCAAGCTGCTTGGAGATGGTCTTATGACCTTTACCTTTAACATGCTTGTCTATCATTTTCTTTCTAAGCTTCTAAGACAACTCTTTCCTTCGCTTCCTCTGGTCCATGTTGAGTGTAGTACTCACCATGTCACCAAACAGCGCAGTGAGTATCTGTAGCCCTATATACAGGCCCACTGACTGATTACAAGATTGTAGACACCTGTGATGCTAATTAGTTGACACACTTTGATGTAACATGTGCCTTTGGTCACATTATTTTTAGGGGAACCATCATTTCTGTCCAGGCCTTTTTCATGAGTTTTCTTTTTTAAAAAAATTCTGTTGAGGCATGGTTGAAAAGCAATGTCTGACTTTCATTTGTTAATTTTCATAGAATTTTTATATATTATTACTTTTGTCAGATTCAAATAATTTCTGTGACCATTGTGGGTTTTTCTTTCATTAAACGAGGGCTACCAACAATTTTGTCCATGTGTGTATGTGTGAACACAAAAAGTTGTCCCATCCTTCTGCTAGCACCAAGAGCATTACTGCAAATACCTAAGATGAAAATGAGGTTCTTGGTTCTCCACTTTGATAAATCTGTATAAAGTTAATCTACCACAACAGTATCTCATATCTATCTAGTTTTCTGGCTTGTATTTCCCATTCATGATCTGGGGCTGTCTGTTAATCCTGCTGACATATGATGTCTTTTCCTCACTATGGTGCTATAAATCTCCATCATTGTGTGCCAGACACCATCAGCTGTGCTCTGTCATTATATTGGGGCTATATACTGGTAATATTGGTGCACAGGCCTGTGTTCTTGTTCTGTGCTAACTGGTCAATGACAAACATTTATAATGCACATTTTCTCACACAAAAGACTCAACACACAGGGAGAGCTGTGGAGTAGGGGAATTAGTGGTTGCCGTATAGGCGCTCAACCCCAATACCCACAAGGTCTCAGTTGTTTGTACAGGAAGCCAATTTACCTATCAGTATATTTTTGGCATGCAGGATGAAACCCATACAAATATGGGGAGAACATACAAACATTCAGATGTTGCTCTTGGATTTGCTGCAAGGCAACAGTGCTAACCACTGAGCCACCAACAGTGCAAACCACTGAGCCACCAATAGTGCTAACTACTGAGCCACCAACAGTGTTAACCACTGAGCCACCAATAGTGCTAACCACTGAGCCACCAACAGTGCTAACCACTGAGCCACCAACAGTGCTAACCACTGAGCCACCAACAGTGCGAACCACTGAGCCACCAAAACTGCTAACTACTGAGCCACTAACAGTGTTAACCACTGAGCCACCAACAGTGCTAACCACTGAGCCACCAACAGTGGTAACCACTGAGCCACCAACAGTGCTAACCACTGAGCCACCATACTAACCACTGAATCAACGTGCTGCCTAATGTGTTGTGAAATCATAATTGGACAGAAGAAATGTCTATATTTATTTATTTCTCTTACTTGTATGGCACCAACATATTCCACATCTATCTATCTATCTATCTATCTATCTATCTATCTATCTTTCTATCTCCAAGGCACTCCAAGGCTTCGCAAAACAAGTGGACCTTTATTCTGTGCAACGTTTCGATCCATGTCTGGGAGAAAGGTTGAGACATGAACCAAAACGTTGCACTGGAATAAAGATCCACTTGTGCTAAGCCTTGGAATTCTGCCTTTTGGTTTTCTACTATTGGAGGAAATTAGCCAGTCTTCTTAGATTTGCACTATCTATCTATCTATCTATCTATCTATCTATCTATCTTTCTTTCTTTCTTTCTATTTATCTCCTATCTATCTATCTATCTATCTAGCTCATATCTATCTATCTATCTATCTATCTATCTATCTATCTATCTATCTATCCATCTATTATATATTAGTTATCTCTATTGATCTCTCTCTCTCTCTCTCTCTCTCTTTAGGTTATCTATCTATCTATCTATCTATCTATCTATCTATCTATCATCTATTATTTATTGATCATTATGGTTTACTTTTGAGGTATTGTATCCAACTGAAGGCTTCATGTATCCAAGCCACAAGTGGATCAGAGTAACTGGTCAGAATGTAGTCACAATGGGTGGGCTGTGGCCCTGTGACTATTATTATTCTCTGGGTGACCCAGCTGCTCAGTGCAGTTGCTGGTAATGATTTCAGTAAAAAGTTCACTGCTTTCCCTGTCCAGAATAGAAGAACCTGTCCCGGTAATAACTCTGAAGGCCACTTCATCACCTCTGCTAATAATACTCCAGTCAAGTCCTTAGTGACAGGAGTGGCGGAGGGGGTGGGGGTTGGTTTGACAAGGTGGATTGGTTTGGGGGTTGGGTTTAACACATGGTCTCTAGGCCCATACACTTTTTACCACCTTGTGTAATTATCCTAGAAGACGATCCACAGGGGGCTGCTGCCAATGATGGGGCATCTCAAAATATCACACTGTGCAAAACTAAAGGCTTTCAGCCTTATTATTATTATTATTTTTTTTTTTTTTTGCTTAATTTAATTTAAGCCTGGTGCTATGTTACATCCTGCAAAAAATACAGAAAATACCCCCCCCCACACGCACACACAAAAAAGCACCAAGATAAATAATGGCAAATTATAATTACAAATACCATTAAAACCAGGTAAAAATTATTGTACATTTTTTATGTTACAAAATATGATAACAAATACAATTCTTGAAAATTGGAAAATGAAAATAATTAAAAACAAAAATATTGTAAATTTTTTGTTACAAAATCAAAAATCTAATAAATAAAAGGAGTGAAAATGGAAAAATGAAAATAAAAATATTGTAAAAATGTTATATTACAAAATAAAAAAAGTGGGTGAAAATTGGAAACTGAGCTACCAACAGTGCCAACCACTGAGCCACTAACAGTGTTAACCACTGAGCTACCAACAGTGCTAACCACTGAGCCACCAACAATGTTGACCACTAAGCCACCAACAGTGTTGACCACTGAGCCACCAACAGTGCTAACCACTGAGACACCAACAGTTCTAACCACTGAGCCACTATTTAGTACAATGTACTGGGAAGCTGCAAATCATTTCAGAATGGGCAGATTTATAAAAATAACTGCATTTGCACCATTTTCTTTTTTGTTTACAAAATTTATAGATAAGTGAATTTCTCAAAAATTCGATTTGGCAGCTTCGCCGAATTTCCTAAAACTATTCGATTTGATCCAAATTGATTCGCGGCGAATCGCGTTAAAAAACAGCTATTTTCTTGCCTGCAGAGAGCCTGGGGATATGGGGATATGCATTTTAAACTAAGGACACTAAGGAAACTAAGGCTATTCTACTCCTACCTTTGCTGTTGCATCACGCCCCCTGCGATGCCCTGGTCCTCCTTGCTGTCAGCTCTGCGCATGTTCGGCGGTCCTCTTTATCCTATTCTTACACGAGCGGCTCTGCGCATGTCCAGCGGCCATCTTTTTTCTATTCCTACATGAGCGGCTCTGCGCATGACCAGTGGCCATCTTTTATCTATTCCTGCACAAGCGGCTCTACGCATGTCCGATGGCCATATTTTTTCTATTCCTACACGAGTGGCTCTGCGCATGCTTGGCGGCCATCTTTATTCTTTTCCTACATGGGCGAGGAGGACCAGGACATCGCAGGGGGCGTGATGCAACAGCAAAGGTAGGAGTAGAATAGCCTTTCTAAAGGCTATTCTGACGTGTCCTTAGTTTAAAATGCGATTGCATACCATGAAGCATGAGGAAATCTGAATTCGATGCGAATCGAAGATTTCCTGAAATTCGGATCGAATTCTACTTCGTCAGCTTCAATTCGCTCATCTCTAACGGTATTCATTGTGCAGCCATAATGGCATGTTACCTCTATTCTGCAGGGCATTTTGATATTAGCAATACCAAATGTTTAGTTTTTGTTACATTTGACTTGAAAAAAATAAATTCTTAGATTTGCCATATTCTGGCACCCATAACTTTTTTATATTTATATTTTTATATACAGTATATATTTTTTATTATTTATTTTTTATTTTAAACCTGGGGAAAGGGGGATGATTTGAATTTTTTTTTTAGCCCCCCAATGTGACTTGTATCTATGATCATGAGATCACATACAGGAAATAAATACAGTTGTTTTGCAGTCTCTGGTAAAATTCTTATGTAGCTATTGAGGCATTTTGCCTCAATAGGTGCAGGTGAAATTCAATGTCTGTTGATTTGTTCACCCACAGATTACAGGCGATCACACACGATTTTAGCAGGAAATTGTCTAAAGAGGGCAATTCCTTTACGGTTATAGAACATTTTATTAAACTAACAGTAGAAATTGAAGGTATAGCTATACAAGTGCTAGCTATATCAACTAGTGCACTCCTCCATGTGGGGGGCCGCAGTGTGATTTTGTATATAAGGGTGTGATCTCATACGCTTTCTTCAGAGTATATACTTCATGTTAAGACACATCATTCAGGATTCACTTCTATATACATAGACCTTGTTCTACCTGTTTACTGTGTCACTTCCTTCTGTCATTCCACGTGTGGCAATCTGCTTGCCAAAGGGTTCTGGCATGTTGAGTCTTGAAGGGACTCTAAGGCTGAGCAAAGCTTCACCTGTTCCTTCAACTGAGTCTATAACTCTAATTTAAGGTGAATAGAACTTCAACTTCACCCATTTCATCAGATCTATGGGGAGACAAAATCCTTTGAAGCCCAAGGCAAAGCTGGCAGAGTGCCCCCTGGTGTGTAGTTTTGTTACATGGCATTGTCCATTTGGTGATTTTGTGCTTTAGTCTCTTGTGCTCACTTGTGAAGAGCTTTAGTTTCTGGTGTCTGGTGATTTAGTGTAAAGGTTCCTGACCTTCAGTAATCTGAGTCTCTGGTATCAAGTAATTTAGTGTCCCTGGTGTCTAGGGGGTTAACCATTACTGCACTTGGTTTGGTGTCCCATAACTGACATCCTTGACCTTGCTGTCCAGTCGATTGGTGGCCCATGCCTGCTGTCTTATCTCTGGTGTCCAGAGGTTTAGGTCTATATCATTCAACATCCTTGTCCCTGGTGGCCTGTGGTCCATTCCTGGTGTCCAGTGGTTTGGAGCCAATATCCCTGTTGTCTAATGTTGTGAAGCCAATATCTCCGGTGTCTAGTGTTTTGGAGCCAATGTCCCTGGTGTCTAGTGGTTTGTAGTCAATATCCCTGGTGTCCAGTGGTTAGTAGTTAATATCCCTGGTGTCTAATGATTTGGAGCCAATGTCACTGGTGTCCAGTGGTGTGTAGTCAATATCCCTGGTGTCTTGTGGTTTGGAGCCAATATCCCTGCTGTACAGGGGTTTGTAGTTAATATCCCTGGTGTCTAGTGGTTTGGAAGCAATATATGTGACGTCTAGTGGTTTGTAGTCAGTATCCCTGGTGTCCAGTGGTTAATAGTTAATATCCCTGGTGTCTAGTGGTTTGGGGCCAATATCCCTGGTGTCCAGTGGTTTGGAGCCAATATCCCTGCTGTCTAGTGGTTTGGATTCAATGCCCATGGTGTCCAGTGGTTTTTAGTCAATATCCCTGCTTTCTAGTGGTTTGGAGCCAATGCCCATGGTGTCCAGTGGTTTTTAGTCAATATCCCTGGTGTCCAGTGGTTTGGAGACAATGTCCCTGGTGTCTAGATGGTTGATACAACACATGCCTAGTTGTATAGTCTATTTTACATATATTTTTAGGTTACTTTACTTTTTTATACCATCTTATTTACACATTTATCAATAAAGAACTTTGATGTTTCAACTTTCCATTTGAATCCTGGAAAATGAGAGTTGTACTCTTCCACTCCTCCACTTTCACTTGCACTTGCTCAATCTCCCCGATTGAACCCAATCTATTGAAACCGAATCCTCTTATTTTTAGAGCTGAATCATTTATCGAATGACATGTATTTGTGGAACAAGACATGGCGCTCCAAGCTATGCCATCTATTTTAATCTATGCCTGGGAATCGACCTACAAGAAGCTTCTGCCCCAAGAAGCATTTGCCCTGGCCAAGAGCTTCAAGGAGTATTTCGGTCTTCTCCTTCTCTCCTTGCGCTCTGAAATGTTTCAGCTGTTGCTGGAGATCTGCGAGGAATGCGTTCTCTGTTAATTTGACCTAATTATCGCTAGTTAGCCTATGAAAGTTATGTCAAGGACTCCGTCCCCAAAAGTCATTCCCAGCATTCTCAAGACCTGGGAAGGTGTCCTGCTGTCCCGGTGGAGGAGAGATGGAATTTCAGAGATGGTTCCCTGCGGTAGTCCCATCGGTCTCCTTGAGTGTCCACACGGCTATGCCAACAGTTGGATAATCATTTTGTAGCAGGCACAGGTGTTGAAGGACACACGATACCTCCAACGGTGAAAAGGAATGTCTACTTGGTAAAAACAAGACTAGTATTATGGTCCCTGAATGCGGCCAAATGAGCGCTGACATCTTTGCTCCTTGCTGTCCTAAGTTGGTCTCGTGTTACGCTCTTCTTGTGCACATTTTTCTCTCAATTACAGTGTTTTCTCTAAGTGATAGTAAATGTCAGTGATACGTCTTGTCCACCGTTTCTTGGATAACCAGTAATTGTAAGGCTGCTTTAAGGATTAGAAAAGCATTCCTGATTTCTTCTATAAACAGCGCCAAATCTGTCCTCAGGTTGGTATTCCGGTTTATTAAAGGGGTTGTTTGGAGATCAAAATATTTTTTAAAACAGATCAGAATAGTTTTTTTTTTTTTTTTTTTAAAGGCTTACTCACTTTACTGAACCCCACCGCTATTGTTCAACTGTTGCCTGGTCTGTCACCGGCCTCTATTACCTATGACAAAGGGACTTTTAGGGTTCGTCCCACACAAAACCCTCAGACCCCAGAATGTAATAAGTGGCGGCCCAGGAGTGAGAAAAATGACAAACACTAATACTCACCTTCACTCACCTCTCCTGGACATTTCTTAAGGCCTCTTCCAGCCTGTGGCTGATGTCACGTGCCCTAGGTTCACTACTGAGACTTGTGATTGGGCCTCAGAGGTCATGTGGGCCCATGACATCAGCCACAAGCCAGAAGAGGCCTGAAAAGGATAACTGTGGACGCTGGAGAGGTGAAGCAAGGTGAGTATTACTGCTTATTACTTTTACTCTCCTGAGAAGACCCCAGAATACAATAACTGTTGTTCAGTTGGAAAATAACCAGAGAGCCGAACATCATGAATATTCGTTGAAATGAATCTCCTTAGGTCGCCCCTTTCCTCTTCACACTGTACACTGCAGATTTTAGGTGCAACTCATCCAGCTGCTACCTACAGAAGTATTCTGACGACTCTGCAATAGTGGGTCTCATCACAGATGATGATGACAGTGAGTACAGAGAACTGAACCGGTTTTTTGTGGACTGGTGCCACCGGAACCACTTGAAGATTAACGCGGGGAAGACCAAGGAGATGGTGGTGGACTTCCGCAAAGGCAGATGCCCTCCAAATCCAGTGGACATCCTGGGGACGGGCATCGAGATTGTGAACACCTATAAGTACCTGGGTTTGCTCCTTAATAATAAGCTGGACTGGGCAGATCATATGGAGGCCCTGTACAGGAAGGGCCACAGCAGGCTCTACCTGCTTAGGAAACTGAGAGCCTTTGGAATCCGAGGGGCACTTCTTAGAACTTTCTTCAACTCGGTAGTGGCATCAGCCATCTTCTTTGGAGTGGCCTGCTGGGGGAGCAGTATATCAACCAGGGACAGAAATAAACTTGACAAGCTGATTAGAAGGGCCAGCTCTGTCCTGGGGAGCCCACTGGACCCAGTGCAGGTGGTGGGTGACAGAAGGATACTGTCCGTGGTGAGCTCCATGCAGAAGAAGAAGTCCCATCCCATGCATGAGACTGTGATCGCGCTGAGCAGTACTGTCAGTGACCGACTGCTCCACCCTAGGTGTGAGAAGGAGCGCTATCGGAAGTCTTTCCTCCCCCACCGCGGTTAGGCTGTACAACCAACACCGACCTAAGCGGAGATCATTACACACAGAGAACTGAAATATCTCTCTGCCTGTTAAATCCCCCCCCCCCTCCTCTGCTACGTCCTATCTGTCTGTCTGCTATTAATGTAATGCCTCTCAACTTGGAACATTCCTGTACATGTTGTATTTGTATTTGTATCTGCTTATCTTTGCTGCTGTAACACACTGAATTTCCCCATTGTGGGACTATTAAAGGACTATTATTATTATTATTATTATTATTCTAATTATTATACTCTCTTAAGACCCTAAAATATAATAATTGGAGGTCCAGGGGAGGTGTAGAAAAATAATAAACAGTTATACTCACCTTCCCTCACATCTCCTGGGCTTCCCTGTGAGCATCCCCAGCTTCTTCTGCCTTCTTCTGTGACGTCAGTGACCCTCGGTCACCTCATCGGTCAAGTGGTGGCTGTTGATATCATGACACTTTCTGCACCTTCCCTGGGCCTCTTCAGACCCCAGAGTATATTAATAGAACTTCTAGTTCACTATCTCATAATCTTGTAAGGTTCGATCATTGCTAGTTGGGATGTTATTGTTGCGGCAGGAAGTAGAGATGATGCAGTGACAGGAGATTGGTAAATATCTACAGTAACAGAGGATATGGTAGATGTGGTATCAACTTGTGTGCCATACACATACAAGGGTCCACAATAACCTGATCCGGGCCTGTAGACTTTCTAGTATTGATTGCAAATATCACTCCTATCATGTCTTAGATGAGAGCAAAGATGTTAGACTCTTCATACTCTACAACTGTGGTGTCCAACCTCTTGCTTTGCATTTACGTTGGAGTCCATCTTGCATAGAGTCTGCCTGAAGTCTGGCAATCCTGAGTGATATATATATAGTTAATGGGATCCTTCAGGATCCGTTGTTATCCATCCTTAGATTGATCCAACTTTATTTTTGAATCTAGTCTTCTGTTCCCATGATGGCCCAGAAGAACGGATTAAACATTGCAGATGTGAACATACCCTTACAATGACAACTTGTAGCTTTGCAACTGTTTGGGGACTACAGCTCTAGAAGCAACTTTCTTTTGTGCTTGTTATCGCCCCCTACGGTGCTAGAAAGAGGAGTAGGGGGAGGGAAGTGATGACTGTTCCAAAAACATTTCCAGCAAATATACATTTGGTATCGTATTCATCCATCTATCCAAAACCACGGGAGGAGACAACCCCAAAATTGCCATAAAAATTACAGCAAAAAATTCTCTGTGCTAAAAGTTCTATTCACAAATATCTCTAGTCTATAATTTCCTCATTTATTGCATTTACTGTACAATTTTCATAATTCTATATATTTTTTGTTTGCAGACCACGGCGGCAGCAGACAGAGGCAGTTAGTGGTGACATAATGAGGCGTTCTTCTCATGAAAGACATCAGAGTATATGAAGACAAAGGAGGGCTTTCAGGATATACATTGTGTGGTCACTTCTACAGACTTTTCATCTCTTTTTTTGCTGTATTGTTGCTCTTTTTTTATTGTATTTTGCTCTTTTTACATTGTATTGTTCCTTGCCAGAGAAAAGGATCGTCCACTCTTTGATTTCATTCAGTTTTCTCATCTTAATCTTGGCTTTTCTATGTGGTTTTCTTCAGAAGGTCTTCAGGTGGCAAGATCTACTATGGAAAGGTGTGCTGGAGTTACAGTGACCTGCAAAAAAATCCTAATGTCTGATATTGTGGTTATAGTCGGATTTTCTTACAGTTCCACTCTATAATATGCTGTTGAGGTCAAATCTGGGCATTAAACAAGTAAAACCTTCTGTGCCTGGGCAAGCATTATCCTGCTGGTGCCAGTTGTCCGCCATGCCATATGTCCTGTACATATCACTGAGCTGTTGGTGTCCTTGTATTACTACAAGGGATGACCAACTGTCCTATGTCATGGCCTCCTATCATCATCACACCAGCTGGGGGCAGTGTGTCGCTCCACAGCACAGGCAGGATTGAAGCGCTCACCATGAGGCCTCCATACTCCAACATGACCATCATTGGATTCCAAACAGAACCTCGATTTGATGCTAAAGATGATACAGCGCCAGTCTGTACAATCCAGGTTTGTCTTGTGCAGGACACCATTGCAAAGAAAGGTGATGGTGTGCGGCTATCAATGGCAGGACATGTAGTGGACACAGAGTGACACCAAATTTCCTTATTCTAAGAGACACAAATGTGTAATGAAAGCGTCCCCTGTGTCTGGATGGTGGACAAGGAAACTGTGGGAGCTACTTGTGCTATCTGTCAGCAGATAGAATGATCCTCTATACTGGTGTTCTGTCTGGGCCACCCAGAGCCTGTTAACCATGTGTGTGCCTTTATGTAACCACAGCCCCCAACACCTCCTAACATCTAAGTCAGAATGGTCTAGATGGAAGACAATTCGTCAAAATGACCATCCTGCTTCTCTCAGTCCAATAATACACCCCCTCTCAAAGTCTCATGCTTGTATTACACTGGGGATTTCTTGTTCGTTCCGATACAGATAGGGAAGGAGTAATAGGGATCAGTGGGATGCATCTGGCCAAAGAAAAAGGGATCCCTCAAGAGGAGAAAAGATGGTGGTAAACTGGTGACCTCTGGGATATTTAAGAAGGCTTCATATAAGATCTGTAGGAAGAATAGGAAAGGCTTAGTGTCAGAGGACAGGGCAGTCCCAGAATGTTTTCCAGTCTTGACTAGCACTTGGATGGAAGTCAATGGGAATAGCCATGTAACAGTAACTCCCTTGGTCTCAGTCCTAATGTTCCAGTTGTGTTGCTTTATGGTGCCCAACAGTACCAGAGGATCCTCCAATGGGACCAGGCCCTAACATATAAATGGTCCAGCAGAATGCACCCAAATTTGAAGCATACTATGGTCTATTTCCAAGGGTTGTTGGAAGGTGGGCCTGCAGCATCATTATATTAGGTGGAACCAAGGAACCTCCGTCCAACATTAGGGCCCACTGGATTCCTATGGCTGAAATCTGGGCCAGCTTTTGGTTTATGTGAACTACAAAGCCACTGAGAGATTGCCCTTGGCTAGACTAGCCCATTGGGTCCTGGTCCAGGTCTTCAGATGTCACCCATGAGTGATGTTGTCACTCGGCGGTCACTTGATAACAGAATCGTTGCCTCTATACTTGACAAGCCCAGGAGTGAGCAACCTTCTAGTGTTAAGTGATGTAAAGTCCTGGTGATTATATTCCTCCTTCATCTCCTGCGTCGTACACATCAGTAACACGTCTCCTCAGCAGATTTATCTTGGCAGAGAAACTCATGATAATGAAACAGAGCAGCATATTTGTGCACTGCTACATCTGGGCCCCAGCTACAAGTTTCCATTAGCTATAATTGACCTGCCTGTGGGATGGTGCAGCACTTAGAGCAGCTCAGATACATCTAGATTATCACTGTTTTCTTAATTACTCCCTATTATTGCACTAAGAGCTTATTTGTTACCTTATATGAGGAGCAGTGATGTCATACAACCACCTTCTAATCAGTGGACAGCAAGTAATGTGATGCCCATGAGAGAAGGAATTTGATTGGCTGTTGTTATATTAGTGTATATCATTATTATGATATCTATAATGTCACAGTACAGGATAATACACACAGTGATGTCACAGTACAGAGATAATACAAACAGTGATGTCACAGTACAGGGATAATACACACAGTGATATCACAGTACAGGGATAATACAGTGATGTCACAGTACACAGTTAATAAACACAATGATGTCACAGTACAGAGATAATACACACAGTGATGTCACAGTACAGGGGTAATACACACAGTGATATCACAGTACAGGGGTAATACACACAGTGATGTCACAGTACAGACAGGGCCGGCGTTAGGGGGGGGCAAACTGGGCAATTGCCCAGGGCCCTGTCCCCAAAGGGGCCCCCGGGATCCGGAACCTGATGACTCCGGATCCCGGAGTCAGGCCCGGACAAAACAATAACAGAAAGGGACCGCAGGGCCCCTTTCTGTGGTGAGTAAAAATAACAAACATTTTTACTCACCTGTCCTTGCGTCCGACGTCATCTTCTGGCGTTCCAGACATCACCGCTGAGGCCTGGCCTCAGCCTTAGTGATCACGTGGGGGCGTGCTGACAGCTTGCCGCACGTAATCGCTGAGGCCCAATCACAGGCCTCAGCGGTGACGTCCACAACGCATGACGTCAGCCGCAGAGAAGAAGAAGCCAGCGTCGGCGGGGTTAACGGAGCAACGCGAGGAGGCTCAGAAGAGGTAAGACAAGGTGAGTATAACTGTTTGTTATTTTCTCTCACCTCCCCCGGGCCTTCGCTTATTATACTCTGGGGTCTGAAGAGACCCCAGAATATAATATAATAATAGCACTGTAGGGCCCCTGTGGAGCATTATACTGGGGGGCCCCTCTGGAAAGCATATTATACTGGGGAAGGGGCCCTCTGGATAGCATGTTATATTCTGTGGGGCCTCTGTGGAAAATTATAATAGGGGGGGCTCTGGAGATAATGTTATATTATGTGGGGCCACTTTGGAGCAGAGGGGCCCCCCAGTATAATGCTCCACAGAGGCCCCACACAGTATAATATGCTCTCCAGAGGGGCCCCCCAGTATAATGCTCCAAAGTGGCCCCACAGAATATAAAATGCTCTCCAGAGCCCCCCCACTTTATAATACTCAATAGAGGCCCCACAGAATATAACATGTTCTCCAGAGGGCCCCCTCCCCAGTATAATGCTCCACAGTGGCCCCACACAGTATAATATGCTCTCCAGAGCCCCCCCCAGTATAATGCTCCACGGTTTCCCCACACAGTATAATATGCTCTTCAGAGGGGCCCCCCAGTATATTATACTGTGCGGGGCCACTGTGGAGCATTATACTGGGGGGGCTCTGGAGAGCATGTTATACTGTTTTGGACCACTATGGAGCATTATACTGGGGGGGGCTCTGGAGAGCATATTATACTGTTTTGGGCCGCTGTGGAGTATTATACTGGGGAAACCTCTGTGGGCAGTATATTGTACTGTGTGGAGGCCATTTCTGGAGCATGTTATACTGAGTGGGGTCACTGTGGAGCATTATTCTGGGGGGGCCATCAGCAGAGCATATTATATTGCGTGGCGCCATTGTGGGGCATTATTCGGGGGGGAATAATGAGCATTATACTAGGGGGCCCTCTGGGGAGCATATTATACTGCGTGGGGCCTACTGTAGAACATTATACTGGAGGGACGCTCTGGGGAGCATAATATATTGCGTGGGGCCACTGTGGAGCAAAATACTGGAGGGGGCACTGTGGAGCATTATACTAGCGGGGGCCCTCTGGGGAGCATATTATACTATGGGCCACTGTGGAGATTTATGCTGGAGGAAGGGACAGTGTGGGGAGCCTGTTATACTGTGTGGGCGGCTGTGGAGTGTATTATATTGTGTGGGGCTTTTCGGGAACATACGATACTCTGTGGGGCCATTGTAGAGCATTATACTGGGGGGACTGTGGGGAACATATTATACTGGGGGGACCACTGTGGAGCATTATACTGGGGGAACCCCTCTGGGGAGTATATTATACTGTGTGGAGGTCATTATGGAGCATGTTATACTGTGTTAGGCCGCTGGCGCATTATACTGGGGAGGCATTGTGGGGTGCATATTATACTGTATGGAGCATATTATATTGTGTGGGGCTGCTGGGGAGCATATTGCACTGTCTGGGGCCACTAAGGAGTAGTATATTGTGTGGGCCACTGTGGAGTATTATACTGTGTGGAGCCTTACATACCATGTGGGACCACTATAGGGGGCTCAGGGGAGCATTTTATACTGTGTGGGGTCACTGTGGAGCATTATATACCATGTGGGGAAACTGGAGGGCTCAGGAGAGCATTTTATACAGTGGAGCATTATATACCATGTGGAGCATTATACTGTGGGGGGGGGGCTCACAATTCCTGCTGGCAGCCCTGTGTGCTATGTCTGCATCACAGCTCCCTCACTATAATCTTGCACATACGTGTAGTGCCCCATGGCCATGTCATTCCCCATACAGTACTGTGCATGAACTGGCCATGGAGTTATTGGGGCCTGCACAGTATTATAGGGGCTGACTATACTGGGATCATACTCAGTAACACAAGATAGTTAGAACATATGTAAGACTTCAGTGAAGGAGCCGTGGTGTAGGCTATTAGCAGGAAGCTGTTGGGTGGGGCCCCAGAACAAGATCCTCTGGTGGGCCTAAGGCCCTTCAGTCCGACACTGTATAACTGAGAACTATTATATATAAGGGTGGGTTACTATATATAATTGGGAAACTTAAGTATGAGGGGGCTATTATAAGGGGGAACTATTATTTATAAGATGGGCTATTATTTATAAGGGGGGAACTATTATATATAAGGCATCCATTACAAGGGGGGAGCTATTATTTATAAGAGAGGAACTTTTTATAAGGGGGGTATAATTGTTAAGTGGGCTTATTTATAAAGGGGGCTATTAGTGATAATGGGGACTATTATTTATAAGGGAGCAGTATTATTTTTACGGGTTGTCTGTTACTGATAAGGGGGAATATTACTGATACAGGGCACTATTTATCATTTATAAGGGTGCTATTACTGATAATGTGTAATATTATTTATAAGCAGAGACTATTATTTATAAGGAGGCGCTATAATAACTGATGACTGGGTGCAAAAATCTATTAGGTGGTACAAAGGTGTTCATTTAAATTGTGTGTGGTAAAATGGGGCTTATTACTTTTTTGTTGGCAGAAAGGAGGTGTTATTATAGGGGTTGCCACTGGAAGACGATGGTGTTGTTTGCATATCAGCATTTGGGCCCTGCTTTTAATTTTGCCCAGGGTCCCACTTTGTCTAAAACTGGCCCTGAGTACAGAGGCAATACCCACAGTGATGTCACAGTACAGGGGCAATACTCACAGTGATGTCACAGTACAGGGATATGAACATAGTGATGTCACAGTACAGAGATAAGGATTGTAGTGATGTCACAGTACAGAGATAATACACAGTGATGTCACAGTACAGGGATAATACACAGTGATGTTACAGTACAGGGATAATGTACACAGTGATGTCACAGTACAGAGATAATATACACAGTGATGTCACAGTACAGGGATAATACACAAAGTGATGTCACAGTACAAGGATAATATACACAGTGATGTCACAGTACAGAGATAATACACACACTGATGTCACAATACAGGGATAATACACAATGTAGTGTCAAAAATAAAAATAATAAATTAGTAATGCTACAGATAGTTCACACATTTTTTCATCCTGCCCATTGAGGAACACCACTGTACTGTCAGCCTCCCCTCCCGCCCTGTACAGGCTGACAACAGAGGACAATAGATTACATTCACCTGCACAGGCTACACATGTAGTTTCACTGTAAGTAAGTAGTTCTGGCGGGGTCATAACTTTTGTGAAACTTTGTCTTATAAGGAGACAACAAAAAACACTGTTATAGCCAATAAGAGGAGAACGAAAGCCAAGAAAAAGCCGGAGTGATTTATGGAGCAGAATACCTGGTGCCTTGTCTTCAGCTAAGACGGCAACAGCTAAACTGAGTCCACTGGCACCGTCAGCCGTGGCCCGAGCCAATGTAGACACTAAGAAAATTAACTGAAACCCATAATTCTACAGGATCCTGCGCCGGGGGTGATTTCAGGTCAGGCCGCTCAATGCACTAGAACCCTATAAAATTTAGGAAGACAACAGAATGCTGGAGACATAAAACACTCTGGGTTTTTTTGGGGAAGCGGCCTGTGGTTTCCTTTCAGTGCGCTCCCTCGGTGGATGCTTGTAGCATAGGTAATGAGGGTCTTGGAAACATTAGATCTCGAGAATGCAAATGTGGATTAAAGTGTTTTCTCTTAAAAGACTCAGAGACTTTGCCCTACTGAAAACCAGATGGTGAGGAGGGTCTGGTGATGCACGCACTGCATTGGTGGGGCCATTATAGCTGGTTCTGCCATTATTGTGGTGGGAAGATTCCAAACCTGATCCCAAAATGTCTATGTAGGCCCCTGACAACTAGCTGAGGGCAAGGGGCCTGTCTGTGGCCAACCTCAAAGCTCACCCTTGGTCATTCTTGCCAACTCTCCCTCAAAAAGGGGTGATCTCCTGGAATCTTGGAAGATTAGGAAATCTCTCGGCTCCTCATCTTTTGAGCTCTTGTTATATGTGACGCAGTCACTTTATGTGCCCAGTTCATTCATGGGTCATCTATGGGGTAGTATAACAGGGAGAGGGCCAGAAGGGTAGTATAGCCTGTCTTCAGGTAGAGGCAAGCCAAATGACAGGTACAAGATGGTGCTTTCTGCTAGCCCCACCATCTCCATTGGTTAACTACACCCCTTCAAGGGCAATTTTAGGGGACATCATAGCATCACTGGAAAAAAGCAGAGCTTAGAGCCAAAATGTGAAAAACACACCTATACGTAAGATATTTCTACAATTTATTATTGTTACAAAATTTTTGTGAGTGGACCATCATTTTATAAGGGTTATCCACTTTAGAAAGGTAATTTTTCACGCAGCTTATTAGGTAATTCTGAGTTAATAGAGGGGTGATCTTTGGGGAGTATTTACTAAGCATTTTTGGCACATAGTTATTAGTGCCAAAAAATGTGCCGAAAATGCGCCACTTTGACATTTTCAAACATTATTATACTCTGGGGTGTCCTCAGACCCCAGATTATAATAGTTTGGAGGCCCAGGGGAGGTGACTAAAATAAAAAAAAACATTTATACTACCTTCCCTCTTCTCTTTTGGTCACCTATGAGGCCTGTAATTGGGCCTCACCTGTCACATATTGCAGCGAGCGTCATGACGCTACAGGCCTCAGTGCTTTTCTGTGATGTCATGTACCTGGGGTCACCTCTGAGGCCTGTGATTGGACCACAGTGGTCACATAGGCACACCAAGCGTCATGACGTCATGACAATCGGCATGCCCATGTGACTGCTGAGAACCAATCACAGGCCTCAGAGGTGACTACCGGCACATGGCATCACAGAGGAGACTGAGAGAGAATGCTGGATTCTGCAAAGAGGCCCAAAAGAGGTGAGGGAAGGGGAGTATTACTGTTTTTATTTTTTACCCCTCTCTTGGGCCTCCACCTCTTATGCTCTGGGGTCTGAAGGCACTCCAGAGCATAATAATTTCAATTCCACTTCTATCCAAACTTGTTTGACCCGAAACGAATCAGGGACCCAAGCTAACTAAACCCAAAACTAAACTAATCCTAGGAGGTTCACTCATCTCTAGTCCCAATATCTTTTTGCCAAAGTGGTGATCATTTACAAAGAGCGTCTCTTCCTCTGGAGGACCCGTCCTGTCCTACATTATACAGACAGCTAAGTCATGTGAAAGGACACTGTGTAATTCTGCATCTTCTCTGTGGTGGCACTGCAGGGAAACAGATGACTTACTGCCAGGTTTTCCCCCAGATTAAACTAGATCCCAGGACAACACTTTGTGAACCAGTCCAAAACGGAGAACCCCTTTAATGTGTGTGGCAGTACCTAAAATACAGATTTTTTTTGTAGAATTATTTCAAAATACAAACAGGCGGAAGCTTTTTACATGTGTCTTTCTCTTATTATGGGAGACTCTAGGAAAGCTTAGCCCACGAGCCCCGTCCTCCTCCTCCTCCTTCCCTCAGTCTCTCCTCATTTTCCCAAGAGAGAAATAAAACAAAACCTGAGCAATTTCACAGCAGTTGTTAGGATTTTGCAGTCAACCTAAAATAATAACTGGTTGACCTCCCCGAAGACCCTTCACTTGACCATGGGAGACGTCAAATCCTCCGGACATGTCCTGCTAACAATGCCCTCATTGCTCCATTCGTCTTTTTGTGAAGTCACTTTTCCTTAGTTTACGTGCTGAGCCTTAATGCCCGGAGAAAGTCTCTTTATTTATCGGCCATTGTCCCACCGTGTCCATACGACGCATACTAAGGACGTTGTTTACTTATTTAAATGCACGGTGAAAGACGGAGGCTGTCTCCACGGTGACGCCGCAACAGCTGATGTCATAACCCTTTGTGTGTCTGTAGCCCCTTTCAGCCGCATTATTCGGACATGGGCTACCGAAAAAAAAAAAAAAAATCCCAAGACTTTGGCCAATTCAGTTCTGCTTCCAATATCAGACAAAGCCTTCAAGATGTGAATCAGATGGCACCGCAAGACGACTGCTGGAGAGACGGAACAAACTAGCAAGGGCATGTCTGCACCAAGCAGGCTCCAGGGGTATTGTGGGTAAACAATGGCAGCAGTGATAGAAGCTGCAAAGATTGAAATCGACAAGGAAGCCAATTTAAGCCAATGAATGGACGGGAAGAATGAGGCAGTCAGGATCCACACAAAAGTGCGGCCAACAAAATCAAAAAGTTGCCTTCATTGAGGCTTTTGTAGCTGGATTACCAGGTAGGAGGCGCTGAGTGAAAAATGACTTCAGATACTTCACAGCGCTCTATAGAGGTGGGAAACAAGAAACCAAAGACATTAAAACATTAGAAAAGTATATGCAGTCTGCAAAGGAACCCCAAAAACTGGCACATTTGCAGGGCTCTTCTACCTCCTGACACTCTCTATTTGAAATGGACGAACCTCCTGAGATTCGTTTCACAAGGTTCATCTGCCTGTTTAATTTTGGAGCAAGCTTATTTGGTCTGAACCAGAGGCACTATTTTTATACTTTGAGGTCTCTTCAGACCGTAGAGTTTAAAAAGCAGAGGCCCAGGGGAGGTGCGGAAACATAATAAATGCTGATACTCACCTTCCTTCACCTCTACAGGGCTCCCTTGTGGTGTCTGGTGCTCCATCAGGGTCCTCTTAGGCCGCCTTCCGGCCTACTGGGTGACATCACAGACTTCGGGGGACATCATGGTGCTGTGTTGCAAGCATCATGATGTTGGCACACCTCACGTGGCCTCTGAGGCCAAATCCCAAGCCTCCGCGATCCTCTGGGGGCCCTTGAGGTCACCCAAGAGTCTGGAAGACAACTGAAGAAGACCTTGAGGGAGTGCCAAACACCTCAAAGGAGCCCAGGAGAGGTGGTGGTGGGTCAGTATCAGTGTTTATTATGTTTCCACACCTCCCCTGGGCCTCTGCTTTCTATAGTCTACAGTCTGAAGAGACTCTCTATGAAGGGGTTGATTTAGTTAATGGATCAATTTTATCCTTACTTGGTCTCGATTGCATTGGGGAGATTTCTGTCCAGACAAGCTACCTCCCATCATTTACATTATAGTCACCAATGTTACTGGGAAATGAGTGGGAAGGTTTATTGTCAACCACAAAGGGGCAGCGTTTGGGTAAAATTACACCCCAAAATGGGTGGTGTGCAAGTGTTCCTGGGTGATAAAGGGGAGTTCCCAGTGGAGTAGTAGGTGGGGCTGAGACGGGGCTAAACTTTCCTGAAATTTTGTTGCCAACAGTGGTTTACATGGTGTGAATACTTAAAGGGAGAGAGGAAGAAGATGACAAAATTGAGAAATAAATGTCAGATTTTGTCTTTGTATTTGTAATAATGCAGGTATGTAAAGCATGAACTATATGATTTACTCTCTTTACGTAAGTTTTTTTCAAAGCAGAGATCTTGACTAGAATACCTTATGAAGGAGTCATTGGAAATTAATCATTTTAACCCTTCAAGAGAATTGGTATATTAATATTATCATCCAATACACTCCCGAAACCACTCACTAGGGATATTAATATTACAAAATACAAAAAAACGGGAAATATTAGAAATATATGGATGTTAGGTGGTAAGTATCAACAAAGAAAATGAAAGGAAAGCATCTAAATCTTAGCTTTTATTAAGGAACACAGTCCACTAAAAGTGAAAATTATACTATAATGTGTATATGTAATCACGTGCAGCACATATGATATGATACAATTCCGCTGATAAAACTTGCGTATAATTTGCAGCACAGTATAACTGATAAACCTTATGGTCAACTATTTACTATAATGGCTGATAATTTTACCATCATACTACAAATCTGTGCATGCCCACAACGCTAAAATTAGCAGCAACTGTGACTCTTGATAGCTGTCACTATCTGCAGTCTATCCACACATGGGCACTATTAGTTTATAAACATATATCTCCATAGAGAGACATTATATTATATAACTAGTGCCTCTAGGCTTATGAGTGATCCTCTCTGAACCCACAGCTGCTTGCTAGTGTGAATTGCGGCTAAACAAACCGACTAAACCTAATGAGCACAATGTATTGGCATACATGCAATCTGTACTAGACCATCCGGGATAATATGAAACCACTGAACCCCAAAGCATATTATTAATGACCAAGAATGACCATTGGTTGGCATGGTAAACAACTAGATCAAGGTCTTTATGAATAATACGGAGCACTTGACCATGTATGAATTTATGAGCAGTCTCCACTTCAGGTATCGGGTGCTATATCAAGTGTGTGAACAGTAGTGACCTAAGTGAAAAAGTCACTGCACCATGGTACCAAGATCTATTAAAGAGGATCCCCTATTTACAGATCCTACAAGCTTTACGCAATACAATATCTTGAAGCTAAAGTGGAGGTTCACTTTAAGGCCTTACAAAGTCAGCCTTTTCCCTTGACCTCAGGTGGTCTGCAAACTGGAGTCCGTTTGCCAGTACTTTCTTCTTTATTGCTTTTCCATTGTTCTACGTCCACGGGAGATATCTGTAAGTTGATTTTCCATGTTAAGAATATACAGTAACCATTGGCTACTGCCGGACACAAAGGCGACAAATTGATGTCTTCTCGCAGCAGATGGGGCTGACGTGAGGTTACTATCGGCAATGGAAGTGGAATGCTAGGTCGCAAATGAGACAATTTCCAGAGAAAATGACTAGACTTGGGCAGAAGAAAATGACATTTAATAAATCGTATTGTCTTACTGTGGTCATGAGCTGGTTAAATGACGGGGGAAAGTTCTAAATTTACTTTAGATTATGAGAAAAAGGATCAAAGTATTTAAAAAACTGGAGAGTTCAACTCAGAACTATTCACTAAAGTATTAGAAAAGATAAATAAAAAGGGACTTGTTGAATCTTAATGTTTAATGTCTCGGGTCAAAGTTTTCCAAGTCAGTTGTCTCTATAGGATTGAGGTTGTGTGTTGTATGACACATTCAGGGTTTGGGCCAAGAAACATAAAAATTCACTTCATTTTGGGAAAATGTAAAATATTTTCTATGGCTACCATCCCGAAACATAAAGACAGAAGAGCTCAATGAGCCATTAGGAAGATGTAGATGTGGAGGACTTCTCTAGAACTGCACCATCGCTCCGGAATTCTCTCCCCCACTTACTTACAAACTCAAATTTCACAGAAGCCATCATAAATCCATTCTTATATGTTGTTTTGGCAGGTGGTTACTCTCTCAGATCACCCATGAATATGCATATCCAGCATGGACAAATGTTATGTTACTTGTTATGTATAACAAGTCTTTTATTGTACACGGCAAACGCAAAAACTCTTTTCGAGCAGACTCTTTATCGGTAAACTGAGCAAGGAACAAACAATTGTGTAAATGAACCCATGTGACATGTGCCGCTGGTGTGAATATTTCTGTGTAATATGGGATTAAGACAGATCCTACACAGGGGAATAATTAGATCAGGGCGAGCCGAGAATGAATACGAGAAATCCAGCACATCTTGTATTTACACAACGGGTTGAGCGCTCAAGATGGTGCGCGTCGTCACTCGCAAATGCCTCTCATTAACCCTTCATTATCCGAAGGAGTTGTCAATTCATGATGTATTGAGCCCTCCTTTATTCTCCCAAAGGTGTCACGTTTGTCTTCAACCTTTTCAGCATCCTTTCAGAAGATTCAAGAAGTCTTAAAGAAGTTGTGCTGAATTAAAAAAAGAAACAAAAACAAAACAGGCTGCTTTATAGAAACAGCGCCATAGCTGCCTTTAGGTTGTGTCTGATATATATATATATATATATATATATATATATAATGAAGAAGATGCTGGGGAGGAAATCTAAGATGGTGACTACTCACTTCGTCTTGTGTCACACTGGCTTTAGCGAAAATCTTGACCCTTGACTTGGTCCTCTGATTCATCCACTATAGGGGAAATACAGGACACATTTCAGCCATGGACACCACTCACTGTTAAGCAGTGGACAATGGTTTCTTTCTTTGATCCATTGGGCCCGATGGTGTGGGGCAGCCTGTCTTGACCTAACTGTCACTAACTAGAGAGCTGGCTGAGGCTGGGGTTGCTAGACTATGGCTAACTCCTCCCACCTTCTAGGAACCACAGAATGAAGGTCACCCACCAAGGAACAGCTGATTAACTATTCATGAGCCAGAATAAACCAGGCAAAGTACAGTAAACGATATAAAACTGTGTAAACAGATCAAACAACATTATAACAATTACATGTAACATTTTAGCACAAGAAGTGTCCTTTTAGGATGCTACATATACATAGTGTCAGCAAGTATGGATAACATACCGTATATTTATCCCCATCAGTAGGTTAATGCAGCAATGGCCACCCCCTGGGACCCCCTAGGTCAATAATTTCACTTTGACTTCCTAAAATAGGTTTGGACTTTTTCACAGGGAATCCTCAGGTCTTTACCTCTGGAGTAGCCTCTGTTAATAAGTGAACTGGAGTCCCCAAATCATGATACAGAGGTCAGAGGGGGGAAGAGGTCAAGGCAGGCAGCAGGCAAGAGAAGAAGATCAACTAGAGAAGTCGAAACTGTAAAGAGGTGGAACAGACTGGCACCATTGCTCAGGCCCAGAGTGGTGTGAATAGGGCCCTTATAAGCCTCAGGGCACGTAGGGATTGCCTGGAGTTGGGGGCATTTTAGCTTTGGCTCTATTGGAGCCAAGCAGCACACTGTAAGAGGAAAGTGGCGGCCAGGAAGAGAGCGGTGGTGAGCAGCCTACCATATCACATGATATTATGTATTTACTATCATATCACTGCTCCTCGGGATGAAGTCCATAGACCAGGAATTGTTTTCCCTCCATGTAATATATCTGGGTCATTCACTTGAGTGATTCTCATTCTGGATACTGTAGAAGAAATTCTACATTGAAGTCATTCGAGACCAGGCTCCAGTTTCGCTGTGCACTTCCGATGGTTGGGTCAGGTGGATGTTAGTTCAGCTGAATTCTTGTTACAGAGCGACCGCGGTGCCTCCAGGTTCCCACCCTTGGCAGGCTCCTTTTATTCTTCTAGCTGAGCTGGTAAAATAATCTGCGTATAACTCAATCACGCCTTTCATCCTCTGCAAGCATAAATTTACAATGTTGGCTTTATAGTGACTTCTCCCTTGTATACTGTGCTTGAGTATACTGTGCTTGTGTTCTGCTTCCTACAAGTTCTAGTCCAGGATTTTGCCTGGATACCGGTTCCCGGTCATCTTGCAGCAGGTACAGTATGCAGACAGCAGGTTTTCTATACATTTTCTTGACAGTTGCACTTCAAGAATTGAGACCAAGACAGATTTGATGGTAGAGGACAAAGTTTGGCAACGAGGGGAAGAACCACGATGAGATTGGAGTCTAATAAAGCCCATAAAAATTAGCTGTGCCGATTTTGGTGGGTTCAGCTACCCATCTATTGTTAATGGATATTCCTGACTCTTCCCCCGATGAGAAGTTGAAATCTTGCCCGATCCTTTTGTTCTCAGTAAAATAAAGCCACTTACAGAAGAGTCTGGCAGCAGCTTTTTCCCCTTTCCGATTCAGTACACATGCACCATTCGACCAAGCCAAGTGTGCATGCGTATTGGTGTGTCAGATAAAGAGAGCTTTCTACATGGCCGACTGAGCTATCTCATGTGTATGTTCAATGTAAGGCACCCTCGTTCTCTATTCTTCATCCTTATCCCCCTGCTAGTAGGTGTGAATTTTACCAGTTGCATACCCAAGTCAGAATAGTCACCAATGGATGGTCAGACAGCAGATTGAACTAAAGACATAGTCAAGAGAGACCTGGATCAGCAACAGGAAGGTGACCATCAGTCCCAAAACAGGCATCAGAACACAGGGTAAGAAGGTCAGGTCAGAGTCATTACACATGTAAATGAAGAGTGAAGAAATCAGGCGATACCTTTTAGAGGCTAACTGAGTATATTTGATGGTGAGCTTTCGAGAGTGCTAGCTCTCTTCTTCAGACATGGTGTAATACAACAAACTGAAAATTCATAGACTTTTTATACACACACAAGACATGGATCTTCAAAGGATCTTGGAATAACAAAATGCGATATAAGTAGAGAAGTTATTTACAACAGGTCAGGTTCCTCTGATGGTGGCTTATCTGCCCAAGTACAAAAGGATCGGGGAAGTTGAAATCCAGTATGTACCAGTAGACCCCTATACACATTAGATGCAATTGGCAGATTCAGTTGATACACATCTAATGTCTCACTGCCATGTTCTTCAATAGTTCAAGCAATAGGAGGTGCAGAGGGATCCCTGCCCCCCTGGTCACCACTAGTCCCATATCTCCAGTGCGGGAGAACCTCTAGAAACTATTATTAGCTTCTTTTTTTTCACTTTTATAGGTTCCCAACTTCAATTTCTTGGTCCTTTATTATGGCACCTTACCAGTTCCGGCTGTGCCAGACAATGGGACGTCTACTATATGTTGAGATCATGACTTGGAGATCTAAACCAACATTTGCTAGCAGTGAATAGGAAACATGAAAACCTCACAAGTGCCTTTGTTGTATGTAATCTGCAGCTTGTAACATGGAGCTAGCGGGAAACAGAAACCTCCCTTGTTCTTTATGGTGCCCCTTTAACAAAAGTTGCAGAGGACAGCTTAGTGGGAACACTTGTAGGGTATTAAGTCTCCATTCAAAGAGAAGAAACTGAAAGAAACCCGAGGATTTCATGTCACAGGGAGTCAATGACACTTTAACTTCTCTCCATCTGTTTTAGGGATGCTTCAAAAAGTCACCAGACACAAAACATGTTGTGAATTTTGCTAGACTATGGGGAGATTGTTATGAGGGTCTATGGGTACGGGATGTGGGGGTAACAAGACTGCATAAAAGCCACATGGAAGAATAAATACTGCAAGACTGATCAACTTCTGTCTTATTTATTACTGATTTTGGGAGAATTAACCAACTATTTGTAATAAAAAATGCTTGGCCGACATTCGGCAGATGTTGGGGGGAAGAATATTTTAACATGCCCCAATCTTTATTCCTAAAGGGAATGTGTCACCAGTAAATTACGCATTTTGTAAACCAAGTTTTAATGTTATACATATTGTTTTTAAGAATTTTTAATCATTTTTCCATATCATTATCTATTTAAAAATAAGTACTATATTCTGCAATTTTCACTCTGGCCACTAAGCCTAATGACAGACTGGCATTGCCAATTCTGTAGGGTTTTTTTTGCAGCAGCCACCTCATTTACAATACATATAAGACAGACAAGACTACAATATAAGATATCACCTCTGTAGATAACACCACTGAGCCGACAATACATCCACTGCTGACAATAGATGATGTCACAGCTTATTTCCTCCCACTCCCTGCACAATGCATATTTAGAAAGGTCTCCTATAGACCTCAATGAGTCGGCTCCAGACTATAGCTGTCTATGGTCATGGCTATGCTGTAAAGCAGATCACTAAATGCTGTTAACAGAACAGAGGAGAAGCTCAGACAAGATGGCTGCCCCCATAATCATGTACATCTTCCCTTTAAGAAAGATGGGCTGCTGCCAGAGCTGTCTGCCAGACGCTTATTAAATTTCCCCAGTTGTACAGCCCGTTGTGTACGGGGAAGTTCAGCCAAACAAGCATCTACTTCATGTACGGCCATCTTTATTTTTAAGTAGGTCATCCATAGTAGATTCGTATCAGCCGAATCCATCAACTTCGACAGATTTGGCTGCCCATCTAATGTTTGTGGGGCCTTCTGAATCTTCGCTGATGGGTGACATCAGGGAACATAAGGATCAGGCAGTTGGATTTCAACATGCCCAATCCTTTTATTTTCAGAGAGATAAGCTGACATCTGAGCCAAGATTTCATGTGTATGGAGGAATCGGGCAAGATCAGTAACAGCCCAATAAGTGTTCAGCCGACAGCTAGCTCAGGACAGTGATAACCGGCCATCACTTATTTTGTGATTATTAATAGTAAAAAACAATATGATCGAATGGATTGTAATCCAAACTAACCAATCACTATCTCTGCTGAATTGATGGTTGACTCCTCTGAAATTGGTGGGATTTACCAACAAAAAATTTCACCTTCATGGCCGGCGTTCAGTATAAATCTTGACATGATCTGTGCCTCGTGTTCAGTAGATAGTTTATGTTCACACCAAACTAGCCAAACATAAGGTCCCTATAAAGTTCTCAAATGGTGTCATGGATGATGTTGTAGCCCATCGTTCGTATGCATGTAGGGTTTTATAGTAAAGGGCCACAGCTGGGGGCAGCCTGTCTCTTTTTGCCTGAAGGAGGACTAAGATTATAACTAAATACATCGAGCTTTGTAAATGTTACCTCCAATAAATCTCATCTGAGCAATGCAACTTTTTCTAGATGAAAGCATCTCCCTCCGCAGATGTGGAGGTGGCTCTGGAGAGATGGCAGCTGGTTTTTTCTCATGAGCTGATGGCTTCTCGTTTCTTACAAGTTCTTATCACAGTGAGGTGGGCTGTGATGGCCATATCTTGAAAGTCAAGGGGATTACAGATGTGGTCTAAACAATTTTAACTGTAATGTCAGTCTTCAATGTTCTTTACACTATGAGAATATTGGGTGTAGTATATACTGTATGGAAAATGTTCTACAAATATCTAGGTGGGAAATTTGGTCTCAAGCCTCATGGTGTGTGAAGAGTCTGTATGGAGTCCCTGTGGTTCCATATTATAGCCATGTGCCCTTGAGCAAATTCTGAGATGCTGAACCTGCTACAATTGTCTTCTCTTCCAATGTTGGCAAGACTGACCAACCATCTAGTGGATAAGTCATCTCCAGGGGTCCTGACTTGCCCCTCATGGCAGACATTGGAGAGGAATATTGGGATGTCCCCATGGAGGGTGGATCCTCTTGAATTCAGTCTTTTCAGTAGCATTTGGTACTGAGTAGCAAATATAGTTCTACTGTCTTGGTAACAGTTAGAATGAAATTGCTTGGGTGGATCGTTCGTTCGTCTACTCTTCATAACCTGTTTAATATTTCTGCTTGATCTCATCTTCACCTCGAAGCGTGTCATTTTTAGAAACCACACACAGAACCCTACACCAATACTTATGACTCGTGACAGGCCATCATTTAGGCCCAAAATGCCACAAGTAGAAAGAAAGAAAAGAAAGAAAGAAAACGTCCCCTCCTAGACAAGATGCCGGATACAGAAACGCTGCCCTGCTCTTGTGGTTTTGGTAAAGCCGATGTTTTATAAAAACCTATTTATGAAAAGGAAATGATGGGTTATTGAAATAGACGTCTAAATATAGAGAAGTGTCTAACTCATGCGTGTAAAAGACATTACTAAATTATAGTGTGTGGGTGATGGAAGGAAAAATAGACAGCTGAGGGCCATGGTCAGGAAGGTGACAACCAAGGGTCGTATGTAGAGTAATGGGGCATTGTAACAAAAATAGTGTCCCCACTCCTTATCGAAAGCCATGTACCTTAGGTAGTTAGAAGATGAACTAGCTCATTTAGTCAACAGCTATTCCTCCCCTTCGCACGACTCAACTAGACTGAGCGTGCATGTGTTTCCACTTGGAAGGAAGGAGAAAACCACTATTATACTCCTCTGGTGACTTATCTCCTGCTAGACCAGAAAGATTGGGTTCTGAAACTCAACTTGCTTGATCCTTCTTCTTTCAGAAATCTTCTTTCTGGATCTTCTTTCTGGAGAGTCATTGTTAGCAGTAGTCACCAAACAGGTTATGATTCGGAGGTGCAAAAATTTGTAACAAATCCTTCCACCTACCATGTACCATTCATAATGCTGGTGTCTTTTTATGTGGCAGAGGGACGTTTGGGCTTCCCAGGCACCAAGACTTGCTAATTCTGCACCTCTCATATAGCTACTATCTAGTTACACAAGGACATATTAATACTCGGCTAAGATAATCATTGGGCCCTTAAAGCACCAAGACTTGGGTGACGCTGCTGTGTCTGCTCCCCATAATACTACACCCCTGAGTATAGACAACCATACTTGCCAACTGGCCCAGATCTGCTGGGATTGTCCCGAAGTTTCAGAAACAGTCAGATTGTCAGAGTAAACTCTGTCCAGGTGGGGTTGATACAAAGACCACTCATAAGTGGGCATTCTAGGGTGGTATGGGGGTGGTCCTAGCGGCAAGTCTTAAGTGTTAATTAAAATGTTAGTAATTTGGGGTGACAATTGTGTTACTTGACTTGTGTGTAAAAAATTATAGACAAGTTCCAGTTCTAAAAGTAAAGACCCCTCTGCCAGACCCCAGTATTATAAATGACACATGTTAGGGGAGGCCACACTATAGATTATTCTTTGGGGTCCGAAACTGTGTTATGTTTCTGAAGAGAACTACAATATTGTTGCAGAAATTTATCAAAATAATTACAATGTGTATGTGTGTGTGACTGAATGTGTGTCTGTGTATGTATGTATGTGTGTGTATGTCTGTGTTACTGAGTGTGTGTACAGTATGTGTGTACATGTGTTTGTATGTATGTGTGTGTATGTATATATGTGTGTGTGTGTGTTTGTATGCGTGGTTTTATATATGTGTTTGCGTATGTATATGTGTGTGTATGTATGTGTATCTCTGTGTGTGTATGTATATATGTGTTTGTGTATGTATGTGTGTATGTATACGTGTGTGCATTAATGTGTGTGTCTGTGTGTATGTATATATGTGTTTGTGTATGTATGTGTGTGTATTTTTGTATATATGTGTTTGTATGTGTGTCTGTGTGTGTCTTTGTGTGTATATATGTGTGTCTGTGTGTGTATATATGTGTGTCTGTGTGTGTCTGTGTGTGTATGTGTGTGTCTGGGGAGAGGGGGGTGTTAGAAAAAACACTGAAAAATGAATTTCTCCCGTGCTGCTTGTTTTCCTCTGTCTGGTACACAACCTTGGAGGAAGTGGTCACATCTTGGACGCAGCGGGAACATTTGCCTTATTTGTGCCGTCTGAGGAGTGATGACTGTTTATTTGAGATTATTACACAGGTTCTGGCCTACAAAAACAACAAAATCCACACCAGACTGCAAGCAACAGGAAATAAGGAGTCACACAGGGGTAAATGTTGAACGTCTCTGCTTACCTAGACAGAACTGTCATTCAGGAGACTGAGAAAGTTGAGTTATAGGAACTGTATAGGTACCTCATATGAGGTTGTATGAAGGCAGCGTGACAATGTACCCTAGTAATGGGTGTCATCCAGCCTTCCCAAATACAAGTAATGGTATAATGAAGCAGCATCGGAGTTACAGAATATTAACTGCTTGTCCAGGATGTGAAAAAAATGGCTAATTTCTTCGAGATACAGCACCACACATATCTACAGGTTGTATCTGGTATTGCAGCTCAGATCCATTGAAATGAACTGGTGTGACCTGCAATACCACACACCACCTAGGAACAGGTGTGGCGCTGTTTTTAGAAATAAAGTAGCCATGATTTACTAATCTTGTACAATCCTTTGCCGATCATTTTTGCCTCATTTCCACCATTCTCCCAGTAGATGATTTTTGAGAGCTCAGGATTTTCCACCTTCAGCCTCATCAATACTTATCCCTCTATCCTGCGATTAGTAATACACATGAGATCTGTTCATCATTGTCCTCATAACGTTCAATGCCAACAGATTTCTATAAAATTCTTTAGAAATTCAATGAGAAATTAAAAAAAAATCCCATTTGCAATTCTCATAAATGCAGAAAAGTTGCAATTAACTAATTAATTGCTGAGGTGAGACCAACTGTAGGTGGATAGAGAATAGAGGTGTACATTTGTGGGCCCCCATATAAAATAAGTAACAGTGCCCCTGCCCATCAAGTGCTATATATAAAAAACAAGTGTCTTCTTATGAGGCAAAGGAACATTTGGGACCCCAGGCAGAAGAATGTGGTACAGAATCCTGTAGGCTCCCCAGGAACCAGGATGTGGCAGAGGGACCTTCGGGCTTCCCAGTCACCAGTATGTGTTGGGGTGACCTATAGGCTTCTCAGGCACCAGGATGTAGCAAAGGTCACTTTGGCCTTCCCAGGCAGTCAGATGTGGCTGAGTGACTGTTAAAGAGGTTGTCCAGGCAACCAGGGGAGGTGAAAAAATTAAAAATAAAATCATACTCACCTGTCCTCGATGCTCCGGCATCCTCCCGGAACGTTCGGGACCTTCTGCTCCAGCGTCTTCTCAAAGTGAAACTGTTCACCTGCTGTGACGTCTCGGATCACTTCCGCTGAAGCCGCTGATTGACCTCAGCGGTCACATGACCACTGATACCAATCAGTGGCCTCAGGAAGAAACCCGTGATGTCACAGGTAATGACATCACATGCCCTTCGATGAGGCTGCTGATTGGCCTCAGCGGTCATGTGTGGCTGGGACTTCCGACACTCGTCATCACGGAACCGAGAAGACCGGATCGCACAGGGAGGCACCAGAGCACTGTGGAAAGTGAGTATGAATGTTTTAAATTTTTTTTCACTACCCCCGGCCTATTTAAAACTTAAACGGGTTTTCCATTTTTGCAAATGTTGTGCTGACAGTTGCACCTAATAATAGTGAATATACTTGTGCAGAAACCCAGCAGGTTTGCTCATGTCACAGCCACATTCAATATTATTAGGAGCAATTCAGTAGCTCAGCTTACGTAACACACCTTGAAGTCGCCATATTGCTTTTGCCTAAAAGTAGAGGGCAAATAAAGGGAACCCAACCCTGCAGGCTGCTATATGGTCAGGTCCGGGGCAGTGGTTGTCATGACCTACCCTGAAATCTGTATAGAGAATGTCTACTCGTGTGCACAATGGATTATTTTCCATAGAGGTTCCCTGGTGGAAAAAAAAAGATCCAATAAACCTAAAATAAGAAACTGATGTAACTTTTTCATTTCCTATCCATGTATATAGGATAACCACAATGGGGTTGAATCTATGGACTTTCCCACGACCTGATCTCCATTGCAGGTCTTCCTCGGTACTGATGTGATTTTGCTCTGTATCCAGACACAGCGTTTACCCTCCTGGGGTTAAGCAAGCACTGGATGCTGAAATATGTAAATCCCCCATCCCTTCATGCAAATTCTGTGGATTTCATATTCTTTGAGATTGTTGCATTGTCACAAGAGATGAGTGGCCCTTCCAATATTTTCCTTGGCTTGGGTCCTTGGTGTTGCAGAAATTTCTCACTGCTTTTGCTAAGTGCGTGACGCCGGGCCCAGTCGGATTAAGGGGCGGATTAGAGGAGAGATATGAGTGATTTACAAGTCGCTTCCATGCACCAGGGTGAGACAACTGGAGGGCGGCCAATATAGCGTCGTTCAGATAAAGCAGCCGCCGTGAGACCTGGGCGATGTATCTCCTTCTTACCTTGCCCCTGGCATATAGACAATTCTTACAATACTCTGTGCCAAGGCAATGCAAACTTCAATATGACCAGCAAAACTCAGCTGAACTCCCATAGTCCCAGGTATCTGCAGGCAAGATGAACGAATCGATTCAGAGGGATAAACCGGGATTACAGGAGATGGGAACCCGAGATCAATAGTAAATGAGGTTTTTTTTTCCCCTCTAGGTGAATCAATAAACCTGGAAGAATATCAAGACTGAATGTAATTGTGCTGAGATGTGTTGTTGAGATAGTAAAGGTTGTATGAGCCTCAGCGCTGTGGTCTTATGGGTTAAATATGGACTATATTTGTCCTAGGCTCATACAGATGGGGCCAGAATACGGTCTTCCAGGTTCTGGAGATGGGTTGTGATACTACAACCCTTATAATACCACAAAAAGGTTGTTTATCTCCACTTCCTGTTGAAAGGTAGGGCGACCCTTTACTAGGTGATAATGTTGAGGTGCATTTGGGTTATTTGGGTACAGGTTCATCTTGAGGAGAGTACCAAGTAGGCATAAGGAGTCTTACAGAGAAGGGTGAACATAGAGATGAGAAGTGTCATTCATAGAGATGAGTGAACCTCGCAAGATTTGTTTTGCGAATATTCTTAATGTTCGTCCATCTGTTTAATTTTGGACTGAACTGGAAGTGCTAATATTATACTCTGAGGTCTCTTCTTATACTAATCGGAGGCTCAGGGAAGGTCCAGAAAAATAATAAACCCTCTACTCACCTTCCCTCACCTCTCCTGGGCTCCCTTGCGGTGTCCAGTGCTCCCTTGTGTTCTCTTATGGCCTCCTGAATGACATAACGGTTCCCGTGGGACTGCCGAAGCTCATGATTGGGCCTCAGTGATCCCCTGGGGTCTGTGATGTCACCAAGGAGACCAGAAGAGACCAATGATCAAAGAGGAGCACGAAGGAGCCCAGAAGAGGTGACGGAAGGTGAGTATCAGTACTTATTGTTTCCACACAGACCTTGAGTATAATAATGATTTGTGGTTGGCAAGCCCCAGAAGTTTTGTGTTCAGTCGCATCTGAAATTTTTGGAAAATTCACAAATTACAAAGCAGTTCACCCATCAATAGTCAATGTTCTTCTGGGAAACAGTATGCAAATCAAGAAAGGAAAACTGTGCTTGTGTTGGATGGTAGCTATCCTAGAATACTTTAACAGGCCTTGTAGCATGACTAGGATGTGAACCAAACCAGACATTCATCTGTAGGCTGAGTACTGCTTGGGTGGTAAGAGGGCAAAAAATGTCCTATAATTTTGGGTGTCTTACTGGTCATAGAATATAGGGGCAGCTATATTTCTGATGAGAGTCTATAACCCATGCAAAAGGAAGTTGGACATTTCTATAAGTCAATGCCCAATCCTTTAACAGACCTTGCAGCATAACTAAGATGTGAGCCAAGCCAGACACTCATCCACAGATGGCTGTTTGGGGGTTCTTGCCCCTCATCAGTTGAGACATGAGTTCTAGTTGGCCAATGGTGATCCACTTTTTTTCCTAGAGAAACATTACGTGTCCTAAAGGACTTTTTACGACTACTTGGTGCTCTCCCCAAGAATTAGCAGTACCCCCAGATCCTGTCAAAGGCCTCTCACCAGGTAACCAGTACTCCGCACTGCACCTCAAAACAGCTGTCTGCAGATAAGTGTCTGGTTTGTTTTACATCCTAGTCATGTCGCAAAGCCTGTTAAAGAGTAGGACACTGACTTATACAATACCTTCCAATTGGTGGCACTACCAGTACAACTTTTCTTTCTTATTTGGAAAGAAAGATAATCTACATGTATTATAAGCATTTATGGGAATGAAGCCGCCTCCCCGCATCCTATATAAAGTGTCTACCTCTAGAATACACAAATTTGCCAAATTCGCATCCCAAGTTGCAGGACTTCTTAAATTCCTCCCAGGAACCTCCCTAAATGCCCTGACGTGTCCTCTCCATGGCCCAATTTCAGGGATTGTTCCAAGTAAGGGTATCAACACCCATGACCTGCTTTCACTTGTGCTTTTTTGGGTGTGCACTTTCTTAGGTTCAGGTATTGAGGTTTTTGATGAGATTTTTAGTTATTTCTGAGGACAAGTTGTGGAATAAGAAGGCTTATGTAGTGACAGCCCATGCAAGTGTCAAGGGGCCCCTGGAGAGAGAGGGCCAGTCAAGGATGGTACATTATAATTACTGTTGGATGGTGAGAACAAATATGAGGGCTCAAAAAACAGCTTTTTGGGTTGTGCACCCCGTTCCGTCCCTATGAGTAGCTGTATGAATTTAGAAATTTAGCTAATGGAAAGTATCTAACTGTTCATCAGGGGTTAATCTTCCTTTATATCCAGTCTTGGACACATCAATGTTTGGAAGAGACCATGACATGAAATTCATGGGGTCAACCACAAATCCACAGCAAAAAAAATCACCGAGGGGAGCAGGAAATGAGAAGCCGGCTGGTGCTGAAGTTCCCACAGAAATCGCGAATTCTCTGATGGCTCCATAATGTTTCCTGCTTATATGAGACATCTCATTGCGGGGACGTCACAGTCACTGATGGATCCTTCTGGAAAAAAAATGATAATTACTAGAATTTTCTCAAATTTATCTCCATTTATCTCAAATGAAGTTACATCTTATGGCTGTCATATGTGGAGAGATATGACTGGGATAACTACTGGGTAAAATGGTAAAAAACCATCATGGGGTCCAGTGTGGATACATGGCACCCAGTCCACCCCTTCCCCAAAGTTGTTCTTATATGGGCAAGTAAAATGTATCCTACAGTGCCCAAATAAGTTCCAACTGTTACCCAAATAATGGTATTGTATGATGCCAAAATAATACAACCCAATAGTGCCCAAATAATAGTGCCACAGCCCCAATCCAATAATATTCCCCTACAATAGCCAATTACTAGTGACAAATATTGACCAATCGATAGTGTCCTACAGTAATAGGGCACTATAATTCTACAAATCTACCTTATATTTCACACAGTCCCCAAATAATAACATATATTATTCACATGATAGTGCCAGTCACTGCTCAAATAAAAATGCTGAAATAATACTACCGCACCCTGTCCAAATGTAGGAAAGTGTTAACCAGGCAATACAGCTCTAAACAATGTTACCCTAAAATACTCAATTAATAGTGCCATACAATAGTGCTTTAGATTGCCCATAAATCTCTCATAATAGTGCTATAAAATCCCTAAATAATATTACCCTACGTTGCCCAAATAATAGTTTCATACAATCTCATCATATCAGGTCATATACATACATAATAATTATGTGGCTGTACAACAGTGCCCTATTAATAATATCTACCACAGTGCCCTCATAATAGTGCCCAGTACAGTGCCCTTATAATAGTGCCCACTACAGTGCTCTAATAATAGTGCCCATTACAGTGCTCTTATAATAGTGTCTACCACAGTGTCCTTATTATAGTGCCCACTACAGTGCCCTTATAATAGTGCCTGCTACATTGCTCTTATAATAGTGTCTGACTACCACAGTGCCCTTATTATAGTGCTCGCTACAGTGCCCTAATAAGAGTGTATACCACAGTGCCCTTATTATAGAGCTCACTACAGTGCCTTAATAATAGTGCCTACTACAGTGTGCTTATAATAAAGCCTACTACAGTGTGCTTATAATAGTGTCTACTACAGTGCCCTTATATTAGTGCCTACCACAGTGCCCTTATTATAGCGCTCACTACAGTGCCTTAATAATAATGCCTACTACAGTGTGCTTATAATAAAGCCTACTACAGTGTGCTTATAATAATGCTACTACAGTGCCCTTATAATAGTGTCTACTACAGTGCCCTTATAATAATGCCTACTACAGTGCCCCATAATAGTGCCTACTGCAGTGCCCTTATTATAGCGCTCAATACAGTGCCCTAATAATAGTGCCTACTACAGTGCCCTTATAATAGTGCCCGCTACAGTGCTCTTATAATAGTGTCTACCACAGTGCCCTTATTATAGTGCCTACTACAGTTCCCTTATTATAGCGCCTACTACAGTGCCCTTATAATAGTGTCTAATACAGTGCCCTTATATTAGTGCCTACCACAGTGCCCTTATTATAGTGCCTACTACAGTGCCCTTATAATAGTGTCTAATACAGTGCCCTTATATTAGTGCCTACCACAGTGCCCTTATTATAGTGCCTACTACAGTGCCCTTATAATAGTGTCTACCACAGTGACCTTACAGTAGTACCTACCCCAGTGCCACTATAACAGTACCTACCATAGTGCCCCTCTAATCTCACCTTCCTATCTTCACGTTAGACATATCACATACAATATTCGGCATCTCCCTGTGTAATATCTAATGCTCCGTTAACCCTTCTCTCACCTCGTGTCCCTCTCCGGAGCTTTGTAATATTCAGCCAGATAAAACATAGCACTCGCCAGCTCGTCTAGACATGGAGCGCACTAATATACTGGTCAGGGACTTGGCTCCTGATAGTGAGACTGTATTAAATAATACTGAAGACTATAACTATATATTACACTCACTCCAGGGTATACCAGAGAAGATCAGGAGGGTCTTCAGGGACTTTGTGGGAAAATAATTTTAGTTCCCTGCATACATTTGATATAATATAAGGCTCTGTTCATACTAGGAGCTTCTGCCAGTAGTTCCATCAAGCAATAATAGCACAATATACAGGACTATATTTAATATAATACCACAATATACAGGACTATCTTTAATATAATACCGCAATATACAGGAATATCTTTGGTGTTGAAAAGATAGAAACTGTAACAGAACCCAATATGGTTCAATGGCGATCATTGTTCCCAATTTACATTGCATGTATTCCAGTATAAATAGAAGTCATGACCGCAGTGTGAAAAGAGTCTTACATATACCCTGTCCTAGTAACTGGCCACAGGGGCTGCTGGGTAATGGTACCTTCCACAGTCTTTTTTTCTCAGGGATGGCTGGCCAGGATTTGCTCGTCAGCCTTGCGGTTGCACCAGGTGTTTGTTTGGAGAGGGTGGGCCTCTGCGCACAGGCCTGCGAGACCACAGGAACTGCACAGTATGACGGTCTTGTCTATCAAAGGTGTGCTTATTTACATACAAAGTGCTCTCTAGAAGGAACAATCAAATAATCGGCCCCGTCTTGTTTGAGCGCCTCAGTATAGAGCTTAGCTGTACTATTCTCCCAAGACACCCATCTACAAGGGACAAAAACTTTCCCACCACTGCTAATGTACAGGGATCAAGAAATAAACCCAGGTACATCTGTAAGAAACTGTCCCATGGGAAGATGAAGGCCGCAAACTCTCACAAATTCGCCTGGCCCAGAAATGCCTAAAGTTTAGAGATGAGCCCATCGATTCATTACAAATCAAATTTGGTCTCAATTTCCCCAAATTTCAGATTATTGCAAATCCCAAACTTTTGAAATTTGTTTTAAATGGATCAATCAAAATGGTGGTGATACTGTAGGTCATTGAAACTAGGTCATTGACCTACTTTCAATGGACATGAGTTACGTAATGAGTAGAGATGAGTGAACACTTCTTCACAAACCGGGTTTGACCTTAACATCCCAAATTTTATGGTATGGGGTATTGTCTTGGATGAACTAAAATGGCTGTCGCAACATGCATTGCAGTAAATTATTATACTCTGGGGTCTGAAGAGATAGGTGGAGGTCCAGGGGAGGTGAAAAAAAAATTAAAAACATTTATACTCACCTTCCATCACCTCTTTTGGGCCTCCTTGCAGTGTCTGGTGCTCTCCTGGTGACATCATGCGCCCATGGTCACCACCTGAAGCCTCTGATTGGGCCACAGCGGTTACATGCAAATGTCAACCTGAAATGAAACAAATCTTGGGAGGTTCACCCATCTCTAGTAATGAGTAGTGGTATAAACCAGCCAATGACAGCTACTATTGATGGGTTTTGATAAGGTGGTCTGGGAGATTACTAGGTCAATGACCTAGCTTCAGTAACCAAGAGAAAAATCCCGGACCACATGATCAAAACCAGCCAATGGCAGCTGTAAGCTGTATAGAGTTGTCATTGGTTGGGTTAGATCTTTACCTCTTAATCATTGAAAGTACTTGGACTTTTTTGGAAACACAGTCAAGAAAATCCCCCCAAAAAATTTTCAGGGCAATTGGGGCACTTTCCATTCAGATGAAATATATTCAGAATATGGCTTATTTGAGCAAATCTAACCTGAAACGAATTTCCAGAGATTTGCTTATCTCTTCTGAAGATGGAATCCACATAAGAGAAGTGACATTCAAAAATTGTTTTGGGCAGTAACTATCACCTCCAACGGCTGTCTTTAGCTTTGTGTAGACCCTGGCTACCCCACCCACAACAAGCATAGTTCATGTTTACGTAGGTCATCTCTCACCTTCCCCTACACCTATTGGGTCTTAGTCCATATTTGCAGCTTGGCCCAACATGCTTGTAAATACCGCGCAATGCGCACATAACACTGCCATATAGTGCTCACACAGTGATGCCCTATAGTACCCAAATAATATTTCCATATAGTGCTTTCACAGTGGTGCCAGACAGTGTCCACATAATATTTCCATACAGTGATAACACAGTTATGCCATACAGTTTCTATGTAATACTACCATATACTGTACAATACTTCTTACACAGTGGTACCATATAGTGCTTACTCAGTAGTTCCAGACAGTGCACATGTAATACTGTCTGATAGAGTTTACACAGTGGTGCAATGCGGTGATGATATCATACTGCCATACACTGCTCATATATTGGTACCATACAGTGTGCAGTTTAATAGTGGCGCTATAAAATGCCCACACAACACTCATAGAGTGCCTACAAAAGGTTACACTTGGGGTGTCCACATAAAAGGGCCATACAGTGCCCCGATTATTATAGAAAGTACTGAAATAATATTGCGGCCAGTACTATTACACAGGTATTGCCGTGTACACTCCGCCATCACGTGCTGCTGACATTCTCACGCTTGCAGTCGGGGAGGTTGCGGAGTGCGGGTGATTCAGTAGCTTGTAATACATGGTGTAGCATCGAGTAAATATGTTTAATAGAGGAGGAGCCGTCACTGTGTATATTGGCTCCAAAATCTTATTAATGTAGAAAATTGTCTGCAAAAAGTAAACTGAAACGTTTCAGCTGTGTGCCAAGCAGGTGCCCGCAGGAAAGTGACAGGCTTAAAGGGATATCTGGCTTTAAACAAAGCCTTTATGTTAGAAGGGTTTCCCAAAAAAATAAGGTAATCAGAGGGTGTCCGATGAGCTGAATTCAGGGCAAGAATATAGCAGCAAGTGCTGAACTCTCCTGCAGCGCCACCACAGGAGAAATCATGCATTACGTAGTTCTCACTGAAATCATGGGGATGGCCAACTGTAAATTGTTACCTAGGACATCGTCCACATTTAGGAGTGGCTGTGAATGGTATTTCAGTAGTCCCATTGTTTGAATGGACTGAGAAGCAATGAGCTGTAATACCAAGTACAGCCCCTACTAGAAGTGGGCGCTAGACAACAATGAAGAGGAGAGTCAGAGCCCCATGATGTGATGTTGACAGCCCATTTTGCCACACCAGTGTCTGCCGACATCGTGTCCTATCATGCTATCATCTTTCCATCCAGTTTGTGGGGTTAATGTGTGTCGGGCTCCCAGGGCGTCTCCGGGGGCTAAATTTGCATAAATACTCCTTAACTGAAATACTTGTAACAAATCAAATAAACTTTCTGTGTTCACTGGAAAAGGAAACTAAACACTTCCTGTAATGTCGGCGAATCTGCTCAGTATAGCAAATGTGCTGGAGGATAAAATCAGAGCGGCCAATACTCTGGAGGACTCACCTGGCCATGTATGACACGAGTACCTACTGATCTAAGTACCGCAATGTAACACCACATTACACCTGTAGGGGCCGCTATAGGTAAAACATGTGGCTGGACCCAATCTTAGCTGATCACTATTGGTTTAAGGATGTGGTCTACCCCGACTGTCAATATCCTGTACCCCAAGTGTCAGCCTGTCATTATCCTGTACCCCAAGTGTCAGCGTGTCATTATCCTGTACCCCAAGTGTCAGCGTGTCATTATCCTGTACCCCAAGTGTCACCCTGTCATTATCCTGTACCCCAAGTGTCAGCGTGTCATTATCCTGTACCCCAAGTGTCAATGTGCCATTATCCTGTACCCCAAGTGTTAGCGTGTCATTATCCTGTACCCCAAGTGTTAGCGTGTCATTGTCCTGTACCCCAAGTGTCAGCGTGTCATTTTCCTGTACCCCAAGTGTCAGTGTGTCATTATCCTGTACCCCAAGTGTCAGCCTGTCATTATCCTGTACCCCAAGTGTCAGCGTGTCATTATCCTGTACCCCAAGTGTCAGTGTGTCATTATCCCATACCCCAAGTGTCAATGTGTCATTATCCTGTACCCCAAGTGTTAGCGTGTCATTATCCTGTACCCCAAGTGATAGCGTGTCATTATACTGTACCCCAAGTGTCAGCCTGTCATTATCCTGTACCCCAAGTGTCAGCGTGTCATTATACTGTACCCCAAGTGTCAGCGTGTCATTGTCCTGTACCCCAAGTGTCAGTGTGTCATTATCCTATAACCCAAGTGTCAGCGTGTCACTATCCTGTACCCCAAGTGTCAGCATGTCATTATCCTGTACCCCAAGTGTCAGTGTGTCATTATCCTGTACCCCAAGTATCAGCCTGTCATTGTCATGTACCCCAAGGGTCATCGTGTCATTATCCTGTACCCCAAGTGTTAGCGTGTCATTATCCTGTACCCCAAGTGTTAGCGTGTCATTATCCTGCACCCCATGTGTCATTGTGTCATTATCCTGTACCCGAAGTGTCAGCGTGTCATAATCCTGTACCCCAAGTGTCAGTGTGTCATTATCCTGTACCCCAAGTGCCAGCGTGTCATTATCCTGTACCCCAAGTGTCAGCGTGTCATTATCCTGTACCTCAAGGGTCAGCGTGTCATTATCCTGTACCCCAAGTGTCAGCGTGTCATTATCCTGTACCTCAAGGGTCAGCGTGTCATTATCCTGTACCCCAAGTGTCAGCGTGTCATTATCCTGTACCTCAAGGGTCAGCGTGTCATTATCCTGTACCCCAAGTGCCAGTGTGTCATTATCCTGAACCCCAAGTGTCAGTGTGTCATTATCCTGAACCCCAAGTGTCAGTGTGTCATTATCCTGTACCCCAAGTGCCAGTGTGTCATTATCCTGAACCCCAAGTGTCAGTCTGTCATTATCCTGTACCCCAAGTGTCAGCGTGTCATTATCCTGTACCCCAAGTGTCAGCCTGTCATTATCTTGTACCCCAAGTGTCAGCGTGTCATTAACCTGTACCCCAAGTATCAGCGTATCCTTATCCTGTACCCCAAGTGTCAGTGTGTCATTATCCTGCACCCCAAGTGTCAGTGTGTCATTATCCTGTACCCCAAGTGTCAGCGTGTCATTATCCTGTACCCCAAGTGTCAGTGTGTCATTATCCTGTACCCCAAGTGTCAGCGTGTCATTATCCTGTACCCCAAGTGTCAGCATGTCATTATCCTGCACCCCAAGTGTCAGCCTGTCATTATCCTGTACCCCAAGTGTCAGTGTGTCATTATCCTGTACCCCAAGTGTCAGCGTGTCATTATCCTGTACCCCAAGTGTCAGCATGTCATTATCCTGCACCCCAAGTGTCAGTGTGTCATTATCCTGCACCCCAAGTGTCAGTGTGTCATTATCCTGTACCCCAAGTGTCAGCGTGTCATTATCCTGTACCCTGTATTTCAGAGTATCATCAGTTCTGACGCCCCTTGAGGTCTGTCACCCTCGGGTTCTGCCACATTTGTGCAGAATCATGAAGTCCTTATCCTGCCATCTTTGTATAGTAAATCTTCGTGGTTTGTGCTGTGTCAGGTTTTCTTGTTTCTGATGCTCTTGTGGTTTCTTATCAGATGGTTATGGAATGTCTTGTATTCTTCATCTTTCAGTCCCCCCACCCCCTGCCCCACACTATAGATCAGTCAGCATCTTGTCTCTTGCTCCACCTGTAGTTGGTCACATAAGTAATGATAATTCAGTCTACTCTTGAGTTTTCCCCATACATCAGTGGTTTCAATCCTGTGATTCTGTAGTATGATCTGAAATATGTAGGAGATTTGTAGTCTTTGATGGCTGGAGAGACCTCTCTCTTATACATATTACATGTAGCAGAACAACAGTAGCTAGATGATGTATCCTGAGGCCACCTCTCTACACCCCTGGCTGGAATACAGCTTTAAAGTCCACTATGGACAGCTCCTTTATGTTAGAATAGTCCCCAAAATAAGCTGTGAGCAGGCAGTGCCTGGCTGCAAGTCTTCATTTTCCCTACAGCACCACCACTGGAGAAATGAAGTATTACACAGTATCTATTGAAATCAATGAGCTATCACTGTAATGCATGGATATCTCGGGTCCTCCAGAGGAAAGGACACTCTTCGTAGCCGATCACTTTCAGAATGTTCCACTATGAACTGATTGTACTTTCTTGTATATCCTATTCTGTGTCGACTACCTGGATTCTTTGTAATTTCATCTTTTATATGTTGATTGTTTAATTATAAAACAATAAAAACCTATTGAAACTGAAAATACTATAATGGGATTCATGAAAATGGACTTAATAAACTACAAAACCTATCAGGAATAACATACCACTAATATACTGTATAGTTATATACTATAGTACTTGCGCATATAGTATAATATTACTACCAGCGCATATAGTATAGCAATATCAGAACATACACCCGTATAGTATAGTAATATTAGTACATGCACATATAGTATAGTAATATTAGAATGTGCACTTATAGTATAATAATATTAGAATGTGCAGAAATAACAGTAATATTAATATAAGCACATATAGTATAGTAATATTAGTACATGCACATATAGTTAATAGTAATATTTGTACTTGCACATATAATATAGTAATATTAGTATATGCACATATAGTATAGTAATAGTTGTACATGCACATATAGTATAATAATATTAGTACATGCACATATAGTTAATAGTAATATTAGTACATACACATATAGTATAGTAATATTAGAATGTGCAGACATGATATAGTAATATTAGTATGTGCACATATAATATAGTAATATTAGTACATGCACATATAGTTTATAGTAATATTTGTACATACACATATAGTATAGTAATATTAGTATATGCACATATAGTATAGTAATAGTTGTACATGCACATATAGTATAGTAATATTAGTACATGCACATATAGTTTATTGTAATATTAGTACATACACATATAGTATAGTAATATTAGAATGTGCAGACATGATATAGTAATATTAGTATGTGCACATATAATATAGTAATATTAGTACATGCACATATAGTTTATAGTAATATTTGTACATGCACATATAGTATAGTAATATTAGTATATGCACATATAGTATAGTAATATTAGTACATGCACATATAGTTTATAGTAATACTTGTACATACACAAATAGTATAATAATATTAGAATATGCAGACATGATATAGTAATATTAGTATGTGCACATATAGTATAGTAATGTTAGTATATGCAAATATAGTATAATAATATTAGTAATTTCAACACGTGTACACCATGCTATGCCTTTAATACTCTGTATTAGTGCCATAGAGCGACCACATTGTATGTAGGCATCGTTCCAGCATCAGACCCATACATCAAATAAAGAAAAGAACCACAGGACTAAAAGAAAAATGCAATTTTTGCAAATTCCACAGGAATGAAAAAGAGGGTTTTCTTTGTGTTACTGATCTTTTAGCATGACCCTCCTGTGGGATTAGGTTCTGTGGAGCAATTCCTGGATTTTGTGCTCAGACAGGACAGGCTGCGGAGTGCTCTGGGGTCAGGCTAGGACAGGACTTTACTCAGCAATAGACATGCCCTCTACACCCATCATATAATCAGTTTCCACAGCCTCATTGTGTTACAGATAAGGATCTTATGATGTTAACGCTGCATCATATAATGCTACAAAATGTTATTTCAGATTTAATACAATCAGATCATATTCCGGTAATCGCCATCCCACGTGTTATAATGTAATGGAATCAGTGTCCACATGACTATCTGGGATGATTATGGGGTGGGGTCCTATGTTCAGGACCCTCGACTCATGATCAGAATGGAAATCAGTCACCAAAAGCATCTCTCACTTTGGAGGACCTGTCCTGTGTAATGCTGTATTTGCCCTGTGGTGGCGCTGCAGGGAAAATAAACACCAGTTTCCCCATAGATTACAGTTGATCGCTGGGGATCACAACAGGAGAACACTTTATGATCTGCTTGTTGTAAAGTGACCCTTCTAACAAATAGGTTTTATCCAAGAGCAGAGAACTACAGCAGCAGCAGCAAATACAGCTGGTATGGGGCCCAGATAGTGAATAGTATCAAAAATGTTTAGGGAAAACAGGTTGAGAGGAATGATGTTGGTTCCTTTCTTCTGTCTAGCACTGATATCTGGTTTTCCAAGGCTATGTCCACATTTGCTGCTATGCAGACCTAGGAGTCTGTAATAGACAACCTAAAAACCCTGTGTAGTCTGATCTTCTACTTCTTACAACACGCAGTAGGTTAGAAGGATGAAGAAGAAGGGCACAGATGTAAGAGTGTTTGACTGCAGCATCAGACTATACTATTGTAGTCTGTTACCATGGAGACACATAGATCTGCGTATGAGCAGTAGACACAAAATGTTTTGAGAAATTTGTAGTCAAGACTTAGTTTTACTATGAAGTCTTATGGCTAACCCTGCAGTGTGCAAAGTCTCTATTTATTACCATACTACATTACTCTTGTATTATGACATCATATGTTTGTTATATCTGTGTGTAACATCATTATATGGTTTTATCCCTATGCCACAATGTCACAAGGACATGATGGCCTATATATGTGTAATATTCCTGTTCTATCATATCATGGTATATATTATCCCTATACTGTGACATCACTGTGTGTATTATCCCTGTACTCTGACATCAATGTGTGTATTGTCCCTGTACTGTGACATCACTGTGTATATTATCCCTGTACTGTGACATCACTGTGTGTATTCTCTGTACTGTGACACCACTGTGTGTATTATCTCAGTATTGTGACATCAATGTGTATATTATCCCTGTACTGTGACATCAATGTGTGTATTATCCCTATACTCTGACATCACTGTGTATATTATCCCTGTTCTGTGACATCACTGTGTGTATTATCTCAGTATTGTGACATTACTGTGTGTATTACATCTGTACTGTGACATCACTGTGTGTATTATACCTGTACTATGACATCACTGTGTGTATTATTCCTGTACTTTGACATTACAATGTGTAATAGGTCTGTACTGTGACATCACTGTGTGTATTATCCCTGTACTATGACATCACTGTGTGTATTATTCCTGTACTTTGACATTACAATGTGTAATAGGTCTGTACTGTGACATCACTGTGTGTATTATACCTGTACTATGACATCACTGTATGTATTATTCCTGTACTTTGACATTACAATGTGTAATAGCTCTGTACTGTGACATCACTGTGTATATTATCCCTGTGCTGTAACATCTCTTTTCATGTTCTGGTCATGGTGGGCCCCATTCTAAGCTTTGCTAGGGAACCCCTTGGTTTCTTGTTACACCCCTGTCTTCACCTATGTGTACAATGTTGACCCTTTTGTATCTTTACAAACATGGACATAAATCACGGTACAGACCATCTAGAGAAGACCCTGCTTTCCTTCACAGTACCCTCCACTATAAATTTACTCCACAGGGGTCATCTCCTCACTGCTTGACCTAAACAAACCTTAAAAGCAGATCCAGACATTCTACTCCTTGGATAGAGGATCCTTTGAAGTTGTATAAGAAACAACCATGTATATATAGGAGAAGGTTGAACCTCCTCCAGAGCACCCAATAAATCACCTCCATCCTCAGTCTCTGGCCTGATAACATGGAGCAGCCCATAAAGGAGCCAACAATCAGTGGAAACAGAAAACAGCAGCTAAATCCTCCCTCCCCCCCCATCATCTGCCCTGACATAGGCATCAGCCGCCACGTTCCAGGCCCCATAGGGAGGTTACAAGGTTGTGAAGCAGATTTTGCTAATAATCTGTGAGTGGAACATTTCTGGATCATTCAATGAGTCGATGATGAGCGAGTCACAAGCCTTGTCAGATCGCGTCCCTTCGCTATCATGGCGGGACGTCATCACTCGTCCGTCACCTGCGCTGTTTACATGTCCCATCTACAGACTGGAGTGAGGAGAGTGTGGCTGAGTGAAATTAGGGTTAACACAAGGAACATTTACATTAGGCTAGGGCTATATGTCGAATTTGACAGTCGTGCGACCAAAGATTGCCGAGGCACCCTGCAACATCGCAACTAATGTAAGAGAATGGAGTCAAAAGCCAATAATAAACCACAATCCAACAATATAAGTTTCTGTTGCCTCAGAATACACAAATGTTTTACAATCAGGAAATATCAAATTTTGTATCTGGTGCTCTGGTCTCCCGGTCTCCTTACAGTTGGGTCTCCCAGTCTCTCTGCCACATAAAATATACCACTGTTTGAAGGTAAGTAGGCCCCATTACAGATTTTGTATTGGGGTCCAGCAGCTTCAAGGGAACTATAGTTGAGGAGTCAAGCCGTAGCACGGCAGTTCTTAGATATGTGCTATCACTATATCTGCTCTGGGAACTGTAGTTGAGGAGTAAGGCCCTGGCAGGGCAGTACTTAGATACTTCCTGTTACTATGTCTGCCCTGGGAACAGGGGTGTAGCTATGGAAGGTACGACAGTAGCAGTCACTACCGGCCATTGCGAGGGCCTGAAAGGTCCCTCTGCCACATAAAATATACCACTATTAGAAGGTAAGTAGGCCTCATTACAGATTTTGCATTGGAATCCAGGAGCTTCAAGGGAACTGTAGTTGAGGAGTCAAGCCATGGAAGGGCAGTTCTTAGATATGTGCTATTACTATTTCTGCTCCGGGAACTGTAGTTGAGGAGTAAGGCCCTGGCAGGGCAGTACTTAGATACTTCCTGTTTCTATGTCTACACTTGGGAGAGCAGTGGAGCTATGGGAGGTACAATAGTAGCTGTCACTACTAAGTAAGGGCCCCATTACAGATTTTGCATGGGGTCGAGGAGCTTCAAGTTATGCCTCTGCCTGGGAACTGTAGTTGAGGAATAAGGCCCTGGCAGGGCTTTACTTACATATGTCCTATTACTATGTCTGCCCTGAGAACGGCGGTGTAACTATGGGAGGTACAACTTAGATACTTCCTAATAGTACGTTTACAAAAATAAATGGAGCTTGCAAAAAACATAGAAGAAGCCTATTTTCTACTCAGGATCTATTAATACCCAGTTGTAATAAAAATTCCTGTATATATTTAGCAATTGAGGCAAATAAAATGAAGCTTCCCATAGACTGGGTGGTTCTGACTATTTTGGGGGAAGGAGGTGACACTTGTGATGCTCAGAAGTTACATCACAGGTAATTTTACTCCATGTGTGACCATCCTCCTGGAGGTAGGATCCACAATTTTAGAAGTAGGACAATTTGTAATGAGACGTCTGTGAGTTATAAGGAGGTGTGTCCATCTGGTCTCGACTGTAATAACATCAGAAATCTGATTAGTATAAGTATTTCTTATAGGACGGATCTGGCACCCGGCCCGGGATCCTTGAGTTTCTGCCTCGACTTGAGGAGATCCATGTGTCTCTACTTAGAAGACACAAGGCAGAGTTTGATGTTATGATCCGCTTGTGTCTCTCACTTACAATGCAGTTTATTTAGTCCGGGAGCTAATCCTGGTAGCAAAACCGGATTTTCACATCCAAGACATCTTGGAATTTATAAAGTTTCAGGTTATCCTAGTAAAAAAAAAAACCACTATGCCGAAACTCTTGTAATGAATCACAAACAGGTAAGACGGGTTCTGAAGAAGTCGGTGTCACTCATTATCTGCTGGACGTCATCCAGGATGAGACAGACACAATCCTAACAAGACATTGCCGTCGGCTCGGGGTGACTCCCTCCGGGGTGATGGGTGACTCCCTTCTGTTATGTTTTATGGCTCTGGATTTTATTAGACGTGAAATCAGCAATAATAATCCCATTTTTAGTGACTTGGAATAAAGGATGATGTCTACGGTAAATTTAGAAATTTATATTTGGCACACCTTACCCCACCCTATGGCACATCTTGATATAGGGTTACACACTGAAGTTATAAGTCTCCTAAACTGATCTTCCATTTTTGACAATCCCTTTTCGTCACAAAGTGTATGCTACTGGAAAACCCAGCAAACAACCAGTTCCTCTGCTGCCCCCATAGGCCAAATTAAGTATTACATATGAAGGTCCTCCAGAGAGAGATCCAAATGAGAAACTGTCCACTATTGAAGGGGTTTTCTAACTAGCAACACTTATTCTCTATTTATTAGAAAGGTGAGAGTCTTCTGAAAAATCCAAGTAGTAGTACAGGTTGAGATGTGGCTGAGTATGGCGTAACTGATATCAGGCAGATTGTCTACTTCTCATTAGGTTGACAATCCAGCTGTGAGTCTGACCACTTGTATCATGTTGGCCAGCTTGGTTGCTATGGACAAACTGCCTAACAACCAAGGACGTTTGTATGAATTGTCACAGAATGCTGCCCTAGCAACCAGGTTGTTGTCATTCAGGTGTCCAACCCTGTGGTAGTGAGACTTGAGAAGAGGTTATGATGCTTGACAGTTCTGAAACTGATTATTTCTCTATGTCATATTGTTCTATTAATCAGATTTTTTACAGCCTGGTTTCTAAGGACAAACTGCCTGACAACCAAGGACTTCTGCATGAATTGTCATGGAATGTTGCCCTAGCATCCAGGCTCTGTGAGTCAAAGAAATGAAGGCATGCGCTCTACTGCTCTATTCACACAGGGGCCCCTGTTCTCAGGATTATGGGGGTCCCTGTGTTCAGACCCCAAGTGATCAGACATTTACCTTTTAAACTATGGACAAGTGGTAGATGTTCTTTGTGGAAAAAAAACCCTTACCGGGGGAAGTGAAAAAAAATAAAAGAAAACCATACTCACCTGTCCCCGGTACTCCGAAGCCTCCCCACGCGGTCCAGTCCTGCAGCTTCGTTGTTCTCTTCTGGCGGAAGTATCCACCCAATGTGACAGCTGAGGCCAATCAGCGGCCTCAAGAAGGGAACCGGGGACGCCATTACCTGTGACCGCTAAGGCCAATTAGCGCCCTCAGCTGTAGGGATCCGGAACGTCACAGCCAGTGAGAAATTCATGAACAAGAAGGCTGCCGACTGGACTGCACCGCCCTGGGAGGACACCAGAACATCAGGAACAGGTGAGCATGTTTCTTTTTAAATTTTTTCACTTCCCCCGGACTAATTAGAAAATATTATTTAGCCTGGACACCCCCTTTAACATCAGAATATTCTTATAGAGCATTTAAAGTTACTTTCTACACCAGACAAAAATCTGATTAATACAACAGCAGGAGATGGAGAAAAGCCTGGTGTGAATACTGACAAGCATTCTTACCCCCACTCAAGTGTAGGCCCAGTAATACAGATGTAATATGATACAACCTGGTTGCTAGGCAATAATTTATTAGCAACAAAAGACTTCTGTATAGGTTGTCAGGTAATAGTATTCTATAGCAACCAGATTGTTAAACATAAACCAAGTGTTCAGCTCAAATCCAAGTGAAGCCTGGTGGTGGTCATATAATCCTATAGAAATCTGCATTAGTAATGACATTTTTCTGAAAAAAAACCCAAAAACTTTACAGTGGAAAACTCATCAGCCTTTGCAACTATACAGGGGATTCATTCAAGATACTTCCCCAATGGTGAGGGATGAATTTACTAGCGACCCATGAATCAGCAAGGGGCCCAAACACTTTTAAACTGGGGCCCTCTACAGTCTGTCCCCGCCTCTGATGAGCAGACATTTACCCCATATCCTATGGATATGCGATATGTTCATTGTGGAAGAAAACCCTAAAACTCATGTCCTTTGCAGAATTTGCAGTCCAAAATCTGCTTAATACAACAGTAGGAAATGAAGAAAAACCTAGTGTGAATGCTGACAAGTATCCTTACCCCGATCATGTGATAGCTTAGTAAATGTCATATAATACCATCTCATCCTATATTAGTAATCAGATTTTTCCAAAAAAAACCCAAAAACATTTAGATGTAAAACTCATCAACCCACTGCTACAATGGGGAACTATCAGAGATGCTGTCACAATGGTCAGGGACAGAATCACTAGAGAGCCATGAGGGGGACCTTGTATCAGCAAGTGGTCCAAATACTGTACTTGGGGCCCCTAAGGAGCTGGTTTACTACGTCAGGTTAAGGAAAGCTTAAAAAAACCCTTTAAGTGAATTTCTTTGCCATTGCAAACAGCGGCTTTTACACCCAGGTACAGAGATGAGGAGTAACTATCATGGGTACAGTGGGCGCGGCATGAGGACTCCTTGTCCTCGCAGCCAACTTGCCATGGTGGCAGAGGAATGCAGTGCTGTATCCTTTCATGAGACTTTTACAGACCACGTGTTATGAGCTGACAGTGCGTTACATTTACAGGAAACCCTGAGCCTTCTACTTTATACATGGCTAACCTACAGTGTCATCTGATCTATTAACACTACCATATGCTGTAACGCTGCACAAAGAGTTCAGATGCTGCCTTGGATGGAATCATCAGACCTACAGCCCTCATTCTACAAGATGTCACTGTATATTAACCCTTGGCGTAAGTAAGGATGAACCTACTGCAAGCATGACGGGGCAAAGTGACTGTTTAGGGGGTTTCTGGTTTTATATAAATACGGTTTACTCATTTCTGCTTCGGTTCCTCACCGTCCCCCCCCCCCTCGCTGCAGAAACCACATAAATTCACTTGTAACTTTTGCATTTGGCTGGTGGTGGGTTTTGTGCTGCGCCACATCAGTATGTGAACAATGTCTAAACTAAGCTAAGGTGTAAAACCAATAATGCAAAAAACACACCGGAGTAATAAAAAGCATAAAATACTGAAAATCCACAATCATAGAATGGAACAAAGAACCCCCAAAAAAGAACTAACCCCGAGGGAAGATACGGATGCATCAGTAACATATAGACTGGACTGAAAGATCCAGCTGCTGTACATATACTGTATATATATATATATATATATATACAGTATATATATATATTCCAAGACACACATAAATAAAAGACCATACAGATCCTTTAACCCACCTAAGAGTAGGGATCACAAAGGTCTAGACAACACCAGTCACATCCCCAGCATGCGCTGGAGGGGCGCAGCAATCGCCCACCGCGCCCAGGTGAGCAGGCGTACTCACAGGACTCAATAATGATATAAAAAACCAATACTATACTTATGTTACGTATATATTGATACATATATGTGTAATACAAAAGCAAATAAATATCAAATATAAACTGGGTAAATGATAAAAGAAGTGCACAAATGAATGAACATAAATAAAAACGCAAGTAAAAGGTGAAAAGTGACAGTGAGTCTAGATTAAGAAGGATCCTGATAGATAACTCTTGGTCTAGATGGTGGAGGATCCGGATATATAACACTGGGTCTAGATGGTGGAGGATTCGGATATATAACACTGGGTCTAGATGGTGGAGGATCCGGATATATAACACTGGGTCTAGATGATGGAGGATCCGGATATATAACACTTGGTCTACAGCTACAGCTCAATAAATTAGAATATCTTTGAAACATTTATTTATTTCAGTAATTAAATTTAAAAAGTGACCTCCTATATTTTCTAGATTCTTTACACAAATGTGCTCTATTTCAAGTGTTTTATTTCTGTAAATGTTGATTATGGATTACAGGTAATGAAAACCCAAATCTAAGAAAATTAGAATATTGTAAAAAAGTTCAGTATTGTAAATTCAGTGTCACCTGCCAAGGTTTCCTAAGCCTTTAAATGGTCCCTCAGTCTGGTTCAGTAGGACACACAATCATGGAAGACGCTGATTATGGATTGTATTACTGAATTACTGAAATGAATGAACGTTTCAAAGATATTCTAATTTATTGAGATGCAGCTGTAGATGGCAGAGGATCCTGACAGGTAACACTGGGTCTAGATAAAGAAGGATCCTGACAGGTAACACTGAATCTAGATGGTGGAGAATCCTGATAGATATCACTGGGTCTAGATGAAGAAGGATCCTAATCGATAACACTGGGTCTAGATGGCGGAGGATCCTGACAGGTAACACTGGGTCTAGAAGGTAATAGATCCTGACAGGTATCACTGGGTCTAGAAGGTGGAGGATCCTGACAGGTAACACTGGGTCTAGAAGGTGGAGGATCCTGACAGGTAACACAGGGTCTAGATGGTGGAGAATCCTGATAGATATCACTGGGTCTAGATGAAGAAGGATCCTAATCGATAACACTGGGTCTAGATGGCGGAGGATCCTGACAGGTAACACTGGGTCTAGAAGGTAAAATATCCTGACAGGTATCACTGGGTCTAGAAGGTGGAGGATCCTGACAGGTAACACTGGGTCTAGAAGGTGGAGGATCCTGACAGGTAACACTGGGTCTAGAAGGTAATAGATCCTGAAAGGTAACACTGGGTCTAGAAGGTGGAGGATCCTGACAGATAACACTGGGTTTAGATGAGCCTGACACTTGCCCCTTTGATCACAGAGCGAAGATATCCTCCAGAGCTGCGATCCTCCTCCTGACTGTTGTAAATTCCATCTATTGTAACCTGCGTTATTTTCCGGCCCCCATCACCAGCGCCCGCTGCGCCCGCAGATTAAAGTTTCCCCTCTTACCCGGCCGCTCTCACACAACGTCTCTTTTCATCAGGTCTCTAACAGGATAGAAAAATCAATAACGGGCTGAATAGGGAGCGGGATTAGGGGGATTCTGTGCCTTGTTTTCCCACAGCTCGGATTCTGACTGATTTTGGATTGCGGTTTGTAGAGAACGAATTAACCCCTTCATGATCCAGACCGACTGAGGCCGAGGCCTGTGGAGAAAAGTCAATGGATTATGGTTACATTGGAAGATGAGGCTCTGCATACAGTTAGTAACATTTTCCTATAGGGTCAATGGGGTCTGAGGTGTGCGGCAAATTTGGGTGTTGTTCAGTTGTACCCTAGGGTGTGCATACTTATGCAGCTGCATTGGGGTCCTCAAGAGGAGGGGGCTCAGTTCATCTCCCTCCCGTATGACATGTATAAATCTGTAGAGGTCCTTTCTATCCAAAGTCTGTGATGAGGCCCCTACCTACCTTGTGCATAGTGGTATATTTTATATGGCAGAGGGACCTTTGGGGCCCCCTCAGGGTCCAGGGCCTGGTAGCGACTGCTACACCTCTATAGCTAAGCCACCGTCCTGGAATACCCTGCCCTGCTTTTTTGGGCCAGAGCATGCCTGATTTTGCCGTATTTGTTACCAATCCCACCACTACCCAAATGCGCCCGTCCTGAGATACCATAAATCACCAGGGCAAAATTAAAAGGTTGACCCTATGTTCACATCTGTGTCGGAGTTCATCAGAAATCCTGGACAAAAAGTCCTGCAAACCCAACTTTTCCACCTGGCGATGTTTGTGAAAAGGTAATGGACACCCGACGGGCCTCATTATAATCATTGTGGTCCCTAGAGATACATTGTTGTCCATTATTAGATGGATTGGCTTTCTGTTCTGGTCCTGCAATGGACCAGAACAACGGACAGAAGGACGCAGCTGTGGACCCACCCTTAGTTGCTTGTTTCCAAAAACATCGCCACCCCTGTCCTCAGGTCATTTGTAGTATTGCAAGTTCTATTCACTTCAATAGAGCCTAAGAGTCTGCCGACAGGGGGTGTTGCTATATTTGGGAAAAAAAAATTGCACCAAGCTGCCAGAATTCTGTCCTCAGCATATGGGTCTGGGGGCGACTGTCTTCTCTACATCCCTATAGTTACACTGCTGCACCTAGGTCTACTCCACCTGCTCTCGCCATGGACTGTTGCCCTGAAACCAAATCCTTCTCAGTCTCCAGAATCAGAACATTTTGTGTCCTCGGAATAAAAACAGATTTCACATATTTTCCAAAAGCAGAACAATCTCCGGCAAGTAATTGATCTCCTCACATGACCTTCGCCTAGAAATCTGCTTCTGTAGAAGACTTTGGTCTGAGCTGGATTATCGGATTCTGCTCACCGGCTTCTTATGTAACCCAGAGAAAAGCTCCGGCTGCCTCCTCGCCCCAGCAATGTGCTGCCATAATCTACTTTGTGAGGTTCAGGTGCCCTGTCAGGGGGTTACTAGAGTTCTTTCTAGAAATGTAGTGGATTTGCAGCCCCCCCTGGTGATGGACTTGGGGATTACATGGTGGTCTTCGAAGAGTCCATTTTACAATATTTGGACATTATACCTATATACAGTACTAGACGGATGGATGGCCATTTAAAGACCTCGGCTTGCTGTCAATGATTTGGGACCTATTTGTCGAGATTCAGAAGCCAAAAACCCATCCTGACCATGTCCAGCAGGCACAGGTGATTGGAATCTGGGTCAGTTCATATACTTGCTGACATAAAGGCCCAGGATAAGAAGAACTTTCCAAAAACAGCGCCATCCCTGTCCACAGGTTATGTGTGGTATTGTGGCTCAGCTCCATTGACTTCAACAGAGCCTAAACACCGTCTGAGGAGAGAGGTGGCACTGTTGGTGGAAGAAAGTGGTTTGATCTATCTATCTATCTATCTATCTATCTATCTATCTATCTATCTAATATCTATCTATATCATATCTATCTATCTCATATCTATCTATTTATCTATCATATCTATCTCCTATCTATCTATCTATCTATCGCATATCTATCTCTCTATATCTATCTATCTTCTCTCTATCTATCTATCTATCTATCTATCTATCTAACAATCTCTCTATTCTATATCTATTTATACATCTAATAATCTATCAATCCATCTTATATCTATCCTATATCTAGGTTGGTGACCAATGCTTTATACTCTAGTCACAACAAGAGCAGCACTGAGAGGTTGGTTGGTGCTTTGTGCCTACCTTATGTCTTACCATATAGTGCCCAAATAACACAAAGGTGCTCATATAACACAGGTGTAGGACATTTAACTGACAATGCCAATGGGAATACAGATAGACCTTTTGCAGACGCCTTTCCATAACTTTGGGATCAGCAGTGCAAATCTGGGGTGTCCAGACCATCTAGTGTAGTAGTGACAGAAGACACACAGGTCACACACATAGGACCGCTGACAAGCTATGCGGGTTTCCTGCTAGCTCTCAGGCTGCAGAACCTCACTGCCCCCTACTGGCCCAGCATAGCATGTTCTGTTGTGATGCACTGAGTAATACTCCACCAGAACTAGTCTGCAACAGAAGCAGAGGGCAATGATACAGGAGCACTAGCAGCTACTCTGAGATGGGGTGGATTTTGGCTGTCAGCAAAGTGTTGACAATTGTGAACGCAGCTCTAGATGTGACTAGAGTATAAGATATAATATAGATCAAGATCAACACACGACAATGATCTCAATATATTAGAATTGCTGCTTATTCTGATCCATTCCCATAGTAATGAGAGGAGATACACTGTGCACCTGCTGTTTTCCCTACGACTTGACATGTTACAGCCGCACATTATAATAATTTTATAGCCTGTAATATTATTTCTCTGGGACCAGCACATTTTTTGCTGTGTTGTTTTTTTTCTATCCCTATTCATTTGTCTGCGGCAGCCAAAAAAAAAACAACATCGCTCGACTTCAGTCTGCAAAGTTCTGATCTAGTTCCACCCTTGGCTTCCAGACAAGCCCGCAAGTGTAAAGATCTCCATCTTACCCAGAAAGGACCTCATAATAACAAGGTCCTCAAGAGACTCTTATTAAGAAACTGTGCAGGGATGGACAGAAAGTTCTCCGCTCGGGGAGCGTGTTATGTCCAGCAGCAGAGGAGTAATACAGAAAGCGGCTGAGAGCTAGTATACAGGGCACATGTAGCTCCAGCCAGTCATCTTAATCTAATAAAATGACATGAATTTACATAGTAACTTTGTAATAAAATATTATATATCTACTACTGATCCCAAGCTACATCCTGTTTTATACTCCAGAGCTGCACTCACTATTCTGCTGGTGCAGTCACTGTGTACATACATTACATTACTTATCCTGTACTGATCCTGAGTTACATCCTGTATTATACTCCAGAGCTGCACTCACTATTCTGCTGGTGCAGTCACTGTGTACATACATTACATTACTTATCCTGTACTGATCCTGAGTTACATCCTGTATTATTCTCCAGAGCTGCACTCACTATTCTGCTGGTACAGTCACTGTGTACATATATTACATTACTTATCCTGTACTGATCCTGAGTTACATCCTGTATTATACTCCAGAGCTGCACTCACTATTCTGCTGGTACAGTCACTGTGTACATACTTTACATTACTTATCCTGTACTGATCCTGAATTACCTCCTGTATTCTCCAGAGCTGCACTCACTATTCTGCTGGTACAGTCACTGTGTACATACATTACATTACTTATCCTGTAGTGATCCTGAATTACATCCTGTATTATACTCCAGAGCTGCACTCACTATTCTGCTTTTGCAGTCACTGTATACATACATTACATTACTTATCCTGTACTGATCCTGAATTACATCCTGTATTCTCCAGAGCTGCACTCACTATTCTGCTGGTACAGTCACTGTGTACACACATTATATTACTTATCCTGTACTGATCCTGAATTACATCCTGTATTCTCCAGAGCTGCACTCACTATTCTGCTGGTGCAGTCACTGTGTACATATATTACATTACTTATCCTGTACTGATCCTGAATTACATCCTGTATAATACTCCAGAGCTGCACTCACTATTCTGCTTTTGCAGTCACTGTATACATACATTACATTACTTATCCTGTACTGATCCTGAGTTGCATCCTGTATTATACTCCAGAGCTGCACTCACTATTCCCAACTTAGCTACCAGTCAGACATCTCACATGCCCTTGAGTTTGGAGATATCTTAGACCTCCACCTGGGTTTTCAGAGACTACCATTGCTACAGATGGGTATTCCGGCCCTCTGCCCCCCTAGATATATTTCGGTAATATTCCCAACCACAGGGGTGCTTTAGTAGTGTCAGGACTCTATCTGATGTCACACACGATGATTTTCCCACCTGACCCTGAACACAGACACAGCCCATTGAGAACCTGAGGATGGGGCTGTGAGTTTATGGGGTACATAGCACACGGGGGTTTCTGCACTATGTCAGGTTCTACTTTCTTTCTGATAGGTGGACAAGACATTAAGGACTCTGCAAACTGCCAAATAATCCATAGACATCACCTATATGAACCTCTCTACACTCGGTCACCTGACACTGATCTGTAACACCTCCTGATCTACGAGGATTTACCTCCTGGGGTGAAAGCACCTGCGATAATCTGCCCGCTGTCAGTCTACCCCAGTACAGGGGGATTATCATGTCTCTACCCAACTGACTGCACAGCATTAAGGATCATCTGTGCAGATCTCAACCTGGATTAGGAGTGCGTTTCATCATTCTCTATCAAAGCGATCTGTCACTGAGCTGTCTAATCGGGATGTCACCCCGTATCATGGCAATGAGCGCACCGCATGTCCGCTACACGTGTAGGGATAAATATAGTGTATAGATATATATATATGTAACCAGAGTCGGCGTAAGCAAACGGCCAAGAGCTGCTGAGGGGCCCACTAAATGTCTGAGGGGCCCACTGAATGTTCATGATCAGACCAGATGAGAGCACTCATTTCCTTGCAAATAGCTGGGGGAGCAAGTGGGGCTAAAGATTTCAGCACTACTTACTGCTCACCTCTCCAGGTTCCCTGAGCTTTCCCTGCTACAGCATTCACAGGATTATTTGGGGCTCAGAGAAGGGGTGATAAAGTCCAGGGATCTACGAGTGGTGAGTAATGCTGAAACCACTACTGTATTGGATCAAAAGGGCTGAAAAGTGGGTCATTATACTGTTTGTGGGGCAAATAATATGGGGGAATGGGGGCTATTATACTGTGTGCAGGCAAAAGTGGGGCATATTACTGTGTGGTGGGCAAAAAGGCCATTATACTATGTAGGGACAAAAGAGGCCAATTCTACTGTATGTAGGGCAATAGGGGCTAAAAAGTAGGTAAAAGGGGGCATTATACTGTGTGTGTGGGGAATAGGGGGGCATTCTTGGTGTATATGGGGAAAAAGTGCAACATTTTACTTTGGGAGGGAAAAACAGGGCCATTATACTGTGTATGGGTTAAATAAAAGTCTATTATACTGTGTGTTGAGTATTAAAGGGGTGATTATACTGTTATCCTGCAAACTTGCCATGTACAGTAGAAGCAAAAGTGGATGAGATTTCTGGTGTATTTTGATGTGGCAGCTTTTACAGGAGCACACTATGACTAGCGCAGCAAAGGAGCCTACTGAGGCTCTGTCATCCGAGGGCCTAAACAAACCTTGAGCTGACCTTGTATGTAATAGTGCTGCCTAAAGAGCAAGTGTGATCAACTGACTGAATCCTATACAATATATTATATATTTTACAGTTATAGTTTTATTCTTGTACATAGGTGCAGTATTATAGTAGTTATATTCTTGTACATAGGGGCAGTATTATAGTAGTTATATTCTTGTACATAGGAGCAGTATTATAGTAGTTATATTCTTGTACATAGGAGGCAGTATTATAGTAGTTATATTCTTGTACATAGTAGTATTATAGTAGTTATATTCTTGTACATAGTAGCAGTATTATAGTAGTTATATTCTTGTACATAGGAGCAGTATTATAGTAGTTATATTCTTGTACATAGGAGCAGTATTATAGTAGTTATATTCTTGTACATAGGAGCAGTATTATAGTAGTTATATTCTTGTACATAGGAGGCAGTATTATAGTAGTTATATTCTTGTACATAGGAGCAGTATTATAGTAGTTATATTCTTGTACATAGTAGCAGTATTATAGTAGTTATATTCTTGTACATAGGAGCAGTATTATAGTAGTTATATTCTTGTACATAGCCCGCAGTATTATAGTAGTTATATTCTAGTACATAGGGGCAGTATTATATTAGTTATATTCTTGTACATAGGGGCAGTATTATAGTGGTTTTATTCTTATACATAGGAGCAGTATTATAGTAGTTATATTCTTATACATAGGAGCAGTATTATAGTAGTTATATTCTTGTACATAGGAGCAGTATTATAGTAGTTACATTCTTGTACATAGGAGCAATATTATAGTAGTTATATTCTTGTACATAGGAACAGTATTATAGTAGTTATATTCTTGTACATAGGAGCAGTATTATAGTAGTTATATTCTTGTACATAGAGGGCAGTATTATAGTAGTTATAGTCTTGTACATAGGAGGCAATATTATAGTAGTTATATTCTTGTACATAGGAGCAGTATTATAGTAGTTATATTCTTGTACATAGGAGCAGTATTATAGTAGTTATATTCTTGTGCATAGGAGGCAGTATTATAGTAGTTATATTCTTGAACATAGGAGGCAGTATTATAGTAGTTATATTCTTGAACATAGGAGGCAATAGTATAATCATTATTCTAAGCAATTACAGTATGGGGCTGAAAAAAAATATTTGGTTGAAAAACATTGGGCGGGTTGGATCAAAGTTTCAACGAGTGTTTTTGTAATAGGTGAAAAAAATATATTTGGGAGAAAAAAAAAAAAAAAAAAAAATTTTTAAAATTTTTTTTTTTTTATTTTTTTTAAAAATATTCTTATAATAAAAAAAAAAAAAAGGGGTTTTTTTTTTTTTTTTTTTTTTTTTTTTTTTTTTTTTTTTTGGATGATGTGTCAGGTAAATTACTCTAATAACAGTTGGCTTAATCCAGGCGTAGACCAAGACCACAATGGGTCCCTCGGGCCTGGACTACCGAGGTCATGGCTGATTTATGGCTATAACTTAATTTCAGACCTTCAGTGATTCATCTTCTAAGTGTAGAAGAAATTCATGTTCTGATCAGTTTAGGTGAAGGTCCGCAGGGTGGGATGTTTGGGTTGTAGGTGCGTATGTTTTCCCCCATTGCTGTACCATCCACTTACTCAGTCACTTAACCCTTTTCTGGCTTAAACATAATTGGATGCCTCTTTAGTAATCATTGCAGTGATAATAACAACCATACAATGACTATCAGAGTTGACGTTTATTAAAGGGGTTTTCCAGGCAAAATATAATTTTTCAAAAAGGGTCTGTTAGAGCTATTAATGGGTTAATAATTGCACTCAAATAGCTATAGCAGTGTTTTGAGTGAGTTCTGGGGTTCTCTTGGAGCTCCTGGCATCTTCTGCATTGGTTTACATGGGTAGCTTCCTATTCTTTTATCCTACAACTTCCATGATGCATTGTGGTTTGCTCAGAGCTGACTGACACCACCTCCCTCTCTCCCTCCTTCCCCCTCCCTCTCTCACACACACACCCTCCCTGTTTCCCAAGCTAGCCTGCCCACTACACCTTCAGCAGCCATTTTTAGACTCCTAGTTCTCACTCACTCAATAATCTTCTCCTTTGGCTGTAATATTGTAATCACCTTTGTATATCATCATTACAGTCACACAGAGAAAGCTTCAGGACAATAATGAATTCTTCATACTTTTTTGGCATTTGGTAAATATATAAACATATAAAATATGCACACATATATACATACATACATAAACACTATAATATGCTCCACAGTGGCCCCCGCTGTAACGTCTCTGCCATTTCGGGTCTCGGCGCCGCCCTCCGCTCGCACGCTGTGGCGAAGGAGGCGTCTTCAATTTGGTTCTTTGTGTAGGCTTCTTGATGCTCAGTCTGAACATGGTCCTAGTTCTCTTGCTGTGTAAAGCCACACCCGTGTAATTAGGAACATTTCTCTCTGGACTGCATAGAGTTAATCTCTTCCTGGCCTGAGTGATTGACAGCCTGTGTACCTATCAGCTCTGGGGCTGGTCCCAGACTTTCTATAAACAGGTTGTCAGCCCTCACATAGTCGCCGGTTATTGCTCTTTCTTTGCCTGCTCTCCTTGTGATATACCTTACTACTTTGTTATCTGACTCTCTGACCCTTTGGCTTGCCTTTTGACCATTCTCTTGGATTTTGACTTTGTACTGCTTTGCTCGTTTGTTACTGACCCCTTGGCTTCCTGACCTCTCTTTTGTCGTTTGTTTGTCTTGTCCTGTTCTGTGTGTCACTTACCCAGTATAGGGCTTGTCTTCAGGTTGTCCTTTTACCATTTAGGGTAACTGTGGCAATAGGAAGGGACAGTGGCTGGGGTGAAATTAGGGCTCACTTGTCTCTGTCCTTCCTCCCAGACCCCTGCAGTAGTGTCAGGGTATTGCTTCGTTTGGCAAGACCCTTACAGAATGACCGGCCCATACATTCTGCCATTGCTTCCCATAGGGTCAGCATGGATCCTATTCAGGGCCTTGCAGCCAAGTTGGAAGGTTTGGCAGTCCTGGTAAATGAGCTTGCTAAACAGGTGCAGACCCTTACTGATGCCGCTGCAGCATCCCCAGTTGTTTCTGCTCCTTTTAGGGTTAAGATGCTACTCCCCGTCTGTTTTTCAGGGGATCGTGAAAGGTTTGAGACTTTCCGGGAATCCTGTCGCCTGTATTTTCGGATTAATCCACATGCATCCCAGGCCCAAATGGTGGGAGTAGTTACGGTATATCCCTCCTACAGGGGGATCCACAAGCTTGGGCCCTTAAACTCCCTCCAGGGGCTGAGGAGTGGACTGACTTTGAAAAATTTTTTTTTGTCTTTGGGGTCTATATATGCTGAGCCAGACCACATTGGTCTTGCGGAATCGCAACTCCTCACCATGCGGCAGGGCAAACGCTCTGCTGAGGAATATTGCGCAGAATTCCGCAAGTGCAGCGTGACTGCAGGTTGGTGTGAGTCAGCTCTAAAGGCACACTTTAAACAAGGCCTATGTTATCGTGTTAAGGAGGTCTGGGTTGGTCACCCAGATCCTCCCACTCTTGAGCAGGCCATGACTTTGGCTGTCCGTATTGACCGTAGGATCTGGGAAAATGTTAAAGAGAGAGTAGGGTCTGCTTCTTCCAAGTTTTCTGTCTCTCCCTCACTCTCTCCTGAGAAACCTGTTATTTCTCCCATGACTCCTGGTGAGGAACCTATGCAACTGGGAGTTATAGACGCCAAGATGCGACGAGAGCATCGTCTCCGGAATAACCTCTGCCTGTACTGTGGTCCTTCCGGTCATTTTATTAGTGACTGCTTGATCAGACCGCGCAGACCATCAGAAAAGCTTCAGTGCCTGAGTGGTAGTCAGAAGAACCACTCAGGCAACCAGGTATTTGCCAGTAATAACAATAAGATGTTGTTATCTGTGTCTCTGTCCTCTGGGGACAGATCTGTTTCTGGCCAGGCCTTAGTTGACTCTGGGTCTGCGGCAAACTTTGTCACATTCTCGTTTGTCTCAGCTTTAGGCATTGAGCTTTTGCCACTTGACACTCCTCTGGCGGTTACTGGAGCGGATTTTGCCCCACTGGCCAGGGGTAAGGTCCGATTCAAGACCCCCTTAATAACGTTGCAAGTGGGTTCAGCTCATTCAGAGGTCATGAGCTTTTTTATTATGGAGCATCTGTCTTCCAATATTATTTTGGGGCTCCCCTGGTTGAACCTCCATAACCCTATTTTTGATTGGGGTAAAAGGGAGTTGGTAAAATGGGGAGATCAGTGCTCATCCCACTGTATTGTTTTGCACACCTTAAATTGTGTTACTGAGGAGACTGTCTTGGCTGCAAAAGGTGGGAAACACCAAGTGAATAAAAAATGTTTGCCTGGCCCACCAGTGTCTGTGGTTGTGCAAAAAGACCCTGAATTGAAGGCAGAGAAAATACTGGGTCCTACTAAAACTGGTTTATCTGGTGAGGGTCCAGTGGCCCCTCATAAAGGGGGGGGTACTGTAACGTCTCTGCCATTTCGGGTCTCGGCGCCGCCCTCCGCTCGCACGCTGTGGCGAAGGAGGCGTCTTCAATTTGGTTCTTTGTGTAAGCTTCTTGATGCTCAGTCTGAACATGGTCCTAGTTCTTTTGCTGTGTAAAGCCACACCCGTGTAATTAGGAACATTTCTCTCTGGACTGCATAGAGTTAATCTCTTCCTGGCCTGAGTGATTGACAGCCTGTGTACCTATCAGCTCTGGGGCTGGTTCCAGACTTTCTATAAACAGGTTGTCAGCCCTCACATGGTCGCCGGTTATTGCTCTGTCTTTGCCTGCTCTCCTTGTGATATACCTTACTACTTTGTTACCTGATTTTCTGACCACTGGCTTTGACTTTGACTATTCTCTTGGATTTTGACTTTGTTCTGCATCGCTCGTTTGTTACTGACCCCTTGGCTTCCTGACCTCTCTTTTGTCGTTTGTTTGTCTTGTCCTGTTCTGTGTGTCACTTACCCAGTATAGGGCTTGTCTTCAGGTTGTCCTTTTACCATTTAGGGTAACTGTGGCAATAGGAAGGGACAGTGGCTGGGGTGAGATTAGGGCTCACTTGTCTCTGTCCTTCCTCCCAGACCCCTGCAGTAGTGTCAGAGTATTGCTTCATTTGGCAAGACCCTTACACCCGCAAAGTATAATATGCTCCACAGTGGCCCCTGCACAGGATAATGCTCCACAGTGGTCCCTGCATGGTATAATGCTCTACAGTGGCACCTGCACAGAATAATATGCTCCACAGTGTCCCCCGCATGGTATATTGCTTCACAGTGGCCCCCGCACAGTATAATATGGATTGCGCATTTGCAGTCCATATTATATGGCGCTACATGACTCTATGTGACATGTACTAGCTGGAACCTCCTCTTTGAGCCGCCCCCCAACCCCATTATACTTACCTTCCTTTCCAGGTCCAGACCCGTGAAGTCATCAGTGGCCGACACACCCTCCTTGTGACGTGTTCTGGCCGCCCACTGTATTGCGCATGCATGGACGGCCAGCACACGCAATGAAGAGGCGGGCCTTCCAGTGATGACGTCCCGGAATACACAGGAGGAACAGGTAAATATAATGGGGCTGGGGGTTCTGAGCTGGGGGGGCGGGCTTCTTTCCAGTGACATCCCGAATTGTGGATATCCCTTAGACCGACACCGCGGGATGTCAGCAAAAATGTAATATGTCACATGACCTACATATACAGTCATATGAAAAAGTTTGGGCACCCCTATTAATCTTAATCATTTTTAGTTCTAAATATTTGGGTGTTTGCAACAGCCATTTCAATTTGATATATCTAATAACTGATGGACACAGTAATATTTCAGGATTGAAATGAGGTTTATTGTACTAACAGAAAATGTGCAATATGCATTAAACCAAAATTTGACCGGTGCAAAAGTATGGGCACCTCAACAGAAAAGTGACATTAATATTTAGTAGATCCTCCTTTTGCAAAAATAACAGCCTCTAGTCGCTTCCTGTAGCTTTTAATCAGTTCCTGGATCCTGGATGAAGGTATTTTTGACCATTCCTCTTTACAAAACAATTCCAGTTCAGTTAAGTTTGATGGTCGCCGAGCATGGACAGCCCGCTTCAAATTATCCCACAGATGTTCAATGATATTCAGGTCTGGGGACTGGGATGGCCATTCCAGAACATTGTAATTGTTCCTCTGCATGAATGCCTGAGTAGATTTGGAGCTGTGTTTTGGATCATTGTCTTGCTGAAATATCCATCCCCGGCGTAACTTCAAATTCCTCACTGATTCTTGTACATTATTCTCAAGAATCTGCTGATACTGAGTTGAATCCATGCGACCCTCAACTTTAACAAGATTCCCGATGCCGGCATTGGCCACACAGCCCCAAAGCATGATGGAACCTCCACCAAATGTTACAGTGGGTAACAAGTGTTTTTCTTGGAATGCTGTGTTTTTTTGACGCCATGCATAACGCCTTTTTGTATGACCAAACAACTCAATCTTTGTTTCATCAGTCCACAGGACCTTCTTCCAAAATGAAGCTGGCTTGTCCAAATGTGCTTTTGCATACCTCAGGTGATTCTGTTTGTGGCGTGCTTTCAGAAACGGCTTCTTTCGCATCACTCTCCCATACAGCTTCTCCTTGTGCAAAGTGTGCTGTATTGTTGACCGATGCACAGTGACACCATCTGCAGCAAGATGATGCTGCAGCTCTTTGGAGGTGGTCTGTGGATTGTCCTTGACTGTTCTCACAATTATTCTTCTCTGCCTTTCTGATATTTTTCTTGGTCTGCCACTTCTGGGCTTAACAAGAACTGTCCCTGTGGTCTTCCATTTCCTTACTATGTTCCTCACAGTGGAAACTGACAGGTTAAATCTCTGAGACAACTTTTTGTATCCTTCCCCTGAACAACTATGTTGAACAATCTTTGTTTTCAGATCATTTGAGAGTTGTTTTGAGGAGCCCATGATGCCACTCTTCAGAGGAGATTCAAATAGGAGAACAACTTGCAATTGGCCACCTTAAATACCTTTTCTCATGATTGGATACACCTGGCTATGAAGTTCAAAGCTCAGTGTGGTTACAAAACCAATTTTGTGCTTCAGTAAGTCAGTAAAAAGTAGTTAGGAGTATTCAAATCAATAAAATGATAAGGGTACCCAAATTTTTGCATCGGTCAAATTTTGGTTTAATGCATATTGCACATTTTCTGTTAGTACAATAAACCTCATTTCAATCCTGAAATATTACTGTGTCCATCAGTTATTAGATATATCAAATTGAAATGGCTGTTGCAAACACCCAAATATTTAGAACTAAAAATGATTAAGATTAATAGGGGTGCCCAAACTTTTTCATATGACTGTATTACAGTAAAACAAAAAAAATATAATAAATGTTATTTAAAAAATTAGAGGGGGGGGGGGCCATGGGGGGCTCATTGTTAAAATCTTAATTTATCCCGGACAACCCCTTTTAACCCTTTGTAGCTGATCGTGTGACTTGTGCCAAACAATTCATGATAACCCCCATAGCCATTGCCTTCTAATAGTTGATATTTTCCCATAGATCCTGCATTCATGGTAATATTTATTCCTTTATCTGGAAACAACATCAGTTCATGAGTAACAATTATGTGGCAACATTTGAGGATTTCAGCCCAATTGTTTTAATGGTCTTTTATTGTTTTTCATCAATTTGCTCTTATTAAAGCTGCTCCACCGAGGCCTCTTGTTATTATCACAGGATGTCCCCGAGTTTTGCTTCTCAGAAAAAGTTCCAGTGAATAAACTCAACGTTCCAGGCAGAATTATAGTCAATTATCCTATGACTGGTCAAAAAGGACAATGACTTAATATGGAAGAAAAATAGAAATCTGTCAATGCCTGACTAGTCATGAAATAAAAGAGACAAACGGGTGGAGAAAACCAAAACTGCTTTACTGATGGGAAATCTTATCTATATATAAGAGGGAATTGCATAAATAGCAACTCCCTAATATGAACTTATTAGGGGAAGATATTGGATAGATATACGAAAGATAGATAGATATGGTAGATAGATAGATAGATAGATAGATAGATAGATAGATAGATAGATAGATAGATAGATATGAGAGAGATCTATAGATAGATATGAGGTAGATAGATAGATAGGTAGATATGAGATAGATAGATATATAGATAGGAGAGATAGATAGATAAATAGATAGATACGAGATAGCTAGATATATAGATAGGATAGATAGATAGATATGAGATAGATAGATAGATAGATAGATACGAGATAGATATACAGATAGATAGATAGATATGAGATAGATAGATAGATAGATAGATAGATACGAGATAGATAGGATAGATAGCTAGATAGATAGATAGATGATAGATAGATACGAGATAGATATACAGATAGATAGATAGAGATAGATAGATATGAGATAGATAGATAGATAGATAGATAGATAGAGATATGATATACATAGATAGATAGATAAGTATACAGATATAGATAGATTAGATAAGTAGACAGATATAGATAAATATTAGATAGATAGATAGATAGATAGGAGAGATAGATAGGTAGATATGAGATAGATAGATAGATAGAGATAGATATGAGATAGATAGACAGAGATATGATATAGATAGATAGATGTGAGATAGATAGATAGATATGAGATAGATGATAGATAGATAGATAGATAGATAGATAGATAGATTAGATAGTTGTATAATCCATCATGGATTTCCTTCTGCACTTTCTTTCCTCTGACATGCTTATTCGCTGTGAGTTTCGCCACAAATGTGCATCATAAGATTTTCCAGCGTGAATTCTCCTCATCTGCTTCTCATTATCCGGGCGCTTCATGTCACATCGCGATCTGAAATCAGAGACTCCTCGTGTTTTTCCAGCCCCTGTTCCAGAACGCAAGTCATCCGTGAAAAATGATTGCGGCCGTCATTTAATTAAAGGGAACCTGTTCTGGATCTCTGCACAATTCGGTGGATTCAGTGACTGCTCCAGATTTATTTATTTATTATGCTGACTTGTATAGCGCCGTCATATTCCGCAGCGCTTTACAGACATTGATTGTCCCATGTATGTGGACGGTGTCTGTGTACAATATTTTACTTAGCCAGGGCTTATTCTATAAATCTGTGCACCCCTGAGAATGTGGCATATGTCAAGAAATATGCCTGCCATGGTGAGGATCTGGCTGTATGATGTATGTCATCATCTCCTACCTCTGAGTATACAGTAGTCTTGTTGCAGTTCAACCTCACTTAGTTGCTCTTATTTCTTGTATCTTGGTCCTAGGGCTAGTCTTGTACATATTAGGGTCAGCATTGAACATTAAGCCTTACAATAGGGGTCATTTGAGTACCAGGAGACACTATCAGTAGCCAGAAATGGTGAATGTTAGAGGTAAAGTCCAGTTCTGACATCTAGTGTCCAGTTGGTGTCATTACACTGGCACCAAAATTATACCAAATACAACAATTAGAGCTAATTACAATACAAAAATATCACAAATTAGTGGAAAACTATTGAAATATCAAAGCCCAAAAACAGAATTCCAGACAAAATAATAAAATATTATTTATTTGTATATAAAAATTGTAAAAACAACATATATCACAATAGATGGAGGAACTTCATCACCCAGCGCTGCGCATCGGTACGTATATAGCAGGTATATATTGTGGAGGTGTTATTATAAACTCCGGTTATACAATAACAGAATTATAATATATCTATAGCACAAATCCATATAAATAAATATACATTTAATTCATAATGTGCATAAATAATATGTTCTTTTTTACAATTTTTGTATACAAATAAATATTATATATTATTATGTCTGGAATTCTCTTTTTGGGTTTTGATACCAAAATTATGCCTAAAGGTCCCATCCCCAACTACAGATCTATGCATAGACACCGGGCTGGCATCAGCTCTCAGCAAGGCCTAGGAAATCTTGGGATGCCAACTCTGGTGGATATGGGGCTAGCCACAGTCTGACAATGCTGGGAGACTTCCCGTTATAAGTAACTTTTCTTCTGCCTCTTCTTCCAGCTTTCCAGGTCTCACATCCACTGTCTGTAAAATAGAAATACTAACACAGGCTGCGCTGATATCTATGAGATAAGCTTTTTGGTCAAAAACCTAGTATTCTTCTTCATCACAATTATAATGTGCAGGTATAAGCAGCTATGGACACATATTGTGGTATATAGAGGCCTCTCTACTTTGAAAGGTATGTTCACGTGTCAGTTTTATAGAAAAATACAAAAAAAAACCTGCTCTGCCTAGATAAATATCTGGTGTTTTTTATTCTTTTTAGCCCTGTGCAATGTCTGTTTCATGCTCTTCTAGTGACCTCTAGTGGACAAAGTTGGTATTGCATTTTGAATTTCGATGTTTGAACGAAGTTTTATCCTTCAAATAGCCCACCTCCTTATAGCCCTTTCTTCCATAGTGTATTCCCTATGCCATACTGACCATGACCCGCTTGACATTTTAATCACTACATATTGCCTTACCCGCCAACTTTCTCTGCTTATCTGTGAGACTCATAAAAAAAGGAAAAATGTCCTGGATATCTGTAAGAGCCGACAAGACACCTGGGCACATATTTAAAACTAAACTTTCGGACAACTTTTGATTTTCTGGCAGTATTTGTGTCATTAATACATCTTGTAATATACTTTATTAACACATTTTGTCTCCATTCTGTGAAATCCTCTTCACCTTGCTTCTGTATTGAGATCTGCCTCTCACCGAATGTTACTGTGTATGGAGTACGGGACTGTGTATGGAGTACGGGCTGTGTAATATCTAGAGAAAATGGGAAGGGGGGGACGTCACATCAAACAGTTATATCTCGAACATTATAAAACATACAAACTTGCTTTTGGTGTCATATGAAAGAGGAAATTCTCAAGAGGCATTTGCTATCTATATTATTTCCAGAGATATCAATGGTTGAAAACACAGTCGGGATTAGGATCTTTATATCCTATATATTATACAGCTGCATATACAGTTGTGCTAAAAAGTTTACATACCCTGGCAGATTTTTTGGCCATTTTTCAGAGAATATGAATGATAACACAAAAACTTTTTCTCCACTCCTGGTTAGTGGTTGGTTGAAGCCATTTATTGTCAAACTTCTGTGTTTTCTCTTTTTAATGACAACCAAAAACATCAAAATGACCCTGTTCAAAAGTTCCCATCCCCCAGTTCTTAATACCATATATTCCCCCTCTAACATCAATGACAGCTTGAAGTCTTTTGTGGTAGTTGTGGATGAGGCTCTTTATTTTCTCAGATGGTTCTCCAGTTCCTGTAAATTCCTGGGCTGTCTTGCATGTTCTGCGCACTTGAGATCTCCCCAGAGTGGCTCAATGATATTGAGGTCAGGAGACTGAGATGGCCACTCCAGAACCTTCACTTTCTTCTGCTCTAGCCAATGACAGGTCGACTTGGCCTTGTGTTTTGGATCGTTGTCATGTTGGAACGTCCAAGTACGTCCCATGCGCAGCTTCCTGGCTGATGAGGGCAGATTTGCCTCCAGTATTTGCTGATAACGCGCTGCATTCATCTTTCCTTCAACAAGTTTCCTGAACCTTTGAAGCTCACACATCCCCACATCATCAGTGATCCACCTCCGTGCTTTACAGTAGGAATGGTGTTCCTTTCATCATAGGCCTTGTTGACACCTCTCCTAATGTAACGTTTATGGTTGTGGCCAAAAAGTTAGATTTTTGTCTCATCACTCCAAATTACCTTGTTCCAGAAGTTTTGAGGCTTGTCTCTGTGCTGTTTGGCGTATTGAAGGCGAGATTCTTTGTGGCATTTGCGCAGTAATGGCTTTCTCCTGGCAACTCGACCATGCAGCCTCCTTATTGTGCATCTTGAAACAGCCACACCGATAGTTTTCAGAGAGTCCTGTATTTCAGCTGATGTTATGTGCGGGGTTTTCTTTGCATCCCAAACAATTTTCCAGGCAGTTGTGGCCGAAATTTTGGTTGGTCTACCTGACCGTGGTTTGGTTTTTACAGAGCCCCTGAGTTTCCATTTCTTAATCACAGTTTGAACACTGCTGACTGGCATTATCAATTCCTTGGATATTTTTTGTATCCCTTTCCTGTTTTATACAGTTAAACTATATTTTCCTGTAGATCTGTGGACAATTCTTTTGCTTTCCCCATGATTCACAATCCAGAAAGGTCAGTGGCTGGAGGAAAGATGCAACAGTCTGTCTGGATCCCAGAAACTCACTCAGCTTTTATGCACACACACTGATTACAAGCAAACAGGTGACAGGTGAGGAGGTTACCTTTAGTAGCCATTCAAACCCCTTTGTGTCAACTTCTGGGCATGTTATCAGGCCAAAATCACCAGGATATGTGAACGTTTGAACAGGGTCATTTTGATATTTTTGGTTGTCATTATGATTTAACCTCTTAGCGACTCAGGGAGTAATAGTACATCCTGAGTCGCATGACGATGTATGGAGAGAGCTCAGGAACTGAGCTCTCTCCATACAGGGCGGATGTCGGCTGTATAATACAGCCAGGACCCTCCACTAACAGCAGCGATCGGTGCCTGCACCGATCGCAGCTGTTAACCCTTTGAATGTCACTGGTCAAACGGGATCGTGGCTTCTAAATTGCACAGGCGCTACGGGAGCCGCAATTTTTCAACGATCGCCGCCCTCCAGAACGTCATCGGAGGGCGGCGATCGGTTGCGATGACAGCCGGGAGCCTATTGAACGTTCCCAGGCTTGTCATTACATTAGATCCAGAGGCAGCGTCTAATAGAGGTGAACGCATTTTGCTATTCACTGCGATACAGTTGTATTGCATTGAATAGTATGAGCGATCGAACCCCCTACATTTCAAGGTCCCTAGGGAGTCTGATCATACAAGTAAAAGTAGAAAAAAAAAGTTCTTAAAAGTATAAAAAAAAACAAAACAAAATCAAATCACCTCCCTTACCCTAGATCAGATATAAAAGTAAATAAACAAAAGTAAGCATAAACACTTTAGGTATCCCCTCGCTCCAAAATACCCGAACTATTAAAATATTAAAATATTTATTCCATATGGTGAACGGCGTAGTGGTGAAAAAAAATTCAAAATGGCCAAATAGCGTTTTTTTCAACACTTTGCCGCCTATAAAAAAATGAATAAAAAGTGATCAAACCATCAGATCTTTGCCCAAATGGTATCAATAAAAACGTCATGTTGTCCCGCATAAAAAGACGCCTTACCCTGCTGCATACATGTAAATATGAAAAAGTTACAGGTGTCACAATATGGTGACACAAAATTTTTTTTTCTATTTTGCAAAGTTTTTAATTTTTTAAAAGGTATCAAAACATTACAAATACTATATAAATTTGGTATCGCCGTGTTCGTACTGACCCGCAGAATACAGGTAACATGTCATTTTTACCACACAGTGAACGCTGTAAAAATTAAACCCATATGAAATTGGCACAAATGCACTTTTTCTCCAGTTGCACCTCATTCTGAATTTTTTTCCAGCTTACCAGTACATTGCACAGCATATTGAATGGTGCCATTACAAAGTATAATTTGTTTCGCAAACAATAAGCCATCATGTGACTCTGTGAACTGAGAAATGAAAAAGTTATGGCTCTTGAAATGTGGGGAGGGAAAAACGAAAATGCAAAAATGAAAAATGGCCAGGTCTTTAAGGAGTTAAAAAGAGAAAACACAGAAGTTTGACAATAAATGGCTTCAACCAAACACTAACCATGAGCAGAGAAAAAGATTGTATGTTATCATTCATATTCTCTGAAAAAAGGCCAAAAAACAAAAAAATCTGCCAGGGTATGAACTTTTTAGCACAACTGTATATATAAAAATACAAAATTGCTCTGTTCTCCTGCCACCCCCCTTCAAAAAAATTGAATAAAATTGATCAAAAAGTTATGTTTTAGTACAAACTGCAGTTCATCCCACAAAAGAAACAGGCCCGCCTACAGAAAATAATAATGCTAAGCAGACACATAAACATTTTTTTAAAGTTCTTTTATTGTGCAAAGTATAAAAAAAAACTATATAAATTTGGTAGTATAATCATCCCGCCCCACAGAATGCAGTCACTATATCCATATACATCTATACTGCACAGTACACTGCGGTGACAATGTTGTAACAATGCCAAATTTGCAGTTTTATTAATTATATCACTTCAAAAAAAATGATTAAAATGTCAAAAGTACCTCAAAATGGTGCCAATGAAAACTACTACTAGTCCTGCAAAAAAAAAAAAAAAAAAAATACAGATCGGCAGGAAAGTAAATGGTGAAACAAAATTTTATGATTTTATCTTTTTTTTTTTTCTATACATTATATGTCGTCCAGAATGGAGCCATTGAAATATACACCTTAAGTGGTAGTAGGAGTAGTAGTCATAGTAGTAATTATAGATGGAGTACTAGTAGTCATAGTAGGAATAGTAGGCTTAGTAGGATTACTCATAGTAGTAGTAAAAGCAGTAGTAGTAGTCATAGTAGTAGTAGTAGTAGGAGCAGTCATAGTAGTAGTAGCAGTCATAGTAGGAGTAGTAGTAGTGATTCATGATTTTATCCATACATTATATGTCGTCTAGAATGGAGCCATTGAAATATACACCTTAAGTAATAGTAGGAGTAGTAGTCATAGAAGAAAGAGTAGTAATAATAGTCATAGTAGGAGTAGTAGTAGTCATAGTACTAGTAGTAGTAGTCATAGCAGGAGTAATAGTCGTAGTAGTAGTAGTCATAGTAGTAGTAATAGTAGTCGTAGTAGTAGTCATAGTAGGAGTAATAGTACTCATAGTAGTAGTAGTAGTAGTCAAAGTAGTAGTAGTCATATTAGGAGTAATAGTACTCATAGTAGTAGTAGTAGTAGTCAAAGTAGTAGTAGTCATATTAGGAGTAATAGTACTCATAGTAGTAGTAGTAATAGTAGTAGGAGTAGTCACAGTAGAAGTAGTAGAAATAGTAGTAGTCATAGTAGGAGTAGTAGTCATAGTACAAGTAATAGTAGTCATGGTAGTAGTGGTCATAGTAGTAGTAATAGTAAAAGTAGTCATCACAGTAGGAATAGTAGTCATAGTAGGAACAGTAGTAGTAATAGTAGTAGGAGTCAGTAGGGGTAGCAGTAATGGTAGAAGCAGCAGTAGTAGTAGTCATAGTAAGAGTAATATTTATAGTAGGAGTAGGAGTAGTAATAGTTGGAGTAGGAGTAGTCACAGTAGAAGTAGTAGAAATAGTAGTAGTCATTGTAGAGTAGTAGTTATAGTATGAATGGTAATAGTAGTAGTAGTCATATTAGAGTAGTAGGTATAGTAGGAATAGGAGTAGTACAAACAAATGTACAAACTTGCTTTTGGTGTCATATGAAAAGAGATTCTGCAAGAGGAGTTTGTTGCAGTGCTATTTAAATTATTTTCATAGTAGGAGTAGTCATAGTCATAGTAGTAGTAATTTTATGATTTATCTTTCTTTCCCATACATTATATGTTGTCCAGAATGGAGCAATTGAAATATACACCTTAAGTGATAGGAGTAGTAGCAGTCATAGTAGGAGTATTTGTAGTCATAGTAGGAGTAGTAGTAGTCATAGTAGTAGTAGCAGTCATAGTCATAGTAGGGGTAGTAAAAGTCATAGTAGGAGTAGTCATAGTAGTAACAATAGTAGGAGTATGAGTAGTAGTTGTCATAGTAGTAGAAATAGTGGGGTTATGAGTAGTAGTAGTCATAGTAGTAGTAATAGTGGGGTAGTCATAGTAGAAGTAGTAATAGTAGTAGGAGTAGCAGTAATAATAGTAGCAGTAGTAGTAGTCATAGTAGTAGTAGTAATAGTAGGAGTACTCATAGTCATAACAAGAGTAGGAGTAGTTATAGTAGTAGTAATAGTCATAGTAATAGTAGTCATAGTAGTAGTCATAGTAGTAGTAATTGTAGGGGTATGAGTAGTAGTTGTCATAGTAGTAGTAATAGTAGGGGTATGAGTAGTAGTTGTCGTAGTAGTAGTAGTAATAGTAGGAGTAGTCATAGTAGAAGTAGGATTATGAGTAGTCATTGTAGGAGTAGTAATAGTAGTAGGAGTAGCAGTAATAATATTAGCAGTAGTAGTAGTCATAGTAGTAGTAATAGTAGTAATAGTAGAGTAGTCATAGTAGGAGTACTCATATAGTAGGAGTAGTAGTAGTCATAGTATCATAGTAGGTGTAGCATTAGTAGTAGTAGTGGTAGCAGTAATAGTAGTAGTAGGAATAGGAGTAGCCATAGTAGGAGTAATAATAGTCATAGTAGGAGTGATAATAGTAGTAGGAGTAGGAGTAATCATAGTAAGAGTAGTAGGAGTAGGAGTAATGGTAATAGTAGCAGCAGTAATAATAATACATTAGTTGGAGAATATATTTGTATGAAGTCTTTTGTGATCCATGTTCAGAAATGCAGATATTTGGGCAAAGAGACACATAACAGGATATCCTGGAATCTGTGACATTGTTGTGGAGAGGAAATTTGGATCGGAACCAGGACAGGCAGCCGCTGGAGTTCATACAACCATTGTCTTATATTAAATAGATCCAAAGAGAAAATATCAAGTCACTTCTGACTTATCCAGGGCTGTGCATATACTGAAAATTAAAGGGACACGTCCCTCATAGCAGCAGCTGGTATTTAGGACCCTGATTCTAGAGGTGGTGGCCCAGGGTTTCACTGTGGTCTTAGGCTGCGGCCACACACTGGGACTCTGCTGCTAACATCTTTTCACTGCCCACCAACTAAAAGTGGTCACACAAATTTCTGCAACTGGCATGCACATGACACTAGCACTCCAGAACAGTTCCATCTAGAGCGTCGCTATGAGCAAAACCAGCCAGGAAGTGACATCAGAGCACTTAGCAATCTCTAGTGGGTGTGGGGTCTATGACTAGATTCTGGACTGCTCTGGAATTTAGGTTTTATTTCTTGGGTCTGGGGTCTATACATTTATTTATGGTTTTTGGTCTGAGGTCTAAATCTATTTTGGCATTCTGAAATGGGATCTACATTTATTTCGAGGTTCTGGTCTGTTGGGTCTAGATTTAATATAGATTTCTGGTCTAGGGTTTATATTTGGGGTTCTTGACAGGAGTCCACATACTGTATTTATTTTCAGGTTCTGGTATGGAGTTCTGGCCTGAGTTCTATATATATATTTTGACATTCTAGTATGGGGCATATATTTATTATGTGGTTCTGGTTTGGGATCTACATTCATTTTGAAGGTTCTGTTTGGGGTCTATATATTTTGGGGTACTGATTTGGGGTCTATATTGTGGGGTTCTGGCTCTATATTTATTTTTGGGGTTCTGGTCAGGGGTCTATATCTATTGTGATATTCTGGGCTAGGGGTCAACACTTATTTTAGGGGTTTAGGTCTAAGGATTATATTTGGGGGTTCTTGTCTGTTGTATATAAATTTCTTTTGGGGTTATGGTCTTGGCTTTATATTTAATATGTGGTTATGCATGACCTTTATGTTTATTTTGGGGTTCTATATTATTTTAGGGTTCTGGTATAGGGTCTATATTCATTTTGAGTTTCTGGTCTGGGGTCTATATTTTGGGTGTCTGGTGTGTGGTCTGTGCACTGTAGTTTGCAGACTGTGATTCCAATTCTGTAATTTCGGGGTGTCCTATATAAAAGGAGGACATGCGGCTATAAACTTTGCACAGCATTTCATATTACACTCTTCTGAATCTCCCTGATATTTAACATACATTATATTCATAATGACCAAACATTCTGGTTCTCCATCAGGTCTCATTAGAAGCCTAGATTTCCAATTTCCTGCAGACCCTCCCTCTTCATTCAGGACAGGTATCCTTGTCCCATACCCTCCCCCCTCCACTGACTTATCACAGGATATAGCTTACATTACTCAATTTACAGGATCATTTCAAGGTTCATCCATTGTAATAAAAAAAAATTTCTTAACTTCCCTGACTACTACATTGTACCTACACTGATATATTGCAGCACATTATTAGCATGAGGGCGAGATCACTGCTCATGTACCTATAGGTTGAGAGAAATTCCTGGACTCCAGACTGATACATGTGCAGCAATACATTGTAGCAAACTACCAGGACAGGAAAGTTAGGCCCGGTTCACATCTGCGTTCGGGTTTCCATTTGGGGAGTCCACTTGGGGACCCCACAAATGGAAACCTATACGCATCAAAAAGCAGTTTACCTGGGAAACCCGCGGACCCCATAGACTATAATGGAGTCCGTGTGGTTTCCGCACGAAGCAAGCGGATTGAAAAGTGCTGCAAGCTGGACTTTTCTCTCAGCATGTTTCGTGCGGAAACAGAGTGGAAACCACATGGACTCCATTATAGTCTATGGGGTCCGTGGGTTTCCCAGGTAACCGCTTTTTTATGCGTATAGGTTTCCGTTTGGGGGGTCCTCAAGTGGACTCTGCGAACGGAAACCCGAACGCATATGTGAACCGGTCCTTAGGTATGTATTCTGATTCTAAGAATTGCCTGGACTGGATACAAATGTATCCACCTCTCAGCTGCGACAAGAACTTGATCTTTTAGAGGTGTCTTCTTCAGTCTCTGGATGTAAACTAGAATATTTCCAGCAGAGATCTTGAAAAGGAGAAGGAACTGAAACCTAAAATTTATTAGAAAGTTGCAAAACTTTTCATTGTGCAGTAGTTGAGCTTCATTGACATAACAATGGACGACCCCTTTAACTTTAGGAATGTTACATTGTTTTTACAATTTACCCGGCATGAATATCTCTCAAGGCTGGAAAGAGATCTGGAAACACTGAGAATAAACTTCAGAGTGCAGATCAGATGATCTCAGCATTGTCCACGTCCTTGTTTCTGCAATCCGGACACACTTTGTTAAAGGCAAGCAGAACTTCAGAGAAGGGAACAATCCTGTCTGATAATCTGCTTGCTCTCTGTCTTGTCTGGCACACAACCAGTTAAACGCCTCTGGCTCGGTTACTCAGTCAGGTGTGGCCCTCTGTAAACCTGATATTCAGCTGCAAAGAAGGCAGAAAAGTTATTGACTCGAGCTGGTAGCTTCTTGAACATGGCCGACGAAGAAAAGAATTACAAGACAGCCTCCAGATGCCAGAGCTGTGGAGAAATCTCATCCATGGTGCATGAAGAGGGGGACAAGGTGGTCAAGACCACTAAAAGCCATTCCGTAGCAGAGCTGGGACTATTGACAGTTACTGGTTTTGCAGCTGGAGAGGAAGAAAAAGCAGATGATCCTGCCAAGGAGAAAGCTGAGGAGCCTGCGGGTGATGAGGTCTGGTGTGACTTCTGCTTGGAGACCAGGGTCAAGGCTGTGAAGACCTGTCTTACTTGCATGGTCAATTACTGCACCACTCACCTCAGGCCCCACATGGACAACCCCAAGCTGCACTCTCATCAGCTGGTGTCCCCTGTGAATGATGCCGCCTTGAGATCCTGCAATGTCCATGGTAAACCACTGGAGTGGTTCTGTAAGGAGCATCTGATGTGTATATGTGAGGAGTGTGCCACGGGGGACCACAAAGACCACAACCCAATACCATGTAGGAACGCCAGGAAGCAGGTGGAGGTAAGACCTATATACACCTCCATTCTGTAAACTAATTCTACACGTTGACTTTTTATGACCTTTCTGTACTTTCTTTATTTACTTAAGAATGTGTTAGTTAGGTTTTCTTGTAAAAACTTGTTTGGCTAGAGAAATATCATCCATAGTTGTCACATTGCAAATTCCTCTAAAGCGCCCAGGAACAAGCACGCTGCATTCTTTAAATACCCTTGGGTGTGCCTAATTCACATAGCACTAGCAGCGGTCTACAACTACTGCTAGTGATGTCACTGCATCCACATGATGACATCACTTAATTTGTCATGTACAGAGGATGTTCATCAATGTCTAAAAAGTGGTCATCAGACAACTGGGACCTGCACCGATGCTTGGAAATAATTGGACTGTGTCGCTATTCTACCGCAACACCGATGTAGTGAATAATCATTGTATAAAACAGAATAAATTTTATTTTTTGTTTCAAATATGTTATAGGTAATATTTTAGAAATCTTTTTTTTTTTTTTCAAATATCTGAAGTATTTAGAATATTTACAGGTGCATCTCTATAAATTAGAATATTTTTGAAACGTTCATTCATTTCAGTAATTCAGTAATACAATCCATAATCAGCGTCTTCCATGATTGTGTGTCGTACTGAACCAGACTGAGGGACCATTTAAAGGTTTAGGAAACCTTGGCAGGTGACACTGAATTTACAATACTGAACTTTTTTCACAATATTCAAATTTTCTTAGATTTGGGTTTTCATTACCTGTAATCCATAATCAACATTTACAGAAATAAAACACTTGAAATAGAACACTCTGTGTGTAAGGAATCTAGAAAATATAGGAGGTCACTTTTATAATTCAGTTACTGAAAGAAATAAACATTTCAAAGATATTCTAATTTATTGAGATGCCCCTGTATATTGCCTTATAACAACTACTTGTCTTAGTTTCTAATGTGTGTAGTCAAAATATCATGAAATTTATGGATGACTGAGCAGGTGCGTACAGGATATGTCAGGGTGACTACACCCCGACATGACACTGCTTGTTCACAAGGAAAATCACTGCTAATAACTATAAGTGAAAACCCAGAAGAATATAACTATAATACTGCTCCATGTGTACAAGAATATAGCTAATATAATACTGCCCCCTATGTACAAGAATATAACTACTATAATACTGCTCCTATGTATAAGAGTATAACTACTATAATACTACCTTCTATGTACAAGAATATAACTACTATAATACTGTTCCTATGTACAAGAATATAACTACTATAATACTGCTCCTATGTACAAGAATATAACTGCTATAATACTGCCCCTATGTGCAAGAATATAACTACTATAATACTGTTCCTATGTACAAGAATATAACTACTATAATACTGCTCCTATGTATAAGAGTATAACTACTATAATACTACCTTCTATGTACAAGAATATAACTACTATAATAATGCTCCTATGTACAAAAACATAACTACTATAATACTGCCCTCTATGTACAAGAATATAACTACTATAATACTGCTCCTATGTACAAGAATATAACTACTATAATACTGCTCCTATGTACAAGAATATAACTACTATAATACTACCCCGATGTACAAGAATATGACTACTATAATACTGCCCTCTATGTACAAGAATATAACTACTATAATACTGCCCCCTATGAGCGAGAATATAACTACTATAATACTACCTCCTATGTACAAGAATATAACTACTATAATACTACCTCCTATGTACAAGAATATAACTACTATAATACTGCCCCCTATGTACAAGAATATAACTACTATAATACTGCTCCTATGTACAAGAATAGAACTACTATCATACTGCCCTCTATGTACAAGAATAGAACTACTATAATACTGCTCCTATGTACAAGAATATAACTACTATAATACTGCTCCTATGTACAAGAATATAGCTACTATACTACTACTCCTATGTACAAGAATATAACTACCATAATACTGCCCTCTATGTACAAGAATAGAACTACTATAATACTGCTCCTATGTACAAGACTATAACTACTATAATACTGCCCCTACATACAAGAATATAACTTCTATAATACTGCTCCTATGTACAATATAACTACTATAATACTGCCCCTACATACAAGAATATAACTACTATAATATAACAGAGTTGGATAAGAGCCTGGTCCTGTATAGTCAGAAGAATATTTGACTCTTTTTCTATAAATAATCACAATCTCACTTAGACTTTACAAATAAGTGTTCAGTATAAATATATATTACTAAACTCCATTATGTAATATACTTTACACTCAGATTGCCATAACATCATATAATTGTTTACCGTATGTTGGGTGACTACATATATGACCCTCTATGTCTTACTTTAGTGCTCAGTGCTATTCATAATGTACACTATTGATGTCTCATGCTTTACGATTCTTCATTCCTCACTGCCCATTGCCATAATATACTGTATATCCTCTCATCTTTAGTCACTGACTATAAATAAGCCCTTATAACGTGACGTACAGGACACTGACTTATGGTCAACATGAATACAGAATTTCTACATTCATAAAAGTAATATATTGTATTATTATTCTTCTTATTATTAGTTTTTTTTTCTATTTTCACCCCAATTGCATTCAAGCTCCTCTTTGCCCCGGGGATCTGAATTCTCTTTCCTCCCAATGTAGGGAAACAGAAATGTCAGCCAGTATACGCACAGATAAGGTTGTCCCTTTAAGGGACTCAATACCCCAGGTGCCAATGCTACCTGGCAGTGCCATAATGTGAGACGTCCTTGATACTACTGCATTAGGCTGGCCCATGGTTGATCGGCATGGATGATATCTGTTTGGTGCCCATACTTACACTGACCCATTCAGTTTCTTCATTGAGCCTTAGTCATGACCTCAGGCTGGCCGGAGGTCGGGTGAGACCAGGTTACTGGTTGTTTGCTGTCCACTTGGCGCCCTGCTGATATGTAACATTGCTTGATGCAGCCGATTACCTTGCTGTATGAACCAGAACAGTTTGTTCTGTGGGACGACAAGGATCTTTCCTATGATATTGTTTTTGAAAATCATTTAACCCCTTACTTAGGTATTTTTTTTTTTGGGTTAAGGACCGGACAAAATTTTAGCATTTCTGTGCTTGTTGTTCTTATAAATTATATATAACCCATAATTACTGTTATGGTTATTGCTCTTGGGGGTAATTTCTTTATTGCATGAGTTGTTCTATGAGATACAAAGAAAATTGGCAATTGTTTTAAATTAAAAATTTTGCTCTGTTTGTGTTTTTTTAGACTGTATGTATTTTCATACATTGCAGGCTGCTCGGTCCCATTCAGTGTGACATCTATCAGCTCATCCAATGACTGGGTCTATAGCCCTTATCCTTGCTTTTCTGAAAGTTCATAAAACTGACATCCCTCTAAATTTATTCTGGAGAACAGAGTTACAGATTCGGACATCACCCAACTTGTTTAATGGATTTTACTGGGAATGGGATTGAGCAGCTTGCAATGTATGAGAACATATGCAGGCTGCCAAAGGCAAATGGAGAAATTTTTTTAAATAAAAACCTATACCAAATATGTTTATTATACTATAATAAAGCCAATGAAGTAAAGAAATTTCTCCAAAGATGTCCATGGTCACTTCATGTTGCATTTGCAGTAGACGTATAAGGTGTTTGTAGAAAGGATTTCTGGATATATCTCTAGTGTATACCTCTGAGATATATCACTATATAGCCATACTGGAGCCTATATTGTCCATAAGCTCCCATATTTTAAAAAATGTACCATATGATATACATTTTTGCTGGAATAGTGCAGCACTGTGCTACCACTGTACCAGTCTGACAAAGACCGAGGCAACCATTGTACATACAAAGATAAGGTTGTCACTATAAGGGACTCAACACCCAGATGCAAATCCTGCCTGAATATTCCATAATGTGACAACTCCTTGATAGCGCTCTATTAGTCATGACCCCAGGTTGGGCTGAGGTTCGGGTGAGGCCAGATAGCCGCTTGTTTGTTGTAAACAATAACCTGGCACCCTGGTGATATGTAACATTGCTTGATGCAGCTGATAATATTGTTGTATGAACCAGGCCAGCTCATCCTGTACGATGACAAGGATCTTTCCTATAAATTCTGACTGTGTTTTATAAAAATTCCTCTTTTAACCCCTTTAAGTGTTTTGTCTTTCTTGGTTGGGCTTAAGGACCACACAAAATTTTAGCTCTTTCATATTTTTAGTTTGTGTCAATGGGACAGATTGAAGCCTTTTTTCCACACTTTCTATGTTTACCATGTTGCGGTATACAGTACATACATCAGTGCTTAGTATAATTTAATTTTGGAGGTGTAAGGAAATTAAAGCCATCATTTCCCATTGTTTTTAAGGTTATGGACTCTTTTGGGGTGATTATTTGTATTGCACAGGTTGTATTATGGGATAAAAAACATATTTAAAATGAGTTCTTATTAATAATTTTGCTCCGCTTGTGTTCTGCAGTGTGTATGTACTTTAATACATTGCAGGCTGCTCAGTATCATGCAGTATAATATCTGTCAGCAAGCTTGTCAAATGACTAGGTCTGTTGCTCTTATCCCTGCTCTTCTGAAAATTCATAAAGCTGACATCACTCATAATTTATTCAGGCAAACAGTTACATCTTGAATCATCACACAGCTTATTTGACGGATTTCACTCGGAAGGGGACTGAGCAGTCTGCAATGTGTGAGAACACATGTAGGCTGCAGAAGGCAAATGGAGAATTAAAAAAAGCAAAAAAAAACTATTTCCAAATATGTTTATTATCCCATAACACAGCCAATATAGTAAAGAAACTGCGCTATAGCGTTTAAGGGTCAATTCACACTACATTTACAGTATGTAAACATCAAAATATACAGTATGTCAGAAAAAGAATTTCCTGACATATATCTCCTACGGATGCCTCCAATATATGTCACTATATAGCCATATAGTAACATACATTGGACACACTTTTGGCCTTTAGAATGCAATGTGAATGGTGACTAACTTTATTGACCAGTTCTTTCGATTCAGAGAATTCTAAAAATAGCCAAGCAAGTATGTAAGGAATTTTGTGTGTCTTGTATTTTATTCTACTTCCTTATAGGAAAGCTTATTCTACTCCTTGTATTGTGCACTCACCTGTAAATTACAGATATCCTTTTTTACACCTTCAGGTAGAAATTAAAGAGATAGTCACAGAATACGACTGGAAGATGAAATGTGCTGAGAATGCCATAGTCAAGCTGGAGGCAAACACAACAACTATACAGGTAACAGAAGAAGATGACTTGGCAAGAGATGGCAACCAATGTCAACCAATTCCACGATTTGGAAGACCAGACTAAAGCTAACAAATTTACCAAATTGCTGATTCAAATCTTTGGCAGAACAAGGGATGGAGTTGATCATATATTTAAAGGGAATGTACTGAATGAGAAGAACATGGCAGATTTCTTCTAAAAAGATCACCACATGTGTTTAGGTGTTGTTTCTGGTATTGCAGCTCAGCTTAAATGAAGTAAATGAGGCTGAGATGCAATACCACATCCAACCTGTGGAAAGATGTGGTGCTGTTTTGAAAGAAAGGAACCATGTTTTTGGAAACCTATAGAATTTTTTATGCCACCTCAGATCATGGACCATCACTCTTTCACTGGGCAACTAATTTACAACCCCTGACTTAAAGGAGTTTTCCATCCCCAAATTTAATTTTCATACTGAAGATGTGTCGGGGGGTGCCGGAAGCTGCTAGTGGATGGACGGCACGTGCAGCACCACTCCATTGCAAGTAATAGAAGCAAGCGCAGCAGCACCGTCCACTGCATAGTGGTGGTTCCAGTGAACGGCAACGCTGCTCTTGTGCTTCACACTCCTTCCATCTACTAGCATCTTCCAATACCCAGAGGCTGCTAGAACAGATGACCTGTGTGGGGTCTGTGTATCGGACCCCCACAGATCACATAGTGATGATGTATGAAATTCGATTTGAGGATGGACAACCCCTTTAAGGCCACCATATATATAAAATAAACTTTAACCAAACCTATCTAAGATGTATGGGGACCCCCCCGACTTTCCCTGACAGGTGAAATTGGTGAATTTCGGCAGAGTCTCACTTTGTATTCCTGTAATCACAGAACTCAGTTGCAGACGCCAAGCGAGCCACAGATCTCCAATTTGAAGAACTTCAAGATGCAGTCAAGAAGGCACATGCCAAAGTGCTGGAGTTCCTGGAGCAACGGGAGAAGTCGGCCATCAACCAGTCCATTGGTATTAAGACCCACCTGGAGCAGCAATGCAATGAACTCAAGAAGATTAAAGCCAAAGTGGAGGGGATCGCAAACCACACCAGCGAGTTCTGCTTCCTTCAGGTATCATATCTTCGCTAGGTCACATCCCCCTTGGGCTTTCACCTAACTTTTTAACAATTGGGTAAAGAGGATGAATCTAGAAACCATATTTACTGGATATTTAAATTATTTTAGGGGAAATGTGCCATAATGTATACGATTCCATCCTGACTTGTACATTCTAAAAATTACATTGAAAATGAATTTGCTGGTGTTGCATTTTTTTTCCATTTCATTTTGTTTTTAGAATTAGGTGACTAATATTACAGTAACTTGTACATTTTGGGGACCAGACAGTGAAGGACCCTGAAGAACACCATTGACTATAATGGGGTCCGTTGAGTGTCCTATTTTTTTCCTGATATCTCCGGATGACAAAGTCAGGCTTTCAGGACTTTTTCATCCAGGATTTGTGATGGACTCTGTGCTGGACATCCCTTAATCATGAAATTCTGACCTTTCTAAAAATGCCACCTTTTCTATGTCATTTCTGCAGGAATATTGTGAATTTAAGAAGGCGACCAGTGACGTCGCCCTCCCCAGCGTTTACATCGGACTTATAGACAAGTTGTCGGGGATCAGGAAGGTGGTGAAGGACGCAACCACAAAAGTGATCCATGAACTGCAGACGTCCTACACGGAAAATCTGCAGGAGTTTGCTAAGGAAGGTAAGTGTCTCCCGAGGGAGGTGATCTGGGTAGCTGTGGAGACTTGATCCAAAACCAGAATAGTATATACCGTCTTGAAACATTCGCCTGAGCTCGGCACACAAGGTGCGGGCACAAAGCGCAGGTGAGCAAATATTTAAAGTGGAATTCAAATAAAGTAGTTTTACGACCTTGAAAACCAACATGAGGACAACTGGATAGAGAAATCCAGTCAAGTCACAAGCTCAGTGCACTGCTTAAGTAATGCACAAGGGTGCCAGCAGACCGCTTTGCTTACTTGTATAGCGCCATCATATTCCGCAGCACGTTACATTTATCGTCAGTCATTGTCCCATATAGGGCTCATAATCTACATTCCCTATCAGTATGTCTTTGGAGTGTGGGAGGAAACCGGAGTACCAGAAGGAAACCCACGCAAACACAGGGAGAACATACAAACTCCTTACAGATGTTGTCCTTGGCAGGATTCGAACCCAGGACTCCAGTGCTGCAAGACTGCAGTGCTAACCACTGAGCAACCGTGTTATATAGACTGTATTGAGAGTTTTTTTAATACTTTTCATTTGCAGAGGACGTGGGGATAAAGACCAAGGTATCTGCAATTGTTTCAAAGAGCCACAAGATATCGGCTCCGGACCCCTCAACCAGAGAAGACTTTCTGAAATGTAAGTGCACTATGAGGGGGTATTCAGATCGTTTTCATCACTCCCAACTGCACTATGTCAACGTTACGTCAACAAGCAAATTGGCCCTGTTTTTGGGGAAATTTTAGCTGAAAACTTACATTAAAAAACCTCCAAGCTACCAAAAAATAGAAGTAGTAGAAGTTGGGGAGGGGGTGTTTTTTCACTATTAGGAGTAGGACCCCTTCCTCTGAATGCAGATGACACACAAGTCCTTTATTTCACAAAAACCTGACCCATCCGCACCATCTGAATACACTCTTTAAACCACTGATATGGAAATTTCTAGCTACCGAGAAAGGTTTACCTAGAGATTTAACAATGTTGCAAATTTTATCACAAATAGTTCGCAGAGGCAACGTGGAATGAACCAGTATTAGTTGGGGAGGGGGCATTTTTTCAATGTTAGGAATGGGTCTCCTTCCTCTGAATGAAGGTGACATACAAGTCCTTTGTTTCACAGAAGCATGACCCATCCACACTGTCTGAATACAACCTTAAAACCACTAGTGTGTTACAAAATGATACAAATTTCATGAACTAGTAAAAGTTGGGGAAGGTGTGTTTTTTTTTACTATTAGGAATGGGACCCTTCCACTGAATGTAGGTGAAACACAAGTCCTTTGTTTCACAGAAGTTTGACCCATCCTCATACCCGTAGAACCACCGATGTGCTACAACCTCTGAGCAGCCAATGAAGTTTCACCAAGATTGTTTCAAAATGTTGCAAATTTTATTACAAAAAAGTTCACACCCCTAAGTAACCCAGGCCACACCCATTTTATGGGAATGAAGTGGTAGATATGGGGGGCATTTTTTAACTATTGGGAGTGGCATACCTTCCCCTGAATGTAGGTGACAAAGAATAACGCATCTGCACCCTCTGAATACAACCTTAAAACCACTGATTTTCATCAAGAATATTTAACAGTGTTGCAAATTACACGACAAAACAGTTCAAGCCCCTACATAACCTAGGACATTAGGACATGCCCATTTTTGGGGGGGGGGGGAGTTATCAGCATTAGCAGTAGGACCCCTTCCTTTGTATGTAGGCAAGTCCTTTATTTTGCAGAACACTGACTCATCGCAGCAGAAATTTCTAGTTTCCCTTAGACAAAGACTTGTTCTTCCAGAGAGTAACTTTATCTTCCCTATGTAGGTCACAATGTCCCAGGATCATTATCAGTATACAAGGTCCTTGGAGTCACCTCTGATAATTGACATCTAATGTACTTACTTGGCTCTGCTGTTGGTTTTACAGCCTCATAAAGCTGAGATGTAGCAATGTGTGTGCCGAGCACTGAATAAACAGGAGCACCTATATAACTGCTCCTGTAGAGAAGGCGCGGGGGGGATATCTGTGGCTGCAATGGAGGGACATACAGAGGAATAAGTAGGACGGAGCTTGGTGGGGAGGGATCCTGTCAGGAGACATCGGATTGTCGATTTAAAAGGGGTTTTCCAGGATGAGGATCCTTAAGATAGGTCACCAATATCAGATCAATGGAGTCCCACACCAGACACCTTTGCTGATCAGCCTTTTGAAGAGGCCATGGGGCAAAAGCAAAGATTACAATTTCTTCATTGAATGCCAGGCCACGAACATGACCACTCTGGCCTGTGAAGAGAGAATGGTTCTTGCCAGAATGCCACAGCATTTTCAATCAGATGGCCGTCAGGGGTATCTGGTTTTACAGGACTATCCTTTAAAAATTTGTGCAGTCCCTCCAATATTTGTCCTGGGCACTGACAAATGGGGTGGCATTTTGTTTTATAGTCGGCCACTCCCTCTCAGATTATTCCAATAGGTAATGGACAATCTTATATGCATGAATCCCTGATCCTCCAGGCCTGTCTCCTGTTCATAATGTGCTGCTCAAGGCAGCATTAAATTCAGTTGGGGTTTTAATGGGCAATATACTCTGTTGGGGCACTAAGGGGGCATTGTACTGTGTGGGGACAACTAGGAGAGCATTATACTAGTAGGGGAACTGAGGGGGCATTATACGCTGTGGAGGCCACTAAAGGGGCATTATATTGTGTGGGAATCACTAAGGGGTCATCATAGTGTATGGGGAAGTCCTGTGTTAAATATAGAAGGATGCAACATAGGGAAGCTTGGCATTTTCCCGGACAAGATAACAATGTATGCTGGACTATGCTTTCCAGATTTTGTTTACTAATAGGGGTCAGGACTTGTAAAAAGGTGCATGCCCACCAATATTAAAATCCCAGAAAACTCCTTTAAGTTTTCTGGGATTTTAATATTCACATCTGCTTTGGAGACTCCAGTGCAGATTCTGCCTAAAATCGGCAGAGAGACAAGTCCTGTGGAGGACTTTGCTCTCCGCCAGTTTCAGTATAAAACCAGCGGAAACCCTTTAGTCTATGGGGTCCGCAGTTGTCCGCAGGTAACTGCTTTTTTAGTGGACAGGCTCTCTGTTGTTCGGGTCCCCATGCATACCCCAATGACGGAGAGACCAACGTCAGTGTGAACCTAGCATCACCCTGTAGTTCACAGGAAGTCAGCCACACAGAGGGGACTGACAACCTGTCTATACAACAAAGCACGCTCTGGGCTGGTAGTCAGACTGGTAATCACATGAGCCAGTTATTATATGTACAAAAATATCAAGACCAGAGGAAAAACCTCCAAACTGCTGTTGACTGAGCTCTAATTCTTACCACGTGTCTTTCTTACAATGAGGGGTCCGTAGACCTTCACACAAGGTCCATTGATTTCAGTAACATAAAAATGACTCCTCTTTCATGTTCTTGTGCTTGTAGATAAATCTAATGTGACCCTGGACCCGGTGACCGCTCACTGCTTCCTCAGGTTACTACAGAACAACCGGAAAGTGAACAACGCTTCCCCATGGCAACAGTCGTACCCAGAACACCCGGAGAGGTTCGAGTACTGGCGACAGGTTCTAAGTGAAGAAAGTTTTTATATGGGTCGCCACTACTTCGAAGTTGAGTTCAAAGGTGAGGTCATCTACATTGGCGTGACCTACCAATGTATAGACCGGAAGGGGACGGAGAGTAACAGCACCATAACTGGAAATGATTTCTCGTGGACCCTTAAGTGGAATGGGAAGGAATTTTCTGCTTGGCACAGTGACGTGGAGACCCCTCTAAAGACGGAGAAATTTTCAAGGATTGGAGTCTATATCAATTACCAGAGAGGCACGGTGGCATTTTATGGGGTCAAGGACACCATGACACTCCTGCATAGGTTTGAGGGCACATTTTCGGAACCCCTCTATGCTGCCTTTTGGCTTCCCAAAAAGGAAAGTTCAGTGACCATACTCAGTCCAGAAGACATGGCCCAAGCTGTGCCAAGCTTGGACACCAAGGTATCTACAGTCTCTTCCAAGGAGACTATCATGATGACTACTACTAAAACGGAAGTCTTGGTCAATACCACAATTCAGACCATCAAGGTGGAGACAAATAGTAGTCAAGATGCCACAGATTCTGCCAAGTCAACACTGTCTTCTGTCATAGAGACCAATGGAAAATTAGAGGCAGGCCATCCCATCACTAAAGTCACTAGTGTTTAACATTGAGTCTCAGAGAGTCTGGAACTTTCTTCTGGTGGAGAACATTTTAATATCTAGGTTTTGGTTACACTTTAGCAACAAAAATGGAAATCTGCAGATCACAGGGACATCAGAGAGTACTAGATGTGCAATTGTCTGTATTCCCATAATAACCGATCATTGCACTGACAACTGGTGAAGGAGCATAAAATGTGACCAGAGCTGTAGCTAAGTATTTCTTTACCCAAATCCAAGATTTAACTTTCTTGCCCCCCCTTTCCACACACATACATTGCTTATACATATTACACACACGTGTATACACATTACATACTGTCTACACAATACACACATACATACGTTTTAATGCACATTACAGACACATACATACAGTACATAGCTTACACACATATATACATACTTATTGTATACACAATACACACATACATTTTCATGCACATTACATGCACACATACATTACTTATACACATACGTACATATGTTTTCATACATAATACATACACACATTCATACATAGTTTCCATACATATACATTTTCATGCACATTACATACACACATACATAGCTTACACACAAAAATACACATACATACGTTTTCATACATCTTACATAGAGACATTCATACATTGCTTACACACATACACAAACGTGTATGTTTTTATATATACTACATACACATTGCTTACACACTAACACACATTTATACAGATTCCAAACATATACACTATGCACACATATATACATGTACTATTAATACACAAAACATACACGTGCATACACACATCTATACATATATATATGCATATATAATATATACACACACACACACACACACACATACATATACACACACTGCACAACATTTTAATATACGTCACACACATTGGGGACATGCCAGCAGTGGAGAGGGAACTGAGGTGAGCTGTGCTGAACTTTCTTCTGCCCTCCCTTCTTTAACTGTTGCCAGGATCAGGTCTCACCATCTGATAAGAAACTCCTGCTGTTGTAACTTAAGACAGTGCAGAAAGAAGGGAAAAGCATGACCTTCAGACATCCTCCTCTTGTGCCCCTCCACTCCAGTACCAAACTGTCCGAAGTGCCCTACAATCCCTATCACCCCGCCACAGCCAGAACTGTGTCATTTACCCTCCCTGACTGCTCATAGGGCACATATTACAGGGGTCACTGCTCAGACATCATGACCATAGTTTCCTCCAGACACAGCTGACTGTGTAGCAGTGTTAAATTTGTGTTATTTTAGTATTTATAATAAATAGCTTTTCTGCTAAAAAAAAAAAAAAAAAAAAAGTCTGCAAAATCTTATTTTGAAAAATGTGCTGCGATGGTTTATCTGGTTATTTTACAGGTGTCTAGAGCACTCAAGTAGAAATATATTTAAGGCTGCGGTCACACTAGCGTTGTGTGACCGTTCGGGGATTCTGTCCCCCATGCAGGACTTTTCTCTCCACCGATTTACAGTGGAAACCCGCGGGACCCCATAGATTATAATTAGAGATGAGCGAATCGATTCTGCAGAAGTGGAATTCGATCCGAATTTGAGGAAATGTTCGATTCTCCACGATTCCGGATTTCCTGATGCTTTGTGGTAACGAATATTTAGTAAGGGCCTTTGTGACATCAGACGGCCACATGATACTCTCTAGTGATGTGATTGGGTAGACGTGTCTTTGCTTGTTAGCAGATCCTTCCACATGAATAAAAGTTGTCCGTGCTAAAGAGAGAGAGAGAGACATGACCGTGGCATCCAAGGGCTTCCGCCATTTTGCCGCCCACCCTGGCTCTCTGCAGCCCGGAAATAGCTGTTTATTCACTGCGAAGTAATTTGGATCGAAGCAAATTTTTTGGGAACTTCGAATCGAACTGCCGAATCGAACTTTTGAGAAATTCGCTTATCTCTAATTATAATCCACTTATAATCCACTTTTTAAGTGGATAGGGGTTCTGGTTTTTGGGTCCCCAAGTGGACCCTAAGAACGGAAACCCGAACGCTAGTGTGAACCTAGCGTAACTTGTATATTAATTGTCTGAAGTACCACTTACTGCACACAAGGTGGCAGTGTAATGTCTGCTCTCACACAATACCCAGTGAGGTCCACTTGCTGCATAGACAATAGGTTTGTATTTACCCATTAATAAACAATCAGTTTATATGTTCATATATTTTTGTATCTATTTTTCTGTCTATTTATGAACCTGTCTCTATCTATCTATGTTTATCTAGTGCTCTATCTATATATATATATACAGTACAGACCAAAAGTTTGGACACACCTTCTCATTCCAAGAGTTTTCTGTATTTTCATGACTATAAAAATTGTAGATTCACACTGAAGGCATCAAAACTATGAATTAACACATGTGGAATTATATACTTAACAAAAAAGTGTGAAACAACTGAAAATATGTCTTATATTCTAGGTTCTTCAAAGTAGCCACCTTTTGCTTTGATTACTGCTTTGCACACTCTTGGCATTCTCTTGATGAGCTTCAATAAGTAGTCACCTGAAATGGTCTTCCAACAGTCTTGAAGGAGTTCCCAGAGATGCTTAGCACTTGTTGGCCCTTTTGCCTTCACTCTGCGGTCCAGCTCACCCCAAACCATCTCGATTGGGTTCAGGTCTGGTGACTGTGGAGGCCAGGTCATCTGTGTATCCACCTGACTTCTGAACAACACAACTGATGGTCCCAACCTCATTTATAAGGCAAGAAATCCCACTTATTAAACCTGACAGGGCACACCTGTGAAGTGAAAACCATTTCAGGTGACTACCTCTTGAAGCTCATCAAGAGCAAAGCAGTAATCAAAGCAAAAGGTGGCTACTTTGAAGAACCTAGAATATAAGACATATTTTCAGTTGTTTCACACTTTTTTGTTAAGTATATAATTCCACATGTGTTAATTCATGTGAAAAAAGCACTTGGAATGAGACAGAAAACTTACGCTATCTGCAGCAGCATGTCTTCTGCAGCTCCTCTTCTCTCTCTCCTAACCATAGACTTCTGTGAGCACACATAAGTTGAAACACCTGTGAGCTGACAGTCTGTCTCATTTCTCAAGATTCAGATTCAGCAGAGACTTCAGAGTGATTGTCAGTTTAGCAGGTATGGAGTAAAAGAGCCTGATAAGTAGGGAAAGAAGCATTTTTCTCTGATAACATATATTACAAAGTCTCCTACATTTGCTAATACCACTGTTCTAGCTATAACATTATATCTTCTAACCAAGCAAAAGGCAGAACCAGTAGAAGGAAAGGTGGAGTACAAGGGATTACACTAGTGATAACCAGAGTGGTGGAGGGGGGAGATATATTGGGCTGATACAACACCCCTTACACAGTATGTCTATGATCTCCCTGGTGCGTCTGGGACATCTGTCCTGGAACACTTTGAGTACTACGAGGCTTGTGAGCTTGGGGTGCAGACTGGCCACAGAGAGTTCCGGAAAGTGTTTCAGAAGTAGCATCAATGCTGTGGTGCTAGAAAAAGACAGCCAAACACCTCTAGTGCTACACAGAAGGAGTAGGCCTAGATTTGAAGGTCTTAATGGTGAGTTGTCAGGAAGAAAGCAGGTGGAGTTTGGAGTCAAAGCAGCTGGATACGCGACCAAGGGCTCCTGGTGTACAGACCAAATTCTATAGACATTGGGGGGAATTCATCAATCCCTCTACGCCACAAACTGGCTTATAGGGATGATATTGTGGTGCACATTTGATGCAAGGCCTTTTCTTGCACCAAATGTGTGCCTCAAGCCCCAATCCGCACCTTGCTCAGGGGCAAGCCAGAGATGTCTTGGCCTGACAGATTCCTTGCAATTAACACCAGTTTTCTAGCCTGAGTTAAAATGGAAATCTACGCCAGCTCCTAACTGGGGCCTTTATTAAGACTGGTGTACCATACAAAAAATCTACCCCATTGCCTTACTCTTTAGACATACAGATGGACTGTGCAGTAAAGCCAAGTCATGGTCATGTGCTATGCAAAGGTCACTAGAACTGCATGTGACATCAAGAACCCAGAAGATAAGAGTTTACCATTGTGTTCCCAAAGAAACAATCCTTAGAGTGTCTTCTAAGAAACAGAAAGCAATCTCGGTATAATGAAGTGTGAATCTTCCTAAAAATGTCTGAATGATCAAAATCATCTACAAAAATAAAATTCTTCAAAAAATTAGGTCTCAGTGGAAAGTTGCCAGGATACAGGTGGAGGTTAGAGCTAAATCGGCTAAAGACACAACCAAGGGCACCTGGTGTACAGACCACAGATACAAAGGAAAGTACAGAGGCCAAGACATGCAGTTGGCCAGTAAAGTAAAGCCGGGTCCTAGCCTGATCTTATGTCACTTGAAATGTGATGTCAAGGCCCCAGAAGATAAGACTTTATCACTGTGTTCCCCCAAAAAAAATTCCAAGCTCTTCTTTGGAGAACCACAACTTGTCCATAGTCTCAGTATAACCATATGGTGTGAAATGTCCCAAAAATGTCAGAATGATCAAAATCATCTCGAGAATAAAAAGTTTAAAAAACGTAGGCCTCTGTGGAGAGTAGCCAGGAAGAATGCAGGTGCAACTTGGAGTTAAAGCAGTCAGGTACACAACCAAGGGCACCTGGTGTACAGAGCCACAGATACAGAGGCAAATACAGAGGCCAACTTCCCTAGACATGTAAATGTTCTGTACAGTAGCCTGGTGCTATGTGATGTCACATGAAATGTGACGTGAAGACCCCAGAAGATAAGACTTTACCATTATGCTACTAAAAAACAAACCCTAGAGCTGCTTCTGCAAAAAAAAAAAACACAACTTATCCACATTCTCAAAAATATATCAAACTTATCAAAAATCAATTGCAAAAATAAAAAAAAAACTTCAAAAAGTTTACCATCAAAAAGAAAAAAAATTCCTTATTTCAATGTCACCGTCTATGTGGTTGCGGATTACGCTTCATAAATGGTGCACGTCCGCAGTCCCCGGGCGGTGATACTTTTTATTGCCCACGTTTAATGTGAATGGTTCAGTCTGCTCGTTTTCTGACACAAAAGTAGAATTTATACCCAATCTCCCTGGAAAATCTGTGACATTTCGACTCTGAAATGCCAAGCGTTCCGCTGAGCTTTCCCTGATTCTTCTCTGCAGCCGGGAGGAAATTGCAGTTCATTTATTCTTGATTAGCTGGGTAATTGTTATGTGCAAGCGCAGCTACGAGCGAGCGGGTAGAAAGGCTGCACCCAATGAAATTAAGCCGTTTAGCTAATAATTGGCTACAGACGATGTTTGCCCAAATGGTTGAAATTATCGCTATTCGGTAAATTTGTTACAATGTAATAATGCTACATTGAGCTTGTCGCTGGATATGATATTACATCTGATAATACAGACTAAGAGGGTAACAATCTAGCGGCACCATGATCAAAGAGAATTATATCAAAGGTCAATTCAAATCAGAGGAGTATAATTCAATCGATTCAGGTGCATATAATTGTTGATAAGTGGCAGTATTATAGTAGTTATATTCTTGTACATAGGAGCAGTATTATAGTAGTTATATTCTTGTACATAGGAGCAGTATTATAATAGTTATATTCTTGTACATAATAGCAGTATTATAGTAGTTATATTCTTGTACATAGGAGTAGTATTATAGTAGTTACAGTCATATGAAAAAGTTTGGGCACCCCTATTAATCTTAATCATTTTTAGTTCTAAATATTTGGGTGTTTGCAACAGATATTTCAATTTGATATATCTAATAACTGATGGACACAGTAATATTTCAGTATTGAAATGAGGTTTATTGTACTAACAGAAAATGTGCAATATGCATTAAACCAAAATTTGACCGGTGCAAAAATTTGGGTACCCTTATCATTTTATTGATTTGAATACTCCTAACTACTTTTTACTGACTTACTGAAGCACAAAATTGGTTTTGTAACCTCACTGAGCTTTGAACTTCATAGCCAGGTGTATCCAATCATGAGAAAAGGTATTTAAGGTGGCCAATTGCAAGTTGTTCTCCTATTTGAATCTCCTCTGAAGAGTGGCATCATGGGCTCCTCAAAACAACTCTCAAATGATCTGAAAACAAAGATTGTTCAACATAGTTGTTCAGGGGAAGGATACAAAAAGTTGTCTCAGAGATTTAACCTGTCAGTTTCCACTGTGAGGAACATAGTAAGGAAATGGAAGACCACAGGGACAGTTCTTGTTAAGCCCAGAAGTGGCAGGCCAAGAAAAATATCAGAAAGGCAGAGAAGAAGAATGGTGAGAACAGTCAAGGACAATCCACAGACCACCTCCAAAGAGCTGCAGCATCATCTTGCTGCAGATGGTGTCACTGTGCATCGGTCAACAATACAGCACACTTTGCACAAGGAGAAGCTGTATGGGAGAGTGATGCGAAAGAAGCCGTTTCTGTAAGCACGCCACAAACAGAGTCGCCTGAGGTATGCAAAAGCACATTTGGACAAGCCAGCTTCATTTTGGAAGAAGGTCCTGTGGACTGATGAAACAAAGATTGAGTTGTTTGGTCATACAAAAAGGCGTTATGCATGGCGTCCAAAAAACACAGCATTCCAAGAAAAACACTTGCTACCCACTGTAAAATTTGGTGGAGGTTCCATCATGCTTTGGGGCTGTGTGGCCAATGCCGGCACCGGGAATCTTGTTAAAGTTGAGGGTCGCATGGATTCAACTCAGTATCAGCAGATTCTTGAGAATAATGTACAAGAATCAGTGACGAATTTGAAGTTACGCCGGGGATGGATATTTCAGCAAGACAATGATCCAAAACACAGCTCCAAATCTACTCAGGCATTCATGCAGAGGAACAATTACAATGTTCTGGAATGGCCATCCCAGTCCCCAGACCTGAATATCATTGAACATCTGTGGGATAATTTGAAGCGGGCTGTCCATGCTCGGCGACCATCAAACTTAACTGAACTGGAATTGTTTTGTAAAGAGGAATGGTCAAAAATACCTTCATCCAGGATCCAGGAACTGATTAAAAGCTACAGGAAATAAATATTAATGTCACTTTTCTGTTGAGGTGCCCATACTTTTGCACTGGTCAAATTTTGGTTTAATGTATATTGCTTATTTTCTGTTAGTACAATAAACCTCATTTCAATCCTGAAATATTACTGTGCCCATCAGTTATTAGATATATCAAATTGAAATGGCTGTTGCAAACACCCAAATATTTAGAACTAAAAATGATTAAGATTAATAGGGGTGCCCATACTTTTTCATATGACTGTATATTCTTGTACATAGGGGCAGTATTATAGTATTTATATTCTTATACATAGGAGGTAGTATTATAGTAGTTATATTCTTGTACATAGGAGCAGTATTATAGTAGTTATATTCTTGTACATAGGAGTAGTATTATAGTAGTTATATTCTTGTACATAGGAGCAGTATTATAGTAGTTATATTCTTGTACATAACAACAGTATTATAGTAGTTATATTCTTGTACATAGGAGCAGTATTATACTATTTATATTCTTGTACATAGGAGCAGTATTATAGTAGTTATATTCTTGTACATAGGGGCAGTATTATAGTAGCTATATTCTTGTACATAGAAGCAGTATTATAGTAGTTATATTCTTGTACATAGGAGCAGTATTAGAGTAGTTATATTCTTGTACACAGAAGCAGTATTATAGTAGTTATATTCTTGTACACAGAAGCAGTATTATAGTAGTTATATTCTTGTACATAGGAGTAGTATTATAGTAGTTATATTCTTGTACATAGGAGCAGTATTATAGTAGTTATATTCTTGTACATAGGAACAGTATTATAGTAGTTATATTCTTGTACATAGAAACAGTATTATAGTAGTTATATTCTTGTACATAGGAGCAGTATTATAGTAGTTATATTCTTGTACATAGGAGCAGTATTATAGTAGTTATATTCTTGTACATAGGAACAGTATTATAGTAGTTACATTCTTGTACATAGAAGCAGTATTATAGTAGTTATATTCTTGTACATAGGAGCAGTATTATAGTAGTTATATTCTTGTACATAGGAGTAGTATTATAGTAGTTATATTCTTGTACATAGGAGCAGTATTAGAGTAGTTATATTCTTGTACACAGAAGCAGTATTATAGTAGTTATATTCTTGTACATAGAAGCAGTATTATAGTAGTTATATTCTTGTACATAGGGGTAGTATTATAGTAGTTATATTCTTGTACATAGGAGGCAGTATTATAGTAGTTATATTCTTGTACATAGAAGCAGTATTATAGTAGTTATATTCTTGTACATAGGAGCAGTATTAGAGTAGTTATATTCTTGTACATAGGAGCAGTATTATAGTAGTTATATTCTTGTACACAGAAGCAGTATTATAGTAGTTATATTCTTGTACATAGGGGCAGTATTATAGTATTTATATTCTTGTACATAGGAGGTAGTATTATAGTAGTTATATTCTTGTACATAGTAGGCAGTATTATAGTAGTTATATTCTTGTACATAGGAGGCAGTATTATAGTAGTTATATTCTTGCACATAGGAGTCAATTTTTATTGTAAATCCAACATAAATACAATTAAACAAAAATTATTCCAATTATTTCATACATTTTGTATATACAAAGAAGAATAAAACAGAAGATACTTAAAGCAAAATCAACCTAGAGTCCACAGCTGTTGAGGAACAAAATTTAAAGAACAGAACACAAGGTAAATATAAATGATCAAACTTATCTGCAGTGATTTTATCCACCTGAGCTCAGATAATATTTGACTGACTATAGTTCTCGCTGTGTATTGAGGCTCGGGTTTTTGCAAATACAGTGTTCCCGTATTGATACCAGTGTTGTTGGTTGGAACCCCATAGATATCGGGATATGTCAGTTGTTTGTAGTATCGAGATGTTTAATCGGCTGGACACTTCCTCCCATAACTTCCTCCCTCCCCAGCATTCAGTAATGAAATGCTCCATGGACTCCTCCTGCTGACAGCCCAGGGGACACTTCCTATCCAACACACTTAAGAATTTTAAGTTTCACCTGACAAATGGTAGTGTCATGTAGTGACAACCAAGCAATATCAGAAAGTGGATGTTACACAATCTCTCAGAGCAAGACAGGAGTAGAAGAAAGCCCTACATACCCTGATGTATATGTCTTTCCTTGTTTTACGCTCAATATAAGTCTTCTCCAACTTCCACATCCTGACATACTTCAGGCCATAGTCCAGATACTAGAGGAGGTAGTCACAAGTCAATCTCACCCTCTTAAGGCTGCCGCCTCGCACCCAAGATTCTGCAGAAGGCAATATCCAGTCCCTGATACTATTTACCCACAAGGAACTGTCATCTGAGTACAAGCAAACCAAATTTACTTTAAGGAACATGGAGTCAAAAAACACCCTTGGATTTAACATATCCAGCCCACCCTCTCTCCTCTGTAGGTAGGTTATCCCTCTTTTTACTGGGTTCAACCTGTTCCCCCACAAAAGTTGGAAGAACAGACCAAAGAGCCTAGCGGAGAAAGATTCTGGCAAATGAATGTAACCCCTGCAAGGAGCACTTTGCATACAGCAGGTGCTGCAGTTAATGCCAAGCCAGGACCCACTACAGCAGACATCAGCCATTTTATGCTGAGGGACAGTGGATTACATTTCCCTACACCCCTTACTCCAGGGGGAGGGGTATCAGAGAAAGGGACTGATTGGCTGAGCAGGGAAAGGTCTGCACAGGAGAGAAGGAGGACAGCCACATGGGCAGCAGAAGGGGCTTCTTCCAGCAACTGCCAGGGAGCACATAGCTTGGCACTGGGTAACCCAGGACATAGAGACAGTCCTGCCAGCCCACCAGCTCACTCTGAGGGAAGAAGCAGCATCCCAGCAGCAGCAGCAGTATCACCTGACCACAGTGACCAGACTCCCAAAATGTACCTAGGGCCGCATCCAAGAAGACTTCTGCCTCATACTCCATTAGTATCCTATCACCTGAAAGCTGCAGCATCCTGTGATACTCCAGGCTGGCACCCGATTCCCTGCAAGAGTTAGTGAGTAGACTTTGCTGGAATTTGCAGTACTGCTGTTAGAAGGTTTATGAGAACTGTGGTAGAAAAGACCTGCTGTATCTATAGTGCACCAACGTTTCCTGAATGCGCGCCACCGTCCGCGGCAACTGGGCCCCAACGGATGGACTGCTCTGTTTATTGCTGCAGCCATTAGTAATTCTGCATTGTGTGATGTTATTTAGGAGTGCAAGCTGGTACCTGCAGTATGATTGCATGTGTGTGATGACTATCATCTGTGGGTCACTATCTTAACCCTGTGCTATTCCCTATAGTTTATTATACCCGCCAGGCCTGGCACATAGTCCATTCCTACCACTAGAGGGTTAATACTATAGGATGTACCTGTGCATTGTCATGTGAATTACTGAAACATTTCTCTGTTCACATTTTATTAAGTTTGCCCTTGTTTACCCTTACCATAATAAACCGGTTAAGTAGTTTTACCCTCAACATTTGTGAGTGTACTGAGCTTAGGTGGGGGTTTCCTGAGTCGACCCCTAGCAGAAGAGGAAGACGCTCCAGAATTCCTATATAGCTCCTAGCAAGATTCGGGTGGAGGCACTGTGCCATAGTGAGGTGAGAACTACAACACACCCTGCCTACAGAGGTCGGCCCAAAAGGGTGTTACATGAAAGACAACAGAGACATACAAGAAGATGGGGACCAGGTAAGTCTTCAACAGCATGTCTCGTCCTTCTTACTTTGATGCTATTCACATTGGCAGAAGAAATTGTTAAAGAGAACACAGCCATCAAGACACAGCAGAAGATGAGTAGAGATGTGACCGCCATCATAAGTCATTGTCCGAGTCTACCACCAGTCTCCATGTTAGACACTACTGAAGCCTCCACGGCAATGGGCTTCTGTTTTGTTGGGGGTGCCCTGTGTCTTCTTCACACTCACCATCTATTCTCTGCAGCTCTCTCTCATAGTCACCATCTGGCTCTGACAAGACATCATATCTGTTGGATAAGACCATGACTCCTGCTCCATTACAGACTGTTTTTATGGCTTTCTGGTCCCTGTTGTGGTCTTGCTCAGGCTTGCGAGAGGACTTGTCTTTTTTCCTCCGCTTGTTCTGTTTGACCTGACCCTCTTCAGATACAGATGGTGATACAAGAGAGGCTATCTGTGGCTGATCCTGAGTGACCACTTCCATGTTACCCTGTGTGCCCACATAGGTTACAGAGGATGTTCTGGCAGTTGGCGTTGATATGGCTGAGCCCCCCGCACAGGCTGCACTTGACCACCGTGCACACACTCGCCACATGGCCAGCCTTACCACATTTGAAACATTTCCTGGGTTGACCAGGATAGAAGCAGATGCCTTTTTCTCTGCCAGTGAAGGAGTTTGACAGATGTGACGTGATGATGTTATGTTGGTGGAGTTTTACCAGGACCTTCCACCCACCAGTCCAGATACCATCAGGGTCTCAAAGGTAAGGTCAGACATCAGGTCACAATGTCTTCTGAGCCACACCATAATATCCTAGGGGGAATAGATTCATTCCAGAAGATGATATTAACAGTGACGGTATCTGGCCTGGAAATAAGAATAAAAATACATTTATTCCATCCATGTCCCTGAGCCTGGGGTAATTCGCCCAGAACCTATCCAGACTAGACATGAGCTTAAATCTGACATCATAGCTCTGTCTGTCTGGTAGGTTTATAATGGCCAGGATGTCAGCTGGTATGAACCCCATCTGGTGACACAGGAGCTCCCTCACCACAAACCTCCTGTCTGGGAGATCTTCCTTGGAGCCTCGGCGTTTGAACCTCACCACATTACTCCTCTTAAACGCCTGGCCCGTGTAGTGAGTGCCAGAGGTGAAGGACGGAGTGCCACGGCTCCAGGCGTTTCTGGGAGGTTCCTGACGGGGCGTACTGCCATGGTTATCAGGGTGAGAGTCTGCTATAGATGGTCCTGTCGCACCTTGTGTGCCTGATGTTAACAGAGGGAAATCACATACATTACTTTGTGCAGCTTGCTGCCCCCCATCCACCTCTATGATATCATCAGGATCTAAAATCCCATACAGACTGTGTATTATCTACAGCCCCCTCAGGTACATTCACAGCATCATCACTAACCCCAATGTGTGCCCCAACAACAGAGCTCTGTTGTGTCACTGCATCACCCTGACACATGGATATATATGTCCACTGTCCTGCTGCTGCACAGTCTCTGTCCTGCCACCACCTGTTATGTGCCACAGGTAAGTAACAGGTGCTGTTAATTACACAAATTAGAGAAGCATCACATGATTTTTCAAAGGGTGCCAATACTTTTGTCCACCCCCTTTTTTATGTTTGGTGTGGAATTATATCCAATTTGGCTTTTTGACAATTCTTTTTGTGGTTTTCCATTGACAACAAATTAAATAAAGATATTATTACCAAAGCATTTGTGATTGCAATCATTTTCTGGAAGAAATTGAGTATTATCTGACAGAATTGCAGGGGTGCCAATACTTTTGGCCAGCACTGTATATTCTTGTAAATAGGGGGTAGTATTATAGTAGCTATATTCTCGCTCATAGGGGCAGTATTATAGTAGTTATATTCTTATTCATAGGGGCCATATTATAGTAGTTACACACATGGACAAAATTGTTGGTGCCACTCGTTTAATGAAAGAAAAACCAACAATGGTCACAGAAATAACTTGAATCTGACAAAAGTAATAATATATAAAAATTCTCTGAAAATGAACAAATGAAAGTCAGACATTGCTTTTCAACCATGCTTCAACAGAATTCTTTAAAAAAAGAAAACTCTTGAAACAGGCCTGGACAGAAATGATGGTTCCCTTAACTTAATATTTTTTTGCACAATCTTTTGAGGCAATCCCTGCAATCAAACGATTCCTGTAACTGTCAATGAGACTTCTGCACCTTTCAACAGGTATTTTGGCCACTCCTCATGAGCAAACTGCTCCAGTTGTCTCAGGTTTGAAGGGTGCCTTTTCCAGACATCATGTTTCAGCTCCTTCCAAAGATGCTCAATAGGATTTAGGTCAGGGCTCATAGAAGGCCACTTCAGAATAGTCCAATGCTTTCCTCTTAGCCATTCTTGGGTGTTTTTAGCTGTGGGCTTTGGGTCATTATCCTGTTGCAAGACCCATGATCTGCAACTGAGACCAAGCTTTCTGACACTGGGCAGCACATTTCTCTCTAGAATCCCTTGAAAGTCTTGAGATTTCATTGAACCCTGCACAGATTCAAGACACCCTGTGCCAGATGCAGCAAAGCAGCCCCAGAACATAACAGAGCTTCCTCCATGTTTCACAGTAGGGACAGTGTTCTTTTCAAGATATGCTTCATTTTTCCATCTGTGAACACAGAGCTGATGTACAGTACAGACCAAAAGTTTGGACACACCTTCTCATTCCAAGAGTTTTTTGTATTTTCATGACTATAAAAATTGTAGATTCACACTGAAGGCATCAAAACTATGAATTAACACATGTGGAATTATATACTTAACAAAAAAGTGTGAAACAACTGAAAATATGTCTTATATTCTAGGTTCTTCAAAGTAGCCACCTTTTGCTTTGATTACTGTTTTGCACACTCTTGGCATTCTCTTGATGAGCTTCAAGAGGTAGTCACCTGAAATGGTCTTCCAACAGTCTTGAAGGACTTCCCAGAGATGCTTAGCACTTGTAGGCCCTTTTGCCTTCACTCTGCGGTCCAGCTCACCCCAAACCATCTCGATTGGGTTCAGGTCTGGTGACTGTGGAGGCCAGGTCATCAGGCGTAGCACCCCATCACTCTCCTTCTTGGTCAAATAGCCCTTACACAGTCTGGAGGTGTGTTTGGGGTCATTGTCCTGTTGAAAAATAAATGATGGTCCAACTAAACGCAAACTGGATGGAATAGCATGCCACTGCAAGATGCTGTGGTAACCATGCTGGTTCAGTATTCCTTCAATTTTGAATAAATCCCCAACAGTGTCACCAGCAAAGCACCCCCACACCATCACACCTCCTCCTCCATGCTTCACGGTGGGAACCAGGCATGTAGAGTCCATTCGTTCACCTTTTCTGCGTCGCACAAAGACACGGTGGTTGGAACCAAAGATCTCAAATTTGGACTCATCAGACCAAAGCACAGATTTCCACAGGTCTAATGTCCATTCCTTGTGTTCTTTAGCCCAAACAAGTCTCTTCTGCTTGTTGCCTGTCCTTAGCAGTGGTTTCCTAGCAGCTATTTTACCATGAAGGCCTGCTGCACACAGTCTCCTCTTAACAGTTGTTGTAGAGATGTGTCTGCTGCTAGAACTCTGTGTGGCATTGACCTGGTCTCTAATCTGAGCTGCTGTTAACCTGCGATTTCTGAGGCTGTTGACTCGGATGAACTTATCCTCCGCAGCAGAGGTGACTCTTGGTCTTCCTTTCCTGGGGCGGTCCTCATGTGAGCCAGTTTCTTTGTAGCGCTTGATGGTTTTGGCCACTGCACTTGGGGACACTTTCAAAGTTTTCCCAATTTTTCGGACTGACTGACCTTCATTTCTTAAAGTAATGATGGCCAATCATTTTTCTTTACTTAGCTGCTTTTTTCTTGCCATAATACAAATTCTAACACTCCATTCAGTAGGACTATCATCTGTGTATCCACCTGACTTCTGAACAACACAACTGATGGTCCCAACCCCATTTATAAGGCAAAAAATCCCACTTATTAAACCTGACAGGGCACACCTGTGAAGTGAAAACCATTTCAGGTGACTACCTCTTGAAGCTCATCAAGAGAATGCCAAGAGTGTGCAAAGCAGTAATCAAAGCAAAAGGTGGCTACTTTGAAGAACCTAGAATATAAGACATATTTTCAGTTGTTTCACACTTTTTTGTTAAGTATATAATTCCACATGTGTTAATTCATAGTTTTGATGCCTTCAGTGTGAATCTACAATTTATATAGTCATGAAAATACAGAAAACTCTTGGAATGAGAAGGTGTGTCCAAACTTTTGGTCTGTACTGTACCTTGCCAAAAATTTAGATTTTTTTTTGTCTGCTCTGTCCATAGGACATTCTCCCAGAAGCTTTGTGGCTTGTCAACATGTAGTTTGGCAAATTACTTTTGTCAGATTCAAGTTATTTCTGTGACCATTGTGGGTTTTTCTTTCATTAAACGAGGGGTACCAACAATTTTGTCCACGTGTGTATATACTTGTACATAGGAGCAGTATTATAGTAGTTATATTCTTGTACATAGGAGCAGTATTATAGTAGTTATATACTTGTACATAGTAGGTAGTGTTATAGTAGTTACAGTTAGGTCCATAAATATTTGGACAGAGACAACATTTTTCTAGTTTTGGTTCTGTACATTACCACAATGAATTTTGAAGTTTAGACTTTCAGCTTTAATTCAGTGGGTTGAACAAAACGATTGCATAAAATGTAAGAACTATAAAGCATTTATTACACACAATCCCCTTCATTTCAGGGGCTCAAAAGTAATTGGACAAATGAAATAATTGTAAATGTTGGCAATGACTGCCTGAAATCTTGAACTCATGGACATCACCAAACGCCGCTGCTGCGTTTCCTCCTTGTTAATGCTCTGCCAGGCCTTTACTGCAGCGGTTTTCAGTTGCTGTTTGTGGCCTTTCTGTCTGAAGTTTAGTCTTTAACAAGTGAAATGCTGCTCAGTTGGGTTGAGATCAGGTGACTGACTTGGCCATTCAAGAATATTCCACTTATTTACTTTAAAGGGAGTCTATCAATAGAAAAACTTTTTAACTAATGGCATGTTGGAATAGTCTTTAAGAAGGCTATTCTACTCCTACCTTTCATTCTTGTCCACCGTTTCTGATAAAATCCGTCTCTTCTATTATGCTAATGACAATCACAGAGCACCATGAGCGTTCCCCCTGTGCCCTGAGCACCCCCCACTTCATAACTTTCCACCGCCCCTTAGCTCATCGGACGCAGCGCTGTAACAGAACACAGGAAAATGGCAGCTCGGGCAGAGCCGACTGCGCATGCCATTTTCCGGTGGTCTGTTACAACGCTGCGTCCGATGCCTGCGAAAGAGCTAAGGGGCGGTGGAAAGTTATGACGCGGGGGGTGCTCGGGGCACAGGGGGAACGCCCCCGGTGCTCCGTGATCGTAATTAGCATAACAGAAGAAACGGATTTTATCAGAAATGGCGGGGAGAAGAGAAGAATGGAAGGTAGTAGTAGAATAGCCTTTTTAAAGGCTATTCCAATGTGCCATTAGTTAAAAAGGTGTTTTTCTAATGATAAACTCCCTTTAATAAACTCCTGGGTTGCTTTGGCTTTATGTTTTGGGTCATTGTCCATCTGTATTATGTATCAGTTTGGCTAAATTTGGCTGGGTTTGAGCACACAATATGTCTCTGAATACCTCAGAATTCATCCGGCTGCTTCTGTCCTGTGTCACATCATCAATAAACACCAGTGACCCAGTGCCACTGGCAGCCATGCATGCCCAAGCCATCACATTGCCTCCGCCGTGTTTTACAGATGATGTGGTATGCTTTGGATTATGAGCTGTACCACGCCTTCGCCATACTTTTTTCTTTCCATCATTCTGATCTTGGTTTTTTTGTCCAAAGAATGTTCTTCCAGAACTGTGCTGGCTTTTTCAGATATTTTTTAGCAAAGTCCAATCTAGCTTTCTGATTCTTGAGGCTTATGAGTGGCTTGCACTGTGCAGTGAGCTCTCTCTATTTACTTTCATGCAGTCTTCTCTTTATGGTAGATTTGGATATGCCTACATCCTGGAGAGTGTTGTTCACTTGGTTGGCTGTTGTGAAGGGGTTTCTCTTCACCATGGAAATTATTCTGCGATCATCCACCACAGTTGTCTTCCATGGGCGTCCAGGTCTTTTTGCATTGATGAGTTCACCAGTGCTTTCTTTCTCAGGATGTACCAAACTGTAGATTTTGCCACTCCTAATATTGTAGTAATTTCTCAGATGGTTTTTTTCTGTTTTCGCAGCTTAAGGATGGCTTGTTTCACCTGCATGGAGAGCTCCTTTGACCGCATGTTTTCTTCACAGCAAAATCTTCCAAATGCAAGCACCACACCCCAAATCAACTCAAGGCCTTTATCTGCTTAATTGAGAATGACATAACAAAGGAATTGCCCACACCTGCCCATGAAACAGCCAAAGAGTCAATTGTCCAATTACTTTTGGTCCCTTTAAAAACAGGGTGGCACATGTTAAGGAGCTGAAACTCCTAAACCCTTCATCCAATTTTAATGTGGATACCCTCAAATGAAAGCTGAAATTCTGGACTTTATGTCCATGTCCATTATATAACTATAACTTGAATAGGTTTCAGTAAACAGGTAAAAAAAAAACTAAATTTGTGTCAGTGTCCAAATATATATGGACCTAACTGTATATTCTGGTACATGGGGGGCAGTATTATAGTAATTATGTTCTCATTCATAGGGGGCAGTATTATAGTAGTTACACAGCAGTGATTCTTTACTGTATACCGCTCAATACACTGTGTTTACTGTTTGAGCGGATTTATATATTATCCCCCATGCTACATTGGTCAGGGCTAATGGTAATCAATCGGTTACATACAAGGCTCTTTATCAAATCTGACCTGTGTTTCCAATCCCCATTTATGCATATCGTTTCTATTAAGTCTATAATACTATAACTAATGCTAGTAATAATTTATGACATCATTACTGTCTAATATAAATACTTTTACTGCTACCAGGAATCCTCTCTCCTCGACTTTCTTTTTATGGAAGTAGAAAAAAAAAATGTCTTGTCTTTCTCCCACGACGTCCTGTATGTCAAGTGAATTACGGGGAGAGAAAGGGCCTCACCCAAATCTGGTATAAAGCTCAATTTGGGACGACCTTTCCCTGGCCGGTCTCTGTCTTCCATCATTGTGAGGAGCGCAGCTGTTACAGGACAAGCTGCTGTTCCTAAATCTCAGCCTCCGGGATATCAATTTAAGGGCTGATGTCATTTCTGCAGTCCGGCAGTGATAAATGAGTTGAGTTCAGATGCGCTGGTAGGAATACGAGGACTACGCCATTCTTCACTTGACATCTTGGAGCTGAAGTAAAAATAACGGGACGATGATTTCTGTGATCAAGGTCTATTGGCAACACCCAAGGGTGGATTTCACATTCGGGATCCAAGTATCAATTCTTTTCTCCTTCACGTAATTACAGGCGCCTGGAAGTTCTTACCAACTGGCGGTCGGAAAAATTGGGTGGACATTGGGGAGAACTTCAAAGACAGCGTCCTAAAGGCGACTGCAGATAAATGCGTCTTGAGTCATTGCTATCAAATGGACCTATAGCTTAATGCTGTAAGTGATGTCACTTCTGTGGCTTGACAAGTACACAGTGTAGTCCCCTGGAGCGGGGGAGGGCATGTACGGCGAGGGATTTCCAAATGTTGATGATATGATGCATATGAATTGCAGACGTTGAGGTTTGGAGTAAGTTAATCTTAATTGTAAGTAATAATCAAGTGGCTATTGATTTAGAGAAACAAGAGATTTTTTTGGGGGGGGTGAAATAAAGCTCAAATTTAGAAGAAATTTTCATATAGGTCCCATGTTAGCAGCAGAGTAACTTCATATATGACCTTGGGGTCTAAGATTGTGAGAAGGTCCCTTGCGAGGGGGTTAATGTAGGGTTAAAATGCAGTTGGGCTCAGGGACAACTTTCCATGCAGACCTTGCGTTGACATCAGAAATACACCATACATAACACCTGGGGTCTTCAGGGGAAAATGTGCATGAACAGGGCCCCATGTAGGATTATAGCTTTCCATATAGGCTCGGTGTTGACGGCAGAGATGTGTTATATATGATACTCGGGGTTTTCAGAGTTTATGCATTATGGTGTTTGAAGTAGGTTTGAAATATAGTTGGATTTGTGGACAACCTTCCACAGACCCCATATCATATATGATCCCTATGGACCATCAGGGTACTCCAAACATTTGAGCTGGGGTTGATTTTAGGTACAGTTAGGGTGTCAGCCGTCTAAATATCTCTGTAGAGATGTGTCATGTGAGATGTCCTTCAGAGATGTCCTCAGATATGACCTGGAACCATCAAAGGGTTGATGTAGATCTGAACTGTCGCTTGGTAGAAGACATCTGTCATGTTCTGCTGCCGAGTTCTTACCTTAGGCCAGCGTCCCTCTCTCCTCACTGCTTTGGTTGGAAAGCCCATTCCCTCAGCTCTCCTTCATGGCATTCCGCTGGTCACTGCTGCCATCCTATTGGGACTTGTGGTGCTCCTTCTGGAGCGAGTACTTACTTGTTCTGAAAATGCCACCACACATGAATACACCCTTGCTCAAGCAAGTGTTCTTCTGACCAAGACTTAGGAAACCTTTTCCCACTGAACTGTGTCTGAAAGAAGTTCCTTTGGCTTCTGCTTTGTGCATCATGTTCATATATTTAGATTTTCTGTCTTGTCTTCTGACCACATCTATCCATCTGCTTCTCTTCTGAATTGACCAAACTCTACCTGCCGTGACCGTGGCCTGATTACTATTGTGAACAAACTCAAACTGCTCTGAGCTCCTCCCCCCTGACTACGACTGCCAAATAACGACTTAATACTCTACCCTGGTTTCATCTGCTGGTGATACCAGATATTATTTGCGCCTGAGTCCTGGGAGCCTGAGGCAGCGACCTGGGAACAAAGTGAAGATTACTGCATAGCAGGGTACTCCCTTTGACTGTAGTCCTGGACTTAGCATTCAGTCAAGTTCATTTGCACACAGAGGGTCCACATCAACTCTAGTAAGACTGTGACAGAAACTGTCCATATATGCAGGATCTTCATGGGAGCTGGTCCATTCTGGGATTTGCTGTAGGACAAGTTTCCATACTGGTATTGTGCTCACATATAATATCTCGAGTCTCAAGGAAAGGCCCTGCGCTGGGCTACGGCTGATGCTTTTATTTTCTTGCAAAGTATACATCAATGTATAATACTTTGACTTATGCTCCATTCTTTTTTTTTTTAACTAACTTTTGGTATAGTAATATTTTTTATGTCTACTTGCTGGCCAACATGTACAGTTAGCAAACACATCCACTAGGTGGCCCCATTACTCTATTAAGGAACACTAATGGGACATCGTCTTGGTTTTAATGAAGGCCTGAAGGCAAAAAGCCCAGGACTAAACATCTCAGCACCTCACATCCCAACATCAATTCCAAATGATGTGACATCAGTCCCAAAACATTACTATGAATTTCCATCCTCCCACCTGGCATTTACCTCCTCACACCTCCTGTCACACAGCCAAAGGCCATTAACCAGCGGAGCTCTCCACAACGCTCATTGCTGCTGGCGGACGAGATGGCGAAAATACAGGATTCCCCAGGAAAGTCACACTTCATTCCTGCAACAGTGTGTGACAATGCCAAGAGGCATGCAAGCGAGTGTGTCACACAACTGTAACACTATATACACAGTGCACAAGTGTAATAATGATATCTATCCATCTATCTTTCTGCTCTAGCTTCTCTCTATCTATCTATCTATCTATCTATCTATCTATCTATCTATCTATCTATCTAATCTCACCCAGCAGACTAGTGAGTGCAGCTCTGGAGTATAATACAGGATGTAACTCAGGATCAGTACAGGATAAGTAATGTAATGTATGTACACAGTGACTGTACCAGCAGAATAGTGAGCGCAGCTCTATAGTATAATACAGGATGTAACTCAGGATCAGTACAGGATAAGTAATGTAATGTATGTACACAGTGACTGCACCAGCAGAATAGTGAGCGCAGCTCTGGAGTATAATACAGGATGTAACTCAGGATCAGTACAGGATAAGTAATGTAATGTATGTACACAGTGACTGCACCAGCAGAATAGTGAGCGCAGCAGGGTACTCCCTGTATAATACAGGATGTAACTTAGGATAAGTAATTATGGATGTGTTGCCATAGAAAGACTGTCATGCATGGTATATCAACCACTTTGTCTTGTTTTGAGATCAAAACTGGATTACTGTTGTGTTAACACTAAAGAAGGGCATAATGGTTGTCAGGGGTTGTTGTCACATTTGAACACTAGATAAACCCCTAGGCTTGTTGGTACTGGGTAAATTGTAATGTTGTGGACACGGCTTCTCTTTTGTTTTTTTAATAAGACGTGGGGAGCTAAAACATTAAGGTTAATTTAGGTGTAAATTAAGTTGCTGGTTATCACTTGCTGCCTTGTGCACATTATAACCTCTAAGCACAGCATAGACAAAATATTAAGTAAATCTGCCTGCATGAGTCTGCTTCCACTTTGCAGGTCACTAAACTTTTGTGCAATGCTGTACGGAAATCTCTTATTTATTCACATCAATCAAAACCCCTTTTGAGATTACATCCTAATTGTACAATATCCTCATAGTTTATGGTTTAGTCACCAAAATACAGCTGCTATGAGCATAAATACAGCTACTATAACAATGCCCTCTACATACAAGAATATGACTACTGTAATACTGCCTGTGATGATTCTGCTTAAATATGGCTATAACTCAGAGATGTATTTTGATCTCTGGGTATAGTATCTCCCTTCTTACCTGCATTTGTTCATAATGTGCGCAGCTATAAGCCTAGGTGTATATTGGCAGCAGTAGCAACACTGGAACAATAGGGCTTTGTATCCATCCTAGCAGGGCTCCATTGAATTCATACACAGCCCTGAGTGATCAAAGAAAAATGCATGGCGCAGCCTGCACTGGTAGATCAGATATGGCTGATAACATTGTATCATTTCACTTGGTCTCAGCTCTTTACAAAGGATCTGGACTTGAGTGCATTATTCAATCAGACTTGCTGCCGCTGGTGACCTCATTCTGGGAGGTGGCATAAAGGGTATAAAAGATGAGGTAAGAGGCAATGGGAGGAGATTGTGCTGAGACTACAAGAGTTTACTGAGAGACTGTGATGAGAGCATGCAGTCTGGAATATACTGTGATGCCACATGTTAGGAGTTAATGCCACATGCTAAGAAGCCTCCACTGGTTATTTCACACATGACAGCGCAGGTGTGAGTGTTGGACTATAGAGCCACATCAAGGAGATGCGTGGTAAAGTAATTATTTCAACTTTATGCCTGTTTATTTTATTGTACTGTATATTGTAACTAGTAACTGTTAATGCTTGCATACATCTGCATATCTGTTCTGAACTGCATGTGTTAGATGTTAATACCGACCTGTTTAGGGGTTAATAAATATATAAAATTTAGAAATCTTGTCTTGTATTTATCTTGTGAACCCGGCACTCACTGGCGGTGAGTGTGGTTTTATATGAAAGAAGACTCAGGTGTGAGCCAAAGCGGTGTTGGCGCACTGAGGATCTTTCACACTGCCCCCTATGTACAAGAGTATAACTACTATAATACTGCTCCTATGTACAAGAATATAACTACTATACTACCTCCTATGTACAAGAATATAACTACTATAATACTGCTCCTATGTATAAGAATATAACTACTATAATACTGCCCCTATGTACAAGAATATAACTAATATAATACTGACCCTATGTACAAGAATATAACTACTATAATACTGCTCCTATGTACAAGAATATAACTACTATAATACTGCTCCTATGCACAAGAATATAACTACTATAATACTGCCCCTATGTACAAGAATATAACTACTATAATACTGCCCCTATGTACATGAATATAACTACTATAATACTGCCCCTATGTACAAGAATATAACTACTATAATACTGCTCCTATGTACAAGAATATAACTACTATAATACTGCCCCTATGTACAAGAATATAACTACTATAATACTGCTCCTATGTACAAGAATATAACTACTGTAATACTGACCCTATGTACAAGAATATAACTACTATAATACTGCTCCTATGTACAAGAATATAACTACTATAATACTGCCCCTATGTACAAGAATATAACTACTATAATACTGCTCCTATGCACAAGAATATAACTACTATAATACTGCCCCTATGTACAAGAATATAACTACTATAATACTGCCCCTATGTACATGAATATAACTACTATAATACTGCCCCTATGTACAAGAATATAACTACTATAATACTGATCCTATGTACAAGAATATAACTACTATAATACTGCTCCTATGTACAAGAATATAACTACTATAATACTGCTCCTATGTACAAGAATATAACTACTATAATACTGCTCCTATGTACAAGAATATAACTACTATAATACTGCCCCTATGTACAAGAATATAACTACTATAATACTGCTCCTATGTACAAGAATATAACTACTATAATATTGGCCCTATGTACAAGAATATAACTACTATAATACTGACCCTATGTACAAGAATATAACTACTATAATACTGCTCCTATGTACTAGAATATAACTACTATAATACTGCTCCTATGTACAAGAATATAACTACTATAATACTGCTCCTATGTACAAGAATATAACTACTATAATATTGGCCCTATGTACAAGAATATAACTACTATAATACTGACCCTATGTACAAGAATATAACTACTATAATACTGCTCCTATGTACAAGAATATAACTACTATAATACTGCTCCTATGTACAAGAATATAACTACTATAATACTGCTCCTATGTACAAGAATATAACTACTATAATACTGCTCCTATGTACAAGAATATAACTACTATAATACTGCTCCTATGTACAAGAATATAACTACTATAATACTGCTCCTATGTACAAGAATATAACCACTATAATACTGCTCCTATGTGAAAGAAGATAACTACTATAAGGAGCTCCATATATTCTTTAAAAAAATTATAATGAAAGGACAAGCTTCAATTAGGCAAATGCTTTCAGTACTACTCAGTTGTTCCTAATACTGTATTTACCATGCTGAGCAGCTCGAAGTGGATGGGACTCCAGTTCTGCTCCTTTCTGCCCCTTTCCATGATAAATGGTAGGAAAATCTCACCAATCTCAGCACTGGCCAAGAGATGAGGATCCTGAAAAGAGGACCCCCCCCCCCTATATTAAGTACAAATATGAAACTAGGACAAAACAACCTCTTTATAAGAGAAATTTAGTTGGTATTGTGAGGCAGCTGTTTGTCATCACATTACTTTTACCATGCTGTATAATCTTTTATGTTTATAGTAGATAGCTACAGTATTTTTAACCTGCTGTGGAATTTTTTTTATTTATATGGTGCTTCAGTACTTTTACCCTGCTGTAGAATATTGTAAGTATGTGGTGGGTCAATACTTCTACCCTGCCATATAATTTTTTATGTATATTGGGAGTTGGCACAGTACTTCCACCTTTTCATAGCACATTTCATGTCTATGGTGAGTCAGTACTTACTCTCTGCCATAGAATATTTACGTATATGGTGGGGTAGTATTTCCACCCAGTCATGCAATATTTTATGTATATGGTTGCTTAGTACTTCCTCCCTGCTATAGAATATTTTATGTAAATGGTGAGATGGTACTTTCACCCTGCCTTAGAATATTTTACATATATAGTAGGTTAATACTTCCACCCTGCCATAGAATATTTTATGTACAGTATATGGTGGGTTAGTACTTCCTATCTGCCATAGAATATTTTCTGTATATGGTGAGTTGGTACTTGAACCCTGCCTTAGAATATTTTACGTATATCGTGGGTTAGTACTTCCACCCTGCCACACAATATTTTATGTATATGGTGGGTTAGTACTTCCACCCTGCCATAGAATATTTTACGTATATGGTGAATTGGTACTTGAACCCTGCCTTAGAATATTTTACGTATATGGTGGGTTAGTACTTCCACCCTGCCACACAATATTTTATGTATATGGTGGGTAAGTACTTCCACCATGCCATAGAATATTTTACGTATATGGTGGATTAGCATTTCCATCCTGCCACACAATATTTTATGTATATGTGTGGGTTTGTACTTCCTCGCTGGCATAGATTATTTTATGTATATGGTGAGTTGGTACTTGCACCCTGCCATAGAATATTTTATGCATATGGTGTGTCTGTGAACCTCAGTTGTACCAGAAAATCAATAGCTTCAAAGACTAGGGTTACAAAAATCACCTCAGAAGTGGTAAATTCTCTTCCTCCACCATTCGACCTCACTGGCAATAATCATTGGAAGTGGATAGAGCCCAATTTATTTTCCCTCAAGTCGAATTAGTTCTTGCATTTCCGACAACGATTACTTTGGAAGCCTTAGCCTGGTGCATAGGCCCGGCTGCTGAAATGTCAACGGCTTCCTCGCACTCACCGCGCCGCTGCCTCACAATGAACAATCGCCACTCGCAGGACTGGAAAAATAAAATGTGTTTTCTTATGCGTACCGGGGCCGACCATAGGGAGCTGCGTTCATATACTTAACCTCAGGACTTCAATGAGGTCTACACCTGGAAAATTGTTTTAGTGCATGTATTCCGTCCCACAGTAGATCATCAATTATGTTTCAGCAGAAACATCTGGAGCAGGAGGCTGAATTATGGGCTAATATTAAACACAGAGATTTCCTTCAGCATCGCAGATTTGGTACTGCTGATTGTCGGAGACCAAGGGGCTCGCCAGCTGGATGGCCTCGGAGATTTATCTCACACAATACATGTCGGATGTGAACCATGGATGGAAGTGGAGGATTTTACTAGATGTTTTTGGTGAGAACAATATTTTGTTTCCACTGAGCATCAAAAAATTCATGTTTTTTGTATCCTTATCTACCATGTTTGGTGGGGTCTCCTATGCATTAAATGGAGTCTGTCACTTTCCCCAAGCATATTCAGCTATCACTACCGTATTACAGAGCACATTACACTGATACCCATGTACCTTTGATATGTATGTCATGCTTGTAAATTTGGACAAAAACAACTTTGTAGCAGTTGGTGCACTAGTGGTGGACCTTCAGCTCCCGGAGCACTGCTCTTGGCTACCATCGACTGCCTGTCAACCCCTGCTAGCGCAGCTATGACATCACCCATCCTTCAACAAGAGAAGTGCGCCCATGGCTGCAGGGAGAAGGGGATGTCCATATATACAACCAATAACATCATGGTGGCAGGAATTGGTGGTGGGATAGAAGTGGATTCAAGTGTAGATTTTGTGGGAAAGTTAGAGGAGCTCCAATTTTTGCTACTTGTCTAATAAACATCATTTACCACCTGTAAACCATAGTAAGGGTGGCGGAGCCTGTAAGTTTTTGTTATAACTTTTGGAACTTCCAGTACAGAGTAGTCACCTGGAGTTAGCAATGTAACATTGCTAGATGTCACTAGTCTCATGAAATGTGGTGTAGAGCTGTGTCATGTCAGCTCATCATGGCAGCAAACTCCGGTATATAATACTATAAAACAGGGAAGCCATGGTCCAAATCCAGACTCGGATAGTCAGCTGTCCACAACCCACAGACCTGCCGTCATAGATGAAATACAGGTCTGCCATCAGGAGCAGAACTACAAGAATGTGGTGGGGCCTGGAAGTGAAGAAGACCCAGGAGGAGTCATTATATAGATTTATTTATTTTTGTATTTTCTGGGGTCTGAATAAATTTCAGGGGTCTGGTGTGAGGTCTGAATGAGTTTAAGGGTTTGGTTTAGGTTCTGTTTGAGATTGGGGGTCTGATGTAAGATCTGAAAGAGTCTAGGGGTCTGATCTAAGGTGTGAAAGAGTCTAGGGGTGTGTTGTTTAGTCAGAATGAGTGCAAGAGCCCAGTCTGTGGTATGTCTGGACTGACTTTAGGGGTCTGCTGTAGGGTCTGAATGAGTTTAGAGGCTCGGTCTGGGGTCTGAATAATTTTGGGGATCTGGTTTAAAGTTAGATTGAGTTAAGGGTTAGGTTTGCAGTCTGTTTGAGATTAGAGGTTTGGTTCAGGGTCTGTTTTAGGGTTTGAATGAGTTTAGAGACCCAGTCTGGGGTCTGAATGAGTTTAGGGGTTCGGTTTATTGTCTGAACAAGATTAGAGGTCTGGTTTGGGGTCTGAATGAGTTTAGAGGTGTGATGTTTGGTCAGAATGAGTTCAAGAATCTGGTCTGGGGTATGTCTGGATTGAGTTTAGGGGTCTGCTGTGGGCTCTGAATGAGTTTAGGGGTCTAGCATAAGGTCTGAATAAGTGTGAGGGTTTGGTTTAGGGTCTGAAGTAGCTTATGAGTCAGTATCTCATTTGTTGTAGGAGGAGAGGTGAAATGATCAGTGTGTACAATGACATAGCAAAAACATAGTAAACCCAGGATTGTAAGGATTCCTAAATTCTGCAGTGTTAGTTGTGGGTGAGCAGGCGGCGGACACTGGGATATACACCAGGTAGCTCTGCAGCGTATTCCCCTCCCATAAGATATTCTATGACTTGCACCCTGTTATCATTACATTGAACTTGGAAAGCTCGGAGCCCAAATTTGGTTGTTACACAGGGGCCCCTATACACCATGCTATAGAGAAGAGGGTGGACACAGCTTATGTTTGGCTTTATCTTCCTTTGACGTAACATTTTGTGGTTCTCCTCCTCTTAGCAGAACTGAATAGAAATATAATAAATCAATGTAGAACTTTCCGTAAAAGCCCAGGACAAATACAAGGTGTAATGTGAGGACATGGCCTCTTGGTGGCAGCAGAGATCTAGTCTCTGTACAGTAATGGCAGTGTATAGGGGGTGCTCCACATAACCTGAACTCTCATCATTGGTGAAGAATGACTCTCACTGTCACTGTGTAATATCAGCACAGCATGTATTTTGTCCCCAGCGCCTGGTATCGGATAGTCGCCCCCTGCTGATAATTTACATCTTATTATTACATTACACTTATTATATAGTGGTGGTAGTGGATGATGAGCGGCCCCCATGTGCATTGTGGGACACAGAATGTTGTAGGATCCAATGCAGTATCTGCAGATTTCTGCAATGGAGCTTGTAAAGTGAATAATGCAGCTTTAGGGGGTCATACCCCAAAACATTGCCCCTTCATCTGTGCCAGTCACTGTGCCTATATAAGATACCTGCAAACCAATATCTCCATAGTACCAGCCACAGATGCCCCTATCCTCAGGGCCACAGCCGGGATTATCTTCACCCTGGGTTAAGATTCAGTTCACACTCTAAGGCCTATAGCTATAAAATCGTGCCAAGACAAAGTGGCTTGTTGGTGCCCGCCTGGCAGTCCGAGAATGGGGAATGTGCCCCACAAACCCTATTCCTAGGTATGACTTCTGCTTATCAGTGCCACAAATGCCCCATTACTCCCTGGTCGTAGAGGCCCCATCAATACCAGCCACAGGTGTCCATATCTGTAGAGTCGTAGCAAGGCTTTCCTTTACTTAGGGCAAAGATACAGCTGGTAGAGTGGCTTGTTGGTGCCATTTTTGGCAGCCCTGCATTTAGGTACACCCCTACATATCTGTGCCTCAGATGCCCCTATCAGTACCTGTCTCAGACGCCCCTATCAGTACCTGTCACAGATACCCCTATCAATAACAATCACAAATGCCCCTATCAGTACCTACCACAGATGCCCCTATCAGTACCTACCACAGATGTCCCTATCAGTACCTGTCACAGATGCCCATATCAATAACTATCACAGATGCCCCTATCAGTACCTACCACAGATGCCCATATCTGTAGGGTAGTATTGAGGCTTTCCTTCACTTATGCCCATACCTGCAGGCTTTACTAAAGTCATAGACTCAGCCCCCGTGCCTACCTACAGCACACACCTGCCTATCAATGCCTCAGATGCCCCTGTGACGCTGTATTTTCCCATCAGTACCTGTCACAGATGCCTCTATCTACAGGGCAAAGATTCAGTTCCCTGTCCAAACCCACCATCTAAATAAATTCACCATGGTGGGGTGCTGTGTTGGTGCCCCCTGGCACCCAGTACCCAAGGATCATGCCCCCCTGCCATCAGTCTGCAAAGAAAACCCCTGACTCGTAAAACACCGGCTACAAGACTCCAAGACCAAGTGCCCCCAGAATACTTGTCACAGATGTCTCCCTCTTGTGGCTTTACTTGGGAATTGCAGGTGGATTTTTCCTGAAGGATAGTAAATGCCTGACTGATGATCACCTCTTGTGAGTGACCTTAGCACAGGCTGTCAGGGCGTGCTGGGAGTTGTAGTTTCACCACAGCTGGGAAGCCACCGGTTGGAGACCATTGCATTAGGGCTCTCTTTGCCTTCACTGTTCAGCGGGAAGGTTGGTGAAGGTCTTACAAGAATATAGGGTGGGGGAGCGACAGGTAGCGTTCCAGGAGGTGACATCGAGAAGTTATTACAATTCAATTACTAGAGATCCGACCGTCTCTGGGGGTCTGTGCGCCCCCCGCTGTTACCTGTCACACTCCACAGACAGGTGATGAATCCGGCCTGATAAGCTCCAGTGAATAATAAACTTACTGTAATGGGATTTACTCCATGATGGACAGATCTCCAGGAGCTTAGAGGAAATGACCTGAACACCCCCTCCCCTGTTATATTCAGTCTACGGATTATCTATCTGCGGCCCCCTCCTTTATAACCAGACCTGACAAGTATGGTGGTGTTTATGGACGGTACCTCATTTAACCCCTGTGGGACCAAACCGATGACTGCACTTGTAATCCGGGCAATACATAAGGTTTGGCATTAAAGGAATGTTATGGAAATTTATGGTATATGGGGCGACCTAAGGTCGTGATGGAGGGGTGTGCAAATTTGTGGCCAACTCACTGGAAGGCTGGACACTACCTACGAGTTTGCCAGTGGTCTGGACCCTGCTGATCAAAAATGAATGGTATATCCACTTGGACTGGCCCACCAGGGGTATTAGTTTGACTGCAAAGCCTCAGAATAGCTTCCTCTGGTGGGCTCAAGAAGACCAAGTCCAATGTTCCTTGCCATGGGCCCATTTTGCCCAGCCCATTTTAAGGGGGCTTCATCACTAGTCAAATCGACCAGGAGCTGCACTAATTTACATATCTCATGCTTTACTTGGTGGCATAAAGTGTTAGCATACAAAGTATTGCCCCCTACTGGTGAGGAGGTGGGTACTCCATTGTGCGTCAGTCATTTGAACCCCTCAACATAATGGAAAAACCCCTGTAGACCACCAGAGAAAAAACTGTCACTCTAGACCGCCAGGGAAAAAACGTTAGAAGCCACTCTAGACCAGAGAAAAAACTTCTTAGTTACTCTAAATGTCCAGGGAAAAACACTTAAGTCACTCTAGACCACCTGGGAAAATCTCCTGAGCCACTCTCCAGAGGAAAAAAAAACCCTGCTGATTCACTCTAGACCACCAGGGATAAGACTCCTAAGCAGGTATAGACCACAGGAAAACAAGAATTCTTGAGTCACTCTAGACCACCAGGGAAAAAAATTAAATTGATCTACCTAGACACTTACAATAGTTTTTGGCTGCAATAATCTGCGTTGTATCAGATAACTGTGACTATCGCAGACCACCCATGATGCAGGAAAAAACCATATCATTCCCCTAGACTACCAAGATTTTTACCCTTAACTTCTTCACATATATAAAGCGAACCAGGATAAAACTTATTATTAACCTATTCCCATAAAATAGGTTAATGCACCAAATTATCTTAACCAAATTATCTTATGTGCACCAGTTATTTAGACCCCTTGCTACCCTTGACCACTGATGATGCTGCCTTAAATCATATAACACTCCTCGACTAACAATGTTTTCATCTTTACTACTTCACTGCCATAGAACACCTGACATAAAACTCTGAAGCCACTCTAGACCACCAGGGACATAGAATTTATCCATGTGTCCATATACATAAAATACTGTAACTGTTGGCTCCGAATAAGCAATTGTACAGCAGGTATTTAACGCCAGGGATATTACCACTTACTATTAACATTTTTTGGTCACTCTAGTCTACCAGGGAGTACCATATACCTGTAACTACCCCAGACTACCAGTGATGCAGACATTAACCATAACATTATACTAGACTACCAAGATTTTTACCACGTAACCTTCTGTGCACCTGGTATTTGAAAACCCCTCACTACCCTAGACCATTGTGGATGCTAGTATTTAACCACATCTCTACCCTAAACTCCCAGGGCTATTACCATTAACACTTTCACTTACATAGACAAATACAAATCCTAAATCTCTCTAGACCACGAGGGATATATTTTTACCCCATATGCCCATATACATAAAATAGCTCAACAACACTCAGCTGAGCTTTGGGGTGGTGTTGGGGGGAAGTTTTGGCACCTCTGGATGCACGCCTATGATAATTGTCTGATACTGCATCTCTATCACCCATGTTAGTAAATGGGTGTTGCAATTGTTGCAAAAAAGTCAAGCAATGTTTGACTTTTTTTGTGACAAGAAGTTTGGGTCACCCTTGGGGTTGCAATGCGACTCCATTTACTTACATGAGCGAAGGTGTCATGGCGATCTTTGCTCTTACAACGGAAATGGCGCGTAAAGTCACCGTGTGGCCCTAGCCTAGGGGTGTGTGAGATCCTAAATATTTAGGCACCGCACGCCACAAATACACAAGATAATTATATAGGGTCTATGGCACCTATAGGGGGTGGGGTATAATATTTGCCGCATCTTTTTGGATTTACAGATGAATTGAGTGGAGCATACGCCGCTCAGTTAACCCTTTATTGGCTGCTTTCCCCATACATTTGAGAATAGTTTTATTCCCCCCCACCCCTGGCTTGTTCCTGTAGGATCGCTCTTCCCGTTAATAAACAAGGGGGGTATTATGAAGTGCCTATGAAGTATATATAAGGGCTATTATTCTGACCCTTCACAGGTAGCTGACAGATTTATGGGGAAAATTAAGGCGGTGTAATCTGTTTAAAAGATTTTTGAGCTCTGCAGTTCAGCGAACACACACGGGAACAAAAAAAATCCTGCTCCAGGCGGCAGTAAAAGGCGCGGCGCACAAAACGGTCATTTGTGCACGTTCTATTCCCAGGCTGATGGCGAGCTAGGTTTGATGGACTTTGTTGGTTGAAATATAACTCTGGTTTATGGAAGCCATAAAGGGCTGTCATCTGAGAGGAACCCGGAGGGGGACGGGAATCTCTTTGCATAATTGCTATTTTTTACCGCATTAGGTGGCGTTTTTCACACAATCCTGACACTGACGTGTTACTTTAAATGAGCCACACTGTGGCTATGGGGGTCTCGCCCGGGGCAGGGTTGAGGTCAGGAAGGGCAGAATAATAGAAATTTCATTCTTCTACTCGGTTGTTGCTTTTGCAACAAGTAGTGATGTAGCAGGGCTGAATGTGTTGTTTTCCTGATTCTTTTGAGTTTAGATATTGCAGCTGGCTTAACTGAAGTCCTGTGTGAAACCTGACATTATACTGTATGTTACACTATTGGGATGCGTCACAAACTCAGCTCTGCTACACCTGTATACAATACACCCTTCATAGATGGAATCAAGCTCAAAACCGCCAAGTAACAATGCTGATCGCTGAGCGACTTGCTGCAATAAATCCCCCTCCATCTGTCCTATTTAAATTATAGTACCAGAGATTCCTATCTACAGAATAGGGAACAAGCGTCTGATCGGTGGGGGTCCGGCTGCTGGGACCCCCAGTAATCTCAAGACTGCAGACTGAAGACCTGTAAGTTCCTATGACTCCTCCATGTGAATTGAGCAGTGGCATGCACGTATGGACACTGCTCCATTTACTTCCATAGGACAGCCGGGATCACAGCGAGTCTTGGCAAGTGCCAGGGCCCCCAGTGCCTGGTATGGATGTCAGCTCCCTGACCCTTTTCTGCACCAGGTACACAACACGCAGCACATCAATACTCACCGTTCCCTGGGCCATTACCAGTGCAGTGAGCGCCTCCATCTGTACTATGTGGGGGCATAAAGGGACAACATACTGTGTGGGTGCTACATTATACTATGTGGGGTGCCGCTGAACTAGATATTCTACTGTGGGGGACACTAAGAAGGCACTATCCACCATAGCCACGATTCCAGTAGGTGATGAGCAGCAAAAACACTTGGAGGGTCCAGACAAACCTGTAGCCAGTCCCATAGAAAGTAATGGAGTGGTGACCGTACGTGTGCACCAACCAATCCAGTCAAGAAGTTTTGGCCACTGCTGGGTTCCCAGCAGTCAGACCATCGAGCGAACGCATGAAATTTGCAGACATAGTGCACACATTTTTTTGGTTGTGAACCTTGTATGTGATTTGCTGTTGCATGTCCAAAGTCCCCGTATATCCCTAGTCCTGACACTACTTGCAGCCAAATAGCAATCTAAAATAATTGCAAGACTTTAATGCGGCATTTTTTGGCTGCACGACCAAAGCCGCCATGTATCCCTAGTCCAAACCTTATAATGTGTTACACATCTGACCCCCTACCCCAGTAACATACATCGCAGAAGCTGGATCATCCTGACTGATTTGCCTTAATTCCTTCAGCAGAACCTCACACAGACAACCATTATCTTCCCCATCATCGCTGTCTTCACCCGACTTGGCCTCCATTACCAGCCGCGCCATTCAAGAACACGGAGGCTGGTTTTACAGTCATTGACATGTCATAACAAGGGAACCGATGGCTTTAATGAGTTAAGTGAAAACACGTGGTGAGAAAATCCGCAATGTACAATAACCAATTCCATATTTACAAGAGAGGGGTGGCGGATCACAGTGTGAAATGTAGACATGTAAATGGAATGTGAATGAGGACTAGTAAAACTAAAGGAGTGGGTGTAACATGGGGCGAGAATGGAGATGCCCGAGTACGCCTCGTAGTCAAAGTGGACAAGCACAGGGCCATATAAAAGGTTTAAGCGAATGTCCAACCTTTCCTCTTCCTGTGGTTTTTTGGTCAATAATTCTGTGCTGAATATTTTTTAATATTTCTGTATAGGACCACTGCTAGTATATTATCTTTAACCCCTTCTTGCCACAGTCATTTTTCGATTTTCCATTTTTTTATTCCTGCCTTTCAAAAGCCATAAATTCTTTATGTATAACTTATAAAGTTGTATGAGGGCTTAATATTTGCGGGACAGATTGTATTTTATAATGGTACCATTTATTATTCTGTAAAATGTACTGGGAAGCTGGAAAAAAAATTCAGAATTAGAATTATAGGAAAATTGCATTTGTGAGATTTTCTTAAAGGGGTTGTCAGGGGGAAAAATGTATTTTTTAAATGGGCCGGTGGAGGGTGAAAAATTTTTGAAAAAAGCATACTCACCTGTCCCTGGTGCTCCGGTGCTTCTCAGCGTGGTCTGGTCCTACAGCTCTGTTGTTTTCTTCCAGTAGAAGTCCCCACCACACGTGACCACTGAGGCCATTCAGCGGCCTTAGCAGAAGGGCTCCAGGACGTCACAGCAGGCGAGGAATTCCACTTTATGAAGACAGCTGAGCAGCAGGACTGCGCTGGGAGGACACCGGAGCGCCGGGGACAGGTGAGTATGGTTTCTTTTTCTTTTTCACCTCCCCCGGCCTATTTAAAAAATACATTTTTTGCCCAGGTAATCCCTTTAAGGGCTTCGTTTTTAAGGCATTGACTGGTCAGCCAAAATTACACCTGTATTCTTATAAGGTTATGATGAAATCAAATTTATGTCGCTTTTGTTACCTTTTACCACCTTAAAAAATCCAAAACTTTGAAAAAAAAAAAAAAGTTGAAAGTTGCCATATTTTGACACTGATAACTTTTTTATATTCCGGCATACAGTGCTGCATAAGGCATCTTTTTTAGCCAGATGTACTTTTTATGTCTACCATTTTGGGGAATGTCTGATGCATTGCGGTGTATTGTAAAATTCAGAATGTTCGAGCCTAGCATAGCCTGTAATAGAAGCAAATGAATGACAAGCCGGGGAGCCTTCAATAGTATTGGATTGCTGCCCTTTCAATCTCATTTCTGGGAGGCGGTGATCACCATGAACATGGCAGAACCCATGCACTGCTGGTAAAAGGTACCTATATCACATTTGACCTAGGCATTTGTAGGGTCATTGTGGGCATTGCCACCGGTCATTGACCTCAGCTCCTGAGCAGCCGCCATGTTTCCAGCCCCTTAAACTGGAATGGTCCTTTGATGAGAATGATGCATGCAATAGGAGACATCTCTGAGGGGTGCCATATGATGTATAAGTCATTGATGGAGAAGGGTACTAAGGCAAGTTATAGCCCCCCCTAGTTTAGGGATCTTGCATTTGCAAAGAACTAGTCACAAGGACTCTCTCAGGTCACCGATGGGACTTTGTGGTTGTGAATGAGTTAAAAAACAGCAAGCCAATATGACCTTAGGTGCTATATCTGGTCACCAGCTTCACTGGCCGTCGTGCATTAGAACAATTGACTTCCTGTCCGCACACATTGCCGGCCGCCTGACATAGGGATGTAATTATGAAGTAGTAGACAGAAGGATCCAGATAAGGGCGACATTATATCAGAATTCACTGTGAAGTCATGGACTTGGCCACATGTCAGGAGTCTGCGTGTTGGAAGCCTTTCATGTGGTTTGTTGTGGAAGGGTCCTTAAACTCACGACAGACGGGCGGTTACGGAGACCTACTGCCAGGAGGCTTGATGGGTGGCGGTGGACATTCCAGGATATGAGGGGGGGCAAGGAGTAAAATGAAAATTATGTTCCTAAACCTCAGATCCTCAGAACTGACAGATTAACATATTATGAGGTTGGTATGTACTGGGGATCGCAATGGCCACTGTGCACCCAGAGTGCAATGAAAGTATGTGGGTCTAGAATCTACAAATATGTCCTTCGTTACTTCTCCTTTTGGCTGGGCATGTCTAGAGATGTTTGTTACAAGATGATCAGCTTTTAAAGATAATACTGTTTTGCTCTGTGTGTCTATGTGTGGCCACCTAGTGGTTGTGTTGTGACTTGCGGTCAGCATGCTGTGATATTGTACTTAAATTTGAGCTAAGGTAAGGGTGGTCACGTTTGTACTACATCTATAAAATCCAGGACTGGATTATCGGAATTCTGGATTATATCTACAGATGATGACCTGACAATGGACTGAAATGTTTCTTATGACCCACCTGTGACATTTCTGTCCTAATGGTAATGGTATTGCAGATAACCAGGTCAGATGTTCTTGACCGTCTCCTGTTCTGCCACTACCGGAGATAGGAGGCTCTCCAATCATTTCTGACATGGCACAATTTTATGTCACCTCCCCCCAGATTAGCAGGAGTTGGAGACCACTGGCTGCCATATTGATAGAATGACACTATATATAAGATTATGTCTCTGTCAGATATACGGCAGATATAGTAGTGCACTCTAATGAAAACATAATGGACCTCTTTAAAGTCAATGGGGTCCATTGGGCATTGTTGGCATTTGTCACATCAGTGATCCGGCACTTATACAATACTGGAGCTTACCTGCTGATTGATGGGGGTCCAACCGATATAACCCTCACTAGTGATTGGCGCACCTTGTGAAATTCATCTTGCAATTATTAATAAGATTCACCAGGAAAGCTTGTATGATCCGAAACAGAAGTGCAGGATAAAGTTGTTTATTATACTCTCGGATCTATTTAGGCCCCACAGTATAATAAGTGGGGGGGGGGAGTGTGAAAAACAAAACTTCTGACCTAACTTGTCATCATCCCCCACATAACCACTGAGGTCTGTGATTAGACAGATAAGATGGCGGACAGTCTACAAAGAAAGCCAGAATGCCAGAGGATGCCGAAGCAGAGCCCAGTAAAGGTGAGTAAATGGTTTTATATGTTTACACATCTTCCTTATACGGACAATTGACCACCATTTTGATGGATTGAGACAAGGTCAACCCCAAAAATTTCTGGTTTGATGAAAAATTCACAAACTCATCTTGTTAGAAACTGGTTTGCCCAACACTAACCCCATCAGTCACGAGCATAGGGTTTCCATATACCCAGTATGACTAGAGATGCAAGTCGCTCATGTGGTGCTGCTCCATTCACTTGGTAAAGATAGCCAAGTACAGCACTCAGCTATCTTCAACAGTGCAACAGATGAATGGAGCTGAAACACACATGCAAAACCTGCCCCTCCATTTGTGCTGGAGAAATGGGACCCCCATGCTTGTGATTGGTGGCCACAGTGGTTGGACCCCCACCAATAGGCAAGTTATCCCCTATACTGTGGATTACCGAAACAGTACAGGGTGACTAAAAAAGAATGATGCAAAGATGGGCAAACCTCGCGAGATTCGATTCGATGAATATTAGTGAGGTTCAGCCCTCCAGTTTGGTTCAGCCCAAACCAGAAGTGACATTATTATACTCTGAGTTCTCTTCAGACCCCAGAGTATAATAAGTGGAGGCCCAGCGGAGGTGATAAACACAAAAAAACATTTATACTTATCTTACCTTACCTCTCCTGGGCATCCTTGCGGTGTTCTGAGGTTCCCCAGTGTCCTCTTCCAGCCATTGGCTGACGTCACCCAGGGAGTCACCGCGTGACGTCAGCCAGATGTTGTACGAGAATGCTGGGAGACTGCCAGATGCCAGGAGGATGCCTAGGAGAGGTGAGACAAAGTGAGTATAAATGTTTTACTCACCACCCTTGGGTCTACACATATAGTCTGGGCTATGACAAGACCCTAGAATATAATAGTCTTTTGTGGGTGACAAACCCCCAAAAGTTTCGGGTCCAGGTCAAGTCCAAAACTTTTGGAAAATTATGGTTGAATCTGTTTCAATCTGAATCGGTTCACTCATTCCAAGTATAATGGTCCCCCAGTCCCTGAATTACTTCAATAATCCACATTTGCTGGCAGTTGTTCGGGAGAACGGAGAGTCGGGTGGTGGCTACACCCCCTATCTGCAAGACCACACCTAATATGGGGCCTGTCACACCCCTTTTTGTGACGTGTCTGGCACATAACACAACACGTCACGTAGAGAATACCAGAGGGCCCAGTGGATACAGGAGAATGCCGCTGGATTTGGGAGATTTGTCAACTCTTTTGGGATTCTGGAGGTCACCCCTTATTTCGGGAGACTCTCAAACATTCCAGGAGAGTTGGCAAGTATGGTCTTATGTGCCACAAAAAATTCCCGTTTCCAAGAAATGGTTTTTGTAATACACATTTTATTTTTTACAATTTCCGTGAACACCATCGACTTCTTTGACAACAATTCTGCACTTTCAGGTGTCTGTCGGAGGCAAAGTTACGACAAGGCTTTATATTAAGCGAAGCATGTTTTTGGAGCGTTCGCTATTATTGTGGTACGTGCCTATCAATCACAAGCGTGCGAGATCCCAAGCGTAAACTGCCTGAAAACAGCAGCGGGATTCTTTTTTTTTTCTATCTGTCTACCGTGAATTGCATTAACACCTGCTGGAAAGTGTGAGGTTTGTCAGGAATGGAAAACACGGGTAGTCTGAGGGCCCGGCTGGGGCTTGCGAGGCTTGATTTATGGGGTGAGAGAAGTGCCGTTGAGGTCATTTATTTGGCTGTGGTGGAGGTATGCAGCTATTTGGCGGAGGTGACATCGGCCAGGACGCAGGAGGACATCTCCAGCAAACGTCAGAAACGAATAAGACGGGCAACACGCCGTGATGGTTTCACCGCGCCAATGGGTCAATAACAAGGGACGAAGGAGAAATCCTCAGAGTCCTCCATTAGTTTAATGGAGTTTCCTGGAGATTGTCGGGGGCAATAAAGCCTCCTCCAGCTGCGCGCACTTCAGGTGACAGCAGTTTTTTACATAAGAGCCATTGGCAGCTGTTACCCAGAATTTACAACGCCGGTCCTGAAATTTACGCTTTTTATGGGAAAAAATAAGCTAACAATGACCTAATGGTAGAGCCCATGAAATCATGACCGCACAAAAGGTTAGTTGGCATTTTTACGAAAATATTAACATTTCTAGGAATTTTACTGGGCCGGATATATCGAAGTGTTTGCAAGAAGGACGATCTATGTTATTTCTATCAACCAATCACAGCGCAGCTTTTATTTATCAGGAGCAGAATAGAAAATGAAAGCTGTGCTGTGATTGGTTGCAGGGGGCAAAACCGTTTGGTTTTATTGTAGATCTGATTGTGCTCTTGTATCTAAGCCTCCTCTGTAGGGGTGTATCTACAGGGGTGCATAAGTTGTAGATACAGCGGGGCCCTGCAGCCTGAGGAGACCGCTGCTATAAGTCACAGATGACATTCAGGCATACCTCCCAACCATCTTGGATTCAGCAAGATAGTCCCAGATTCCAGGTCCTGTCCCAAAGTCCCAGCAATGTAGCGGCTTCAAATCATCTGTGTTCAAAGGGTGCAGATGAGTTGAACACAATGGTGAAGCAGGAGCCGTCCACTCCCTGGAGGGGGTCATTAAACGGAGGGCAGATGGAGTGGGACATTAAACTGGGGCAGTTGGATGGGGACATTAAACTGGGGCAACTGAAAGTGGGCATTAAACTGTGGGGGATACTGAAGAGGGAAATTCAACTGGGGCAGCTGGAGGGCGACATTAAACTGTGTGGCCAGCAAGAGGATGACATTATAATGTGGGGGGGGATATCATGCTAGGGTGATTGAAGGGGCATTATACTGTGTGGGGACGCAAAGAGAAATGGAAGGGAATGGGCGGAGTCAAAGTAGAAGTGGGTGGAGCTAAATTTGCCTTCTTCATGGCTGATCCTCGATTTGAATCAGTGACCTTTCGCTTGGCAATCAGCCTAATAACACACTGAGCTATTTAAGCGTTTTGTTGTTGTTGTTGTTGTTAACCCAATATACAGTCTTGTGCTAATCTGAACATTTTTTTTTTCTGCTCTGCTCACCCAATACACAGTGTGACAGAGTGATAATTTGAAAAAATATAAATTTCTTAAATGTTTCTAGTTGTTTATATATATATACTGTATATATATATATATATATATATATATATATATATATATATATACAGCATATATAAATATATATGTCTCGCAGCCTGCACTAATGTAAAAAAAAGCAATTTAAAGCTGACAGATGCAGTTATAGTCTAATACTCACTGAGCAGGTCACCCTTTTAGTGCCTTTAGTGCTTTGCTAATTTTTTTGAAATAGTTGTTTGTTTCAAAAAAAGAAACAAAAAAAAACATACACACAGTGTCAGAATTGTTGCCAATAACTATTATAATTACGCAGTAAAATCACTGGACAAAAACAGGGCAGGGTACAGGGAGGAAAGGAAGGAGGAAAGACTCAAGTGCAAGTACTAACAATACGAATGTGCGTGTCAACAGCGACACTACCTCTAAATTTTGATGGCACTGCCAGTACCCGCAGGAGTATTATACTTCCTGAGAATCATCTTTTGCAGTCCAGTCCATCATATCATTTCATGCCGTACTGCTACTCATGTTGTCACAGCTACCACCACTGCCACCACTCAGCCAGACATGTCCGGCAGCCTGGTCTATCACCACATTCCCCTATACTACACTGTTGGTGCCACAGTGTTTGTATCAAAGTAACCAAAAACATATTGATTTCACATTTGCTCCCATAAAGGGTCATTTTTGGAGCTTTTTAAGTGTTAAATGCATAAAAGCGAGCATCAATGCAGTATATGGTTAAAGTCAGAGTTTGTATCCTCTTCCTACCATCTGTTTTTCAATAGATATACATGTCACTGTCACATTTAACATTACTTCGGCTGTGTTTGCTTTAGAGAGCTATAAATTGGAAAGATAGGTTCTTGGGAGCCCTAAAAGTATTTTACACTATGTTTTATAGATATATAGTCCTAGGAGCCCTGACAGTGTCATACACTATGTTTTATAGATATTGAGTCCTAGGAGTCCTGACAGTATCATATACTATGTTTTAGAGATATAGTCCTAGGAGCCCTGACAGTGCCATACACTATGTTTTATAGATATAGAGTCCTAGAAATCCTGACAGTGTCATACACTATATTTTATAGATATATAGTCCTAGGAGTCCTGACACTGTCATATACTATGTTTTATAAATATAGAGTCCTAGGAGTCCTGACACTTTCATACACTATATTTATAGATATATAGTCCTAGGAGCCCTGACAGTGTCATACACTATATTTTATAGATATATAGTCCTAGGAGCCCTGACAGTGTCATACCCTATGTTTTATAGATATATAGTCCTAGGAGCCCTGACAGTGTCATACACCATGTTTTATACATATAGAGTCCTAGGAGCCCTGACAGTGTCATACACTATGTTTTATAGATATATAGTCCTAGGAGCCCTGACAGTGTCATACACTATGTTTTATAGATTTATAGTCCTAGGAGCCCTGGCAATGTCATATACTATATTTTATAGATATATAGAGTCCTAGGAGCCCTGACAGTGTCAGACACTATGTTTTATAGATTTATAGTCCCAGGAGCCCTGGCAATGTCATACACTATATTTTATAGATATATAGAGTCCTAGGAGCCCTGACAGTGTCACACACTATGTTTTAAGCCAATTTAAGGTGTGGTTCCTTTTGAGCTTGTTCAACCCGAAACAATTCTTGGTCCCGTAACATCCGAACCTGAAACTAAACAAATCTTCAGAGTTTCACCCATCTCTAATTAAGACCCAGCAGGCGAGATACATGCTCAGGCGATAAATACACATTGAGACTCGGCAGGCAATAAAAGTCCTTGCCTCTCACTTTATGAAAAAGTACATGATGTAAAGGGGAGCTGCAATGCAGAATGATGTCTGGGTAATGTGAGATCCCTCTGCCGGCCTGTTATACACTGACCCTATTGTACTTACCACAGGGGAGAGAATAATAGAATTCATGAGGTACGCGTCAACCTTCTAGAGGACTTTAGCATTTTATAGCTCTGAGTGGTTGACTCTGATAATGGAAGGCTTTATATCAGCTATCGACATAAGATACCAACACCCAACATCTTACATGGCAGGCCTGACAGATCAGCAACAAACATATCAGGATAAACTCCAGGAATATGCCATGAAATGTCTGCAAAATGGAGAACAAGGAAGATCCCTGGAAATCAAAGAAAAATCTCAGTCAATATAAGGCACATGGTCAAAGCTGTCCATCAATATCACCATCATTACTGCAGCACAGAAAAACAACCAAAAAATGCCCAGTTTATACCAGCTGAACATATATAATTATATACAGAAGATACCCAGGTTATACCAGCATGGTCCGTATCACTATATACAAGAAGATGTATAACTTATATCAGCTGTACATGTATAATTATATACAGGAGATACCCAGGTTATACCAGCATGGTCCATATCACTATGTACAAGAAGATGTATAACTTATACCAGCTGTACATATATAATTATATACAGAAGATACCCAGGTTATACCAGCATGGTCCATATCACTATATACAAGAAGATGTATAACTAATACCAGCTGTACATATATAATTATATACAGGAGATACCCAGGTTATACCAGCATGGTCCATATCACTATATACAAGAAGATGTATAACTAATACCAGCTGTACATATATAATTATATACAGGAGATACCCAGGTTATACCAGCATGGTCCATATCACTATGTACAAGAAGATGTATAACTTATACCAGCTGTACATATATAATTATATACAGAAGATACCCAGGTTATACCAGCATGGTCCATATCACTATATACAAGAAGATGTATAACTTATACCAGCTGTACATATATAATTATATACAGTATATACCCAGGTTATACCAGCATGGTCCGTATCACTATATACAAGAAGATGTATAACTTATACCAGCTGTACATATATAATTATATATAGTATATACCCAGGTTATACCAGCATGGTCCATATCACTATATACAAGAAGATGTATAACTTATACCAGCTGTACATATATAATTATATACAGTATATACCCAGGTTATACCAGCATGGTCCATATCACTATATACAAGAAGATGTATAACTTATACCAGCTGTACATATATAATTATATATAGTATATACCCAGGTTATACCAGCATGGTCCATATCACTATATACAAGAAGATGTATAACTTATACCAGCTGTACATATATAATTATATACAGGAGATACCAGGTTATACCAGCATGGTCCATATCACTATATACAAGAAGATGTATAACTTATACCTGCTGTACATATATAATTATATACAGTATATACCCAGGTTATACCAGCATGGTCCGTATCACTATATACAAGAAGATGTATAACTTATACCAGCTGTACATATATAATTATATATAGTATATACCCAGGTTATACCAGCATGGTCCATATCACTATATACAAGAAGATGTATAACTTATACCAGCTGTACATATATAATTATATACAGGAGATACCCAGGTTATACCAGAATAGTCCTTATAGTTTTTGCTTTGTGGGTTGATTACTGTTTCTTTTCTCGGCTGGAGAATATAATATTAAAACACAAGAAGATATTTTCATTAAACTGACAACAGATAGACTAATATTTTTGATGTGCCCTGGACATTCCTGACTTCTTGTCTGGGGGTGAAGTTTAGAAAAAGAGAAATGAACATTAAAAAGGCGTCAACTCAATGGAAAAAAAGTAATTTTCTTGACATTTTTCTGGACTGGATCCATTATAGGATGAATACCGCGCTTCATTACATTGCTCAGATTGATACACTATAATATTGTGAGGTTTATCAGTAAATCAGCACAAATATGGACATTTTTTGAGGATAGTTTGAAATTTTTTATTTGCTTAACTGTCAAAATTGTTCATAAACCCCACCAATCATTACCAAGTGTACACAGCTCATCTTACCGCTAATGCTAATCACAGGCATCTGTCCTCCTGACCCCCAGACTGGAGGCAACACATGACTAGAGCATTACATTCAGGATACCTCATTTGGCCTTGGTCATACAATAGTAGTATAGTAGTATTATAGTAGTTATATTCTTGTACATATGGGCAGTATTATAGTAGTTATATTCTTGTACATAGGAGCAGTATTATAGTAGTTATATTCTTGTACATAGTAGTATTATAGTAGTTATATTCTTGTACATAGAGCAGTATTATAGTAGCTATATTCTTGTACATAGGAGCAGTATTATAGTAGTTATATTCTTGTACATAGGGGGCAGTATTATAGTAGTTATATTCTTGTACATAGGAGCAGTATTATGGTAGTTATATTCTTGTACATAGGAGCAGTATTATAGTAGTTATATTCTTGTACATAGTGACAGTATTATAGTAGTTATATTCCTGTACATAGGAGTGGTATTATAATAGTTATATTCTTGTACATAGGAGGCAGTATTATAGTAGTTATATTCTTGTACATAGGAGCAGTATTATAGTAGTTATATTCTTGTACATAGGAGCAGTATTATAGTAGTTATATTCTTGTACATAGGGGGCAGTATTATAGTAGTTATATTCTTGTACATGGTAGTATTATAGTAGTTATATTCTTGTACATAAGAGCAGTATAATAGTAGTTTTTATTCTTGTACATAGGGGGCAGTATTATAGTAGTTATATTCTTGCACATAGGAGCAGTATTATAGTAGTTATATTCTTGTACATAAGAGCAGTATTATAGTAGTTATATGCTTGTACATAGGAGCAGCATTATAGTAGTTATATTCTTTTACATAGGAACAGTATTATAGTAGTTATATTCTTGTACATAGGAGCAGTATTATAGTATTTATATTCTTGTACATAGGAGCAGTATTATAGTAGTTATATTCTTGTACATAGGAGCAGTATTATAGTAGTTATATTCTTGTACATAGGAGCAGTATTATAGTAGTTATATTCTTGTACATAGGGGGCAGTATTATAGTAGTTATATTCTTGTACATGGGTAGTATTATAGTAGTTATATTCTTGTACATAGGAGCAGTATAATAGTAGTTTTATTCTTGTACATAGGGGGCAGTATTATAGTAGTTATATTCTTGCACATAGGAGCAGTATTATAGTAGCCTTATATTCTTGTACATAAGAGCAGTATTATAGTAGTTATATGCTTGTACATAGGAGCAGCATTATAGTAGTTATATTCTTTTACATAGCAACAGTATTATAGTAGTTATATTCTTGTACATAGGAGCAGTATTATAGTAGTTATATTCTTGTACATAGGAGCAGTATTATAGTAGTTATATGCTTGTACATAGGAGCAGCATTATAGTAGTTATATTCTTTTACATAGGAACAGTATTATAGTAGTTATATTCTTGTACATAGGAGCAGTATTATAGTAGTTATATTCTTGTACATAGGAGCAGTATTATAGTAGGTATATTCTTGTATATAGGAGCAATATTATAGTAGTTATATTCTTGTACATAGGAGCAGTATTATAGTAGTTATATTCTTGTACATAGGAGTAGTATTATAGTAGTTATATTCTTGTACATAGGAGCAGTATTATAGTAGTTACATTCTTGTACATAGGGGTCAGTTTTATAGTAGTTATATTCTTGTACATAGGAGCAGTATTATAGTAGTTATATTCTTGTACATAGGGGGCAGTATTATAGTAGTTATATTCTTGTACATGGTAGTATTATAGTAGTTATATTCTTGTACATAGGAGCAGTATAATAGTAGTTTTATTCTTGTACATAGGGGGCAGTGTTATAGTAGTTATATTCTTGCACATAGGAGCAGTATTATAGTAGTTATATTCTTGTACATAAGAGCAGTATTATAGTAGTTATATGCTTGTACATAGGAGCAGCATTATAGTAGTTATATTCTTTTACATAGGAACAGTATTATAGTAGTTATATTCTTGTACATAGGAGCAGTATTATAGTAGTTATATTCTTGTACATAGGAGCAGTATTATAGTAGTTATATTCTTGTACATAGGAGCAGTATTATAGTAGTTATATTCTTGTACATAGGAGCAGTATTATAGTAGTTATATTCTTGTACATAGGGGGCAATATTATAGTAGTTATATTCTTGTACATGGTAGTATTATAGTAGTTATATTCTTGTACATAGGAGCAGTATAATAGTAGTTTTATTCTTGTACATAGGGGGCAGTATTATAGTAGTTATATTCTTGCACATAGGAGCAGTATTATAGTAGTTATATTCTTGTACATAAGAGCAGTATTATAGTAGTTATATGCTTGTACATAGGAGCAGCATTATAGTAGTTATATTCTTTTACATAGGAACAGTATTATAGTAGTTATATTCTTGTACATAGGAGCAGTATTATAGCAGTTATATTCTTGTACATAGGAGCAGTATTATAGTAGTTATATGCTTGTACATAGGAGCAGCATTATAGTAGTTATATTCTTTTACATAGGAACAGTATTATAGTAGTTATATTCTTGTACATAGGAGCAGTATTATAGTAGTTATATTCTTGTACATAGGAGCAGTATTATAGTAGGTATATTCTTGTATATAGGAGCAATATTATAGTAGTTATATTCTTGTACATAGGAGCAGTATTATAGTAGTTATATTCTTGTACATAGGAGTAGTATTATAGTAGTTATATTCTTGTACATAGGAGCAGTATTATAGTAGTTACATTCTTGTACATAGGGGTCAGTTTTATAGTGGTTATATTCTTGTACATAGGGGGCAGTATTATAGTAGTTATATTCTTGTATATAGGAGCAATATTATAGTAGTTATATTCTTGTACATAGGAGCAGTATTATAGTAGTTATATTCTTGTACATAGGAGTAGTATTATAGTAGTTATATTCTTGTACATAGGAGCAGTATTATAGTAGTTATATTCTTGTATGTAGGAGCAGTATTATATAAGTTATATTCTTGTACATAGGAGCAGTATTATAGTAGTTATATTCTTGTGTGTAGGAGGCAGTATTATAGTAGTTATATTCTTGTAATCAGTGAATGGTGTTATATTAGTTATTTTCTTGTGTACACTTGTTATTCAGTAAACCTGTTGTGTTCAGACTGTGGAGAACACATAATAAAACCGATGTCTCTCACTTATAGCATTAATTTTCCTCTATTCAGATGGAACATATTGCTGGTGTCATCACATGGGCAGTTTTCTCCCTCCTCTCGACACCACTTCTCAGTGTATCCAGCGTGTAAGTCAGGAGAACGTTACGGAACGAACCATTTTCATTAATGTTACACTTTATTATTTTAATTAACTTCTTGCTCCGTCCCCGGCAGTAATTATTTTTTAATCAGATCAGTGCATCAGCAGACAAGGCCCGGCTAGCCGTACTTACCTCCAATGGATAGGTGCTGTAAAACTGACTTAATTAGCTTGTCAGGGCTGTGTTAATATATTGCCTTATTGGGGAGGGGGATCTCAGCTGCTTCAAGGTTAATTAAAATATATGGTGCGTTGGAAACAAGTCAAACATTGGTTCCTTTCCAGCACTTTTATTTGTCATCCATTCCAGGTGGAGAACACATGGAATCAGGGCGAAAATTAATCAATTAAGGTGGTGGGGGTAAGAGCGCTCCGTGTAGTATCGCACATCGGGAAAGTGGGCCGTAGGGTGAAATTACTGTAAAGTTTTATGTCTCTTGAAAACTTTTTTCATGTATCTCGCAGTTTGTAAAAGGACGTGACAAGACGGACATGCCCTAAGAGGCCATGTATTAGAGTGGACAATGAGCGGGGCCTTGTTGTAGTCAGTACCGGAATATCCTATAGTGGGCCCAGGTTCTAACATAATAACAGTAGACATTAATGATGCGTCGCTCGGTGTGAAGTGTGAAGGCGCCCAGAATGGAAATAATAATATAGAACTCTGACAGTCTTATATGTCTTTGAAAAAATACTCCAATTTTATTATTATATATCCATATAAATATTATTATATATCCATATAAATGATGAAATGTTTCGGTCTTGACATAGACCTTCGTCAGTCATCGGATATTTTAGGAGGACTTAGAGCTCTTCTACTTGGCATCCTCTATCCTCCATTTACCATGTTTGGACTACTCCATTCCTCCATATATATCCGATGACTGACGAAGGTCTATGTCAAGACCGAAACGTTTCATCATTTAAATGGATATATAATAATAAAATTGGATTATTTTTGCAAAGATGTGTAAGAGTGTCGAATTTCTTTGTTATTATTCTAACATAATAACAGTCCAGGAGAAGGTTCCCAAATTTAAAGCCTACTATGATTTGTTGAAGGGGGCCCTCAGAATCATTTTATCCCCAGGATTCCCAGTCCAACACTGGTCATAGCATAGAAAATGTTGGTCCACTGGTCTCTGACATATGCATTTATGATTGTTGGGACCCCTACCAGACATGGCACCAAGGTCATCAAGTCCCCTGTGTAAATGGATCTCTAGTGTGAATACTTGACCACAGCGCAATTCACTGTGTATGGGGTTGGCCGTGTACCATTGCATTCACATAGTGGATTTGGGGAGTCCTCATCCTCATAATCCATGAGGTCTCATTGTTCTGACCTCAAGTCATCATACATTAACAATTAACACGATAAATGTTAGTTATAGCCTAACCTTATTATGGTAGGTTTATAGCTGGTCCATCACAGGACATAAAAAATGGATTTTAACGATAAAACGGTTCAGTCAAATGACGAACAGCAACAATCCCAAGGTATCCCGCTGACTGTAATAAGGTCTGTTGGGTTTCTGTTATATTCTTCCCTTACATTGCCACAAAAGTCGTGGTTGCAGGAATTTTTTACTCATGATTTCTGACTCTTCGCCAGATGGACTCCGCCACAGATATGAAGGGAGCCTAACTATGTATACGAGGAATACCTGTGCTATAAAGAAATATAGTGCGGTTTCTGGGTTTGTGGCATCCCTGCCATCCAGCAAAAAGTTGCAAAAATTATTTACATAGCCAATGTCAAAATTCTACGAATTCCAAAATTTGGGTAGATTGCTGTATAATGGAAATTTTTTAGGCTTTAGAAAAAAATGTGCTGCAGTATGCGGTGTTTCTAGCCCCTAAGGCCAATAATTTTGGAAGATAAAATGGCGACATTGATGAAACTGAATATTCTAGTGCTGGAATTATATACTTTAGAAGAGGAAATGGCTTTGGCAGACGAGCCTACCGTGTGGAACCAGACGCATTTCGCAGAAGAGAGGAAAACAAGTATTGTTGGTAATAAACAAAGGCTGTGCTCGCTCATTACTAGATAATTACTTCTTCATTCGCCCGGTCTAGGATGTAACAAATGACAAGAAGTAAATCGAGGTAATTAGAATTTACTGTGTCAACGTCTGGTGAAGACACTTACGAGACTGCAGGAGCGTGATTTATGAGCCGGAGGAAGAGGCTATGCTCTGCTCTTAAGATTGGCTCAGTCCCACCGAGACAACAATGCTTTTACCTCTACTGTAAGTGTTTCAGCTTCCCGTCGCTGTGAAATATATTGAAGGGACTGCACTTAGGAAGGGCCTAATGTCCGCTGAAGATAGTAATTATGTTCCAGGAGGCGACTGCGCAGCTCTGGGTGAGAGAACAGCTCAAGTATTTAGAGACCACGGCAGGTCGAGTAAATGCCTTCTGCACGGGGGTGGCAAAAGTTTTAGAGGCATGGAAAAGTTGGCTCTAGTTTTTCTTTTAATGTAAATATGAAGTTTTCTAAACAGAGACGTAGCTTGAAGATCCTGGATCCTAGTGCCAAGTCTGTTGTCTGGTGTCTTGTTATTTTGCATGGGGGCTAATAGGTATCCCCTGGCACCAGGGCCAAGGAGCATCTGCTGTATTGTCAGAAACCTCATACCCCTTCAAAACACTGCCCCATAGAGGGGTTATCTCTTTAAGGCGACAGCTGTCCATATTTACTATGATCTAGGACAAAGAGTATCCCATTTTGGCAGACTCAAGCTGTTTGTGTCGTACTTGGGTGACAATTTTTGTCTCTAATAGTTTCTTTTACCTTGAACTTGGAGTTATCCAAACAGAGTTGTAGCCTAAAACTCCTGGGCCCTAATTCAAAATCAGTAGCAGGACCCCCAACCCGTCACTAAGTGCCATTTATAATACTGGTATCTTCTTATATGGTCCAGTGAATAATAGGCATTCGCAGGCACCAGGCCAAGGTGCTATTGCTGTAGTGTGAGAATCCTCATATCCCTTTTAAACCTTCCCTGTAAATGGGATGTCTTATTAGAGCATTCCTTTCCCATATGCATAAAGAATACTTTATTGGTCGATCTGTATCGTACATGAACTACCATTTGTCTTAATAGCCGCCATACAATACTACATGGCTTTCCCTTGCAAAATCAGCTGATTCCTGGGAGCCAAACCTATGACAGTCGACTAATTGCCACATCGACTCTGACTTGAAGGAAGTTGTCTCTGGTGTGACAACCCTTTTAACCATTGCCTGTTTTATTAGACGTCTACGAGCTTATATACCTTCAGAGATCCCCTATTAGAGTACGTCCAATGCGCTGCATTAAATTTCTGCCTCAAATCTGTAATAGAAATCCACAACTGAAAAAAAAATCTAAATCCAAAATTAGAAAAATTAACACTATACTCACCTCCCATGGTAACACGTCTCTGGGTTTCCAGCGATCTCTATCCATCCTGTTGCGGTCATATATGACAACATATCATTAGTGGTGGCCCGGCAAGCAGAGAATAACTTTTGCAGATCTATTATGGACAAGTGTCCTAGACCGAACATGGGTCTACTGATCCAAAAAGATCTATGATGCTTTGAGTTTAGGTCAGTAGATCCACAGTCGGGCAGTGGTGCAAAAATTGTAAGTAGCCCATTCCACACTAGATTCATTCCTTATGATATTTTGCAATGCATTCTGATTTACTATAGGACAAAACATAAAAATGCTGGTCAGATTGGGGGCAAATTTTCCCATCTATGGCCAACTGCTCAAAGTGGCCACCTCATTCCTCTTCTCACCTTCTCACATGCTCCACCACAAACACCCAACGTTGCAGCAACGATAAATCTTAGAAATTTGATCCTGACTTCAAAGTCTCGGAAGCCATATATTAATATTCTATATCACAGCTGTTTGCTCACTTTTGAACATGGCTACTTCACGTGTCAAGCAAAATACTGGAAGACGACCAATTTATTTGGAGAAGCCTCATCGCTGAATTCGTTCTGCAAAAAAATTGGGAGCCGGAACGAGATTCAAGTTGTCAATTTTGAAGCAGCAGGAGAGGAGTCATCCAAATATTTGGGCCTGATGAGAAGCCAAGAATCTGGAATGGAAGAAGAAACCCGAGATTGCCCAGAACCGCCAAGTCCTTGGCCAATTAGCAAAAACTGATGGGATTGTCTCAGCAAGCTTTATGTGACATCTACAACCACAGAGTCAGATCCCCAGATAGCAGACAAGACTTTCAAGGAGGCATGAAAAGGAAAGGCAGACGTGATTGAAGACATACACTTAACACACACGCTAAGTATGTGCCAAGAATGACTCCAACTTAAGAACATTCGAGCACTTTGATGAGGAGGGAATCACAATGCAGCTAAATCTTCGTAGGCATCTATGAAATGCGTTGGCAGCGAAGCCCGAGAAGATGATGAAAACCAGTAAGGAAACACTTAGTCATAAGTAAAAGATTACAATTTAATGATATTCCTCCTGATTCTGGAAACACAACCGTCTTGAAGAAGACTGTTCATTCCTACGACGTTCTGGAAGACATTATCTTGGTCTGGCTGAAGATTCCAAGAGGAAGCCAGAAACATCAATTCTGATATTGTTGCTTGTTCATCTTAAGAAGCTTTGTCAAGAGAACACGAGACCAATATCTCTGAGCTTTGGAAGCTTTGCAGGCGACTTGGTTCTTTCTCAGTAGTCAATCTCAACAGGGTCTGTACGAATCACAAAAATGGATTCCAAATTTCTTGGCAAGAGAGTGCAAAGGGGAGGCCAGGCCCAAATACTCTTCACCCAATGTTATGTCTATGGAGACAGCGGCATTAGTCTCTGATGATGTAGTGGTATAGTCTTATTTGGACACTGTGTGGCAGTATTATGTGGTCACTATATACCACAATTATTTTAACTCCATATGGCACTGATATTAGTGAACTGCACGGATTTATTTAGGCACTTTAAAGGTGTAACAATACTGTAGGTGGTGCAGGTGTAGCTGTCACACTTGTAGCCCTGGTGCCCAAGAGAGCTCAAATTCCCTTCTGGTACATAAGAAGATACCAATTTTATAAATGGCATCTAATAGGAAAGGGGCTATGTTACGGATTTTGCCTCAAAGCCACGGGATTCCACTGTATACTGCCACTGTATAGGGATGTTTTAATATTGTATGTATTATATGACAGCATTATTTGGACATTCTATGGAAATATTATTTAAACATTGTATGACACTGTTTTTACACAATACGGCAGTATTATTTATACATGGTATGGCAGTATTATTTGGACTCTCCGTGTCACTGTTTGGATTCTATATGGCAGTATTGTTTGGACATTGCATGGCAGTATTATTTAGGCATGGTATGGCATTGTTTGAACATAATATGGCAGTATTATGTATACACAGTGTGGCGCTATTTGGACATAATCTGAAAGTATTTGGACACTGTATGTCACTGTTTGGACACTATATGTCAGAATTGTTTGAACACTGTATGGAAGTATTATTTATACATGGTACGGCACTGATTGGACATGATTTGGCAATCTTGTTACTTGGACACTGTATGTCACTGTTTGAACACTAAATGATTATTGTTTGAATACTGTACGGCAGTGGTATTTATACATGGTATGGCACTGTTTGGATACAATATGGAAGTATTATTTGGAAACTACATGTCAGTGTTTGGACACTATATGGCAGTATTGTTTGAACAATGTATGGAAGTATTATTTATAAAAAATATGGCACTGTTTGAAAACAATATGGCAGTATTATTTATACATAGTATGGCACTGTTTGGACACAATATGACACAGTATTATTTGGACACTGTATGTCACTGTATGCTATATGGTGGGCATTGTTTACACCCCATGTGGTAGAATTATTTATACATGGTTTTGCACTGTTTGGACACAATATGGAAATATAATTTGGAAACAGCATGTCACTGGACACTATATAGCAGTAGAGTTTGAACACTGTATGGCAGTATTATTTATATATAGTAAGGTACTATTTGGACATGGTATGACAGCATTATTTATAACATGGGATGACCCTGTGTGTACACAATATAGCATTATTATTTGGTAACTGTATGTCACTAATGTCAGAATATGACAGTATTGCTGGAAAACTGTATAGCAGTATTATTTATAAATGATATACAGTGTAGTACTGTTTGGAGATAGTATGGCAGTTTTATTAATACATTGCATGCGATTGTTTGGACACCATATGGCAATATTATTTGAATACATTATGGCAGTATTATTTATACATGGCATAGCACTGTTTGGACACGGTATAGCAGTATCATTTGGGCGCACTATAATGCTACTACTGTTTCTTTTCAGTGCTATTCTCTGTTTCTTTCCTTTCAACGAAGAAAAAAAAAATACAATAAAGAATATATTTCTTGGAGACCTCCACAGAATGTTGTTAAGCCTTGGCATTTCGAAATAGCAGCTATTGTATTGGCTTTCCATCTGTTGCAAACGTCAGGAAATGCTGGGGGTTGTAGTTTTGCAAGAGCTGGACAGATACAGATTGGGGAACATCGATGTAAAGTCAACTAATCAGGGAAGGTTCCCAACATGGGACACCGTATACGGCATTAAAGGAACGGAGGAAGGTTCATTGATCCATAAGTTTTACATAGGAGCCAGTCTGGCTGAGACACGTCCATATAAGTATGTCTCAACTAAAGACTCTGCAATCTCATGGGCTAGCTCCGCACTTGGGGGGTTGCAGGAAGGGGGCCGTATACATTTCCATCATCCGATACTTGCGTTATCTTCTCCGCTGCGGATTATTATTTGCTCTTTAAAACAGAAATATTAGAGAAATGACACTTTCTTATCATTTCCTCCCTTTCAGATATTTTTTTATTTCTTGTGTTTCAGAGTTAAGAGGATTTTTACATCATTCGAGCGAATTTCTTTGAACTCACAATATGTATGCGAAGGAGGGGGAGGGGGGGATCGCCCGCGTCTGGTGTGACTTAACTCTCCCAAATATGATTAGTGTCAAACTGTGATATATCATTTTGTTATCTCTGGGCACCAGCCGACTGGAGCATGGCTCCGGGACCAGGCTCTGTGTATTTCCATAGCAGAGATGCCGCCTTTGAGGCCCAGCTTGTGAGCCTTCCCATCCTTTGCTGTCATGTCGCTTTAGTTTAAGCCTCTAAGATGTTGCAGCGTTTGTGGATTTTTATTTTTATATTTTGCTTTAATTTCAAAGTTTACCGTGACATCAATATGTGATCAAGAGGGGATGTATACAATGGGGGCATATGGGGCGGGTAACCTGTTCCGTATGTATTATAGGGGGAAGGGGTGTAGATCTGATTATCGCGGGTGATAGACCTAGGCATTTGATGCTACGCTTTATCGCTCAAGGGGATTTATAATCCCAGATGTCAGAAGGGAAGATAAGACTAGGACAATGTTATAAAGTAGAGCACGGGCTGGCAGACAGGGCAGACGGCGGATCTGGCCTGAAAGCTGCATTACCTTCTCTTTATACGTCTTTTATTAGCCTTTATTGGACTTGTAGGTATAAGGTGGCCATAAACCTTTAAAAAGATGAATGCTCTGGCGCTTATGGTGAACAAAAGGATTGGGCATACACATTCAGTATGACTGATCCTTCATTCCACTGACATTAACTTTTGGGAAAGAGTCAGAGTCTACATATTAGATAGGTGGTTGGCCCCAATGTAATGGTCAGGTTCAGCCACCTCATAGCTAATGTACAGTACAGACCAAAAGTTTGGACACACCTTCTCATTCCAAGAGTTTTCTGTATTTTCATGACTATAAAAATTGTAGATTCACACTGAAGGCATCAAAACTATGAATTAACACATGTAGAATTATATACTTAACAAAAAAGTGTGAAACAACTGAAAATATGTCTTATATTCTAGGTTCTTCAAAGTAGCCACCTTTTGCTTTGATTACTGCTTTGCACACTCTTGGCATTCTCTTATAGGCACTTATACGGGCCCTTACAGCCTGTGCGGGCCGTCCTAGCACGTGACTCGGGTGCGGCTGTCAGGGGACAACTCACTCCACTTACTCAATCTTGCACTCACCTTTCACTCAGGCTGCAAATTAAGCATAAATAGTAACCCAACACAGTCCACGCTCCCCAAATACACGCTGTCACCACATCTGACTTGACAGGCTCAGTGGAAGCCGCACTAACATATACACGAGTCTCTCCAACAGTCAAACTCAAACACACAAATCGGTTCATAGAGCAACACATAGTGTTGGACTGGGATGTCTAAGGCTCGCCAGAGGAATTGTTTCTAGGGGCCTACCAACAGGACCCCAGCAGATCAGCTGTACCAAGACAGTGCGGCTACAGGTAATATCATATGCTGCTCACCCGTGATACAATATGAACCACTGCACTACCTAAACCCAACGCTAAACTCTGTTTGGCAAGTAAGCAGTGTGGTTCCGGGAATTGTTACCATAACTTGTAGCCACGCTGTCCTGGAAAAGCTCATCAGCAGGGGTCCTAGCTCTCGGACCCCCGCAGATGTAATATTTTTGGCCTATCCTAAGGACAGGCCATCATTATTAGAAAGATGGATAAACCCTTTAAGGCTGGGGCCCCAAGTGGCGCAAATGTGGTGGAAATGCTGGGATTTCCAAAACCGTCACGTTTTAGGAAATCACAGCATGTCAATTATACCTGTGGAAATGCTGGCGTTTTCCCCATAGGTATAATGGAAGCAGAAAGTCCACAGAGGAAAACTCTGCAGACTTTCAGTGGAAAGCGCTGTGGGAAAAACTGCAATGCGTTTCCCCGTGGGGCCTTAGCCGAAACAGGTTTCTAGGAACTGGAGTAACCCATGTGGCGGGTGGGAGTGTGATGATTCTGCTTAAGTGTGGCTATAACTCAGATGTATTTTGGTCTCTGGGTATAGGATCTCCCTTCTTGCTTGCACTCATTCATACTGTGCGCAGCTATAAGCCTAGGTGCATATTGGCAGTAGCGGCCAGGCTGGAACAATAGGGCTCCATTGTATTCCTATACAGCCCTGGCTGATCAAACAATAGTGCATTGTTCAAGCCTGGGCTGTTGATCAGATATGACTGATAACAGTGTATCAATTCACTTTGTCTCAGCTCTATACAAAAGATCTGGATTTGATTGAATTAACTCATCAGACGTACTGTCGCCGGTGACCTCATTCTGGGAGGTGGCAAAAAGGGTATAAAAGATGAGGTAAGAGGTCTGTGGGAGGAGACTATCACTAAGAGATCATGCTATGAAGACTGTGCTGAGATTATGCTATGGAGATTATTCTACAGAGTTGACACAGACAGACCATGAGGAGAGGCTGCTGTGATGAGATTCTGTTGAGACTACTGGACTAATGCTGAGAGACTGTGAAGAGCATGCAGGCTGGAATACTGTGATGCCACATGCTAGGAGTTAATGCCACATGCCAAGAAGCCTCCACTGGTGATCTCACACATACCAGAGCATGTGTGAGTGTTGGACTACAAAACCACAGCAAGGACATGTGTGGTAAAGTAATCATTTCACCTTTAATCCCTTTTATTTTATTTGTACTGTATCTTGCAACTAGTAACTGTTAATGCTTGCATATATCTGCATATCTGTTCTGAACTGTATATGTTAGATTTTAATACCGACCCATTTAGGGGTTAATAAATATATAAAATTTAGAAAGCTTGTCTTGTATTTATCTGGTAAACCCGGCACTCACTGGCGGTGAGTGTGGTTTTTATATGAAAGAGGACTCAGGGTGTGGCCAAAGCGGTTTGGCGCACGGAGGATCTTTCACAGGGAGTTTTAAAGAAATAATAAAAAAAATAATAAAAATAAAAAAGTATACTCACCTGTCCCTGACACTCTGTTGTCCGCTCCCAGTATCCATTCAGTCTCGTGCTAGCACCCACTTCACAGTCCTGTGCCTCATGTGGCCACTAAAACCAGTTAGGTACAGGATTTTCAGAAATGAGGTGTTGCCATGAGACCAAACAGACACAGTGATCCCATACTGTATGGGGACCAGTTATGGGGTCATTATATTGTGTGGGGGCAGTGATCGGGGGGGACATTAAACTGTGTGGGACATATTAAAAGGGTTGTCCAGGCCTAATTTTTTTATGTCCTGTCCTCAGGAAAAGCCATAAATACCTGATCAGTAGGGGGCTGACACATGGCCCCATTAGCTGTACGGAGCCACTTCCAGTGCCCATTCTATACACAATACAGAGCTGGAAGCAAAAAGCTCCATCCACTGTACAGCAGCCCGGCGCTGTCACTGCAGCTTAACTCCCACTGACTTCAATAAGTGCTGAGATGCAGTGAATGTGCCTGACCCCTATGCTGTGGACAGAACTTTCTGTTTCTGGCCCCGTACTGTGTACAGAATGGGCGCCGGAAGTGGATCCATACTGCTGATTGGTCCGGGGGCTGGTAGGGGGCTGGGACTCAATCAGGAATTTATGGGGGCTGACACCTGGCCCCTGGGAGCCCATACTGTATGGGGGAGCACTGAAGGGGCCACTGTATGGGAAGGGACCAATGAAGTGGCCACTATGGGGGGAATAGTGAAGGAGCCACTATATGGGCCATCACTACTTACCTGTCTGCTACCTGGTCCTGCTCTGTCTCTCTGCTCTAGACACACTGTTGTTCATTTCATGTGCGCCCAGAGCAGGAAGAAGTCTGAGGCGCCACAGTGCAGATTGGTACTTATATAGAATAACTATTGGTACTTATATTGTAGGCCACACAGGCTTAATGTGGTCTGTTTACTACAAGGGGGGAGCTCCTGCTCATGTCCACCTCTTCCCTCATCAGCCTTCAATGGGCCCGTGCGCCACATATCAGGTCACGATGACGTAGTGTGTGGTGCAACAGGGGCCCCCTTGAGGATGCAGAAGGAAGAGGAGGCTGCAAGCAGGAGTGAAGATAAGTAAGTTATTAGGGGCCCACCGAGGCATTAACCGGTGGGCCATTCTGTGCCTGTGCAAGGTAATCTTAAATTTAACAACTTAATACCCAAAGGGTTCAGTGCTATATATAAAAACAAATGACAATAACACAATGTAACGTCTCTACCGTTTCGGGTCTCGTCGCCGCCCTCCGCCACACGCTGTGGCAAAGGAGGCGTGTTCAGTTTGATTCTTTGTGTAAGTTTCTTGCTGCTCAGTCTGAACATGGTCCTAGTCAGTGTAATGGATTTCCGGCCCCACCCATGTTCTAAACATTTCTCTCTGGACGGTATAGAGTTAATCTCTTCCTGGCCTGTGTGATTGACAGCCTGTGAACCGGGCTGGGCCCAGACTTTCTTTATACAGGATGTCACTTCTCTGCAAGTTGCCGGTTATTGCACTTGTCTTTGCCTGCTCTCCTTGTTATATTGCTTACTACTTTGTTACTTGATTATCTGACCTCTAGCTTGCCTTTTGACTATTCTTTTGGATTTTGACTTTGTACTGCATTGCTCGTTTGTTACTGACCCCTTGGCTTGCTCACTCTGCTTCTGTGTTGCTTTTGTCTTGTCCTGTTCTCTGTGTCACTTACTCAGTATAGGGCTTGTCTTCAGGTTGTCCTTTTACCGTTTAGGGTAACTGAGGCAATAGGAAGGGACAGTGGCTGGGGTGAGATTAGGGCTCACTTGTCTCTGTCCTTCCTCCCAGACCCTGCAGTAGTGTCAGGGTTGCTACGGTTGGCAAGACCCTTACAGAATAACCGGCCCATACATTCTGCCATTGCTTCCCATAGGGTCAGCATGGATCCTATTCAGGGCCTTGCAGCCAAGTTGGAAGGTTTGGTAGGTCTGGTAGCTGAGCTTGCTAAACAGGTGCAGACCCTTACTGATGCTGCTGCAGCATCTCCGATTGTTTCTTCCCCTTTTAAGGTGAAGATGTTACTCCCGGATCGTTTTTCAGGGGATCGTAAAAATTTTTAGACTTTCCGGGAGTCCTGTCGCCTGTATTTTCGGATTAATCCACATGCATCCCAGGCCCAAATGGTTGGAGTAGTTATATCCCTCCTACAGGGAGATCCACAAGCTTGGGCCCTTAAACTCCCTCCAGGGGCGGAGGAGTGGTTTAACTTTGAAAAATTTTTTTGGTCCCTGGGGTCTATATATGCTGAGCCAGACCACATTGGACTTGCAGAATCGCAACTCCTCACTATGCGGCAGGGCAAACGCTCTGCTGAGGAGTACTGCTCAGAATTTCGCAAGTGCAGTGTAACTGCAGGTTGGTGTGAGTCAGCTCTAAAGGCCCACTTTAAACAAGGCCTATGTGACCGTGTTAAGGAGGTCTGGGTTGGTCACCAAGATCCCCCTACTCTTAAGCAGGCTATGACTTTAGCTGTCCGTATTGACCGTAGGATCCGGGAAAATGTTAAAGAGAGATTAGGGTCTGCTTCTTCCAAGTTTTCTGTCTCTCCCTCTCTCTCTCCTGGAAAACCTGTTATTTCTCCCATGACTCCTGGTGAGGAACCTATGCAACTGGGAGCTATGGACGCCAAGACTCGACGAGAGCATCGTCTCCGGAATAACCTCTGCCTGTACTGTGGTACTTCAGGGCATATCATAAGAGACTGTCTCGGCTGCTAAAGGTGGGAAACACCAGGTGAATAAAAAATGTTTGCCTGGCCCACCAGTGTCTGTGGTTGTGCAAAAAGACCCTGAATTGAAGGCAGAGAAAATACTGGGTCCTACTAAAACTGGTTTATCTGGTGAGGGTCCGGTGGCCCCTCATAAAGGGGGGGGGTACTGTAACGTCTCTGCCGTTTCGGGTCTCGGCGCCGCCCTCCGCTCGCACGCTGTGGCGAAGGAGGCGTGTTCAGTTTGATTCTTTGTGTAAGTTTCTTGCTGCTCAGTCTGAACATGGTCCTAGTCAGTGTAATGGATTTCCGGCCCCACCCGTGTTCTAAACATTTCTCTCTGGACGGTATAGAGTTAATCTCTTCCTGGCCTGTGTGATTGACAGCCTGTGAACCTATCAGATCTGGGGCTGGGCCCAGACTTTCTTTATACAGGATGTCACTTCTCTGCAAGTTGCCGGTTATTGCACTTGTCTTTGCCTGCTCTCCTTGTTATATTGCTTACTACTTTGTTACTTGATTATCTGACCTCTGGCTTGCCTTTTGACTATTCTTTTGGATTTTGACTTTGTACTGCATTGCTCGTTTGTTACTGACCCCTTGGCTTGCTCACTCTGCTTCTGTGTTGTTTTTGTCTTGTCCTGTTCTCTGTGTCACTTACTCAGTATAGGGCTTGTCTTCAGGTTGTCCTTTTACCGTTTAGGGTAACTGAGACAATAGGAAGGGACAGTGGCTGGGGTGAGATTAGGGCTCACTTGTCTCTGTCCTTCCTCCCAGACCCTGCAGTAGTGTCAAGGTTGCTACGGTTGGCAAGACCCTTACACACAAATGACACACAAGCAAACAGTTCTAAATCTAACAGGAGAAAAACAGAATAATTCCGATACTTAGGGCTTTGCTTCCAGGAAGCTTGGAGGAGAAATATGGCTGACATCCAGCTTTGTTACCTGACTTCTAGAGATGTGACATAGTGGTAAGGTAAAACAGTTTGTTATGGCTTGTATTTAGCCAGAGCTCCCTGCTAGGGTGCCCCCCTTCTCCTGGAGGTAGAGGATAAGCCAGCCCATCCACATGTGGAAAAGATAGGGCATAAATTCCATCCCCATCTTGAAAACAAGAATATTTCACAGATGCTAAGCGTGATGGCAGGTCACCCTTTTCTATGTCTGGCTGTCCAAGAAGCTGTAAAGCAAATCAAATAGGTTCCCTTCATCACATGGAGTAAATGTCCCAAAATTATATAGCAATTATTATACTCTTATATACAAAATGGTGTAATGGTGTCAACATAACCATTACATAGATTGTTATCTGTCGAATATCTATATCTAAATCTATATAATACTGCCTCCTATGTACAAGAATATAACTACTATAATACTGCTCCTATGTACAAGAATATAACTACTGTAATACTGCTCCTATGTACAAGAATATAACTACTATAATACTGCTCCTATGTACAAGAATAGAACTACTATAATGCTACTCCTATGTACAAGAATATAACTACTATAATACTGCTCCTATATACAAGAATAGAACTACTATAATACTGCTCCTATGTACAAGAATATAACTACTATAATACTGCTCCTATGTACAAGAATATAACTACTATAATACTGCTCCTATGTACAAGAATATAACTACTATAATACTGCTCCTATGTACAAGAATAGAACTACTATAATACTGCTCCTATGTACAAGAATAGAACTACTATAATACTGCTCCTATGTACAAGAATAGAACTACTATACTACTGCTTCTATGTACAGTGTTTCCCCGAAAATAAGACACCCCCGAAAGTAAGGCATAGGAGAGGTTTCGGAGAATTGCCTAATATAAGGCATCCCCCGAAAGTAAGGCGTATGTTCCCGAACAGAACATACGGTATATACGATATGTGAGGCCGCGGGAGAACCCCACAATCTCTGCTATCATTATACTCCGGGGTCTTTTCAGACCCCGGAGTATAATAATCGGCGGCCCAGGGGAGGTGAGCGAACATAAAAAACTATGTGCTTACCTGTCCTACGCTTCTCCAGGCTTCGGGCCTGTTTGGTGACGTCGCAGACGTCAGCGGACGTCATTTTGCGTCGCGACGCCGGCCGGATCATGTGACGCGGCCTGGTCTAACAGTGAAGAAGGCCGGAGTAGCGCACGGGCATGCACCGGAGCGAGGAACAGGTAAGCAACGTTGTTTTTTTATGTTTCTATCCTCCCCTGGGTCTCCGATCATTATACTCTGGGGTCTGAAAAGACCCCACAGTATAATAATTGTTCATGGGTGGTCCACTATGGGGCAAACTACTGTGTGCAGGGGCCACTATGGGAAATGATACTGTGTGCAGGGGCCACTATGGGGAATGATACTGTGTGCAGGGGCCACTATGGGGAATGATACTGTGTGCAGGGGCCACTATGGGATATGATACTGTGTGCAGGGACCACTATGGGATATGATACTGTGTGCAGGGGCCACTATGGGACATGATACTGTGTGCAGGGGCCACTATGGGACATGATACTGTGTGCAGGGGCCACTATGGGGCATGATACTGTGTGCAGGGAAATTAATGGTTTGGATTGTTATGATGATGTCCTAGAAGATGATGACATAACTGTCATTGAATAAATTTTACTTTCTATTCGTACCGTAAATATTGGTAAATGTACCATACTGTTAATTGTTGTACATGGAAATAATGGTACGGTAGTAAGAAATTCTTGATAGGATTCACAGTTTGTCTGGTTATGCTGGTTTGTGATGACAACTACATTACCGTACAGTACCGTATATAATAAATGTTCATTTTTTTGTTCAGCAATAAATGTGAATTCTTCTTCATTGAAAAAAAAATAAGACATCCCCTGAAAATAAGACACAGCACATCTTTGGGAGCAAAAATTAATATAAGACGCTGTCTTATTTTCGGGAAACAGGGTACAGGAATATAACTGCTCTATATAGATAATATACACACACTTCTATATACTGTACACACATATTCAGATTATAATTATACAATATGTTATACATATATTATTTCCTTATTAATATCTGGGCCACTATGCTCTCTGAGTCTCTTCAAAGTGGACCCAGAATAAAGAATCTGATGATTTGAGGTTCTAGAAGGGCCGGGCGGCTGTTTATCTTGAAGGGAATGCAACCCTGGCTATTTTCCGCTCGTTTATTTGTATACATAGGGTCTTCCATGTCAACAACTGCAGTCTGTGGATAAAGTGATTGGGGAGGGGGTCTTCTCTCTCCTCAGTTTATTGTCCCTTTGATTTCTCCAAGTATAGTAGGATGCCGTATTATGTATTAATGCAATCTGTTTATAAAGAAAAATATGGAGAGATCAGGGATCCATGGCAACAGACTTAAAGAAACGTGCACAAATTTAATAAGTCCGATTTCTTGCAAGGACGTCTAACACGTAATGCGTCAGTTGGGTAAATTACTATTTAAAGGGGTTGTTCGCCATGAAATATTCTTATTTGTGGTAGTGACTTTTGAAGCTGTGATTGTTTTCTGTTGATCAAAGTTTTAGGACAAGTCTGAGATCTGGCAACATAAATGGGCAGAAGTTCTAAAAATTGCACCCATCTTTTTAATACTTGTTACCTCTAGGGGCATCTCTCCTTCTCCGAAGAGAAATGAAAGTTGCCTTCACCTAAATGAGTTGTGGAGCAGGTGGATCATTTTCTATATAGATGTGTGGTTAGACTGATGGGTGTAACAGAAGGCTCCCAAACCTGATCCATACATAGAAAAAAACACACTCTAAAATCTTTTAACACTTATCAAATTTTATTGGGTCAGTAGGTGTGTATCGCTTCCGTCAGACGTGACCTTCCTCAGACATACCAAAAGAGTGCCACCAATAAATATTACTACCAATAGAATATTATCAATATACTATATTACCGTGTTTCCCCGAAAATAAGACACCCCCGAAAGTAAGGCATAGGAGAGGTTTCGGAGAATTGCCTAATATAAGGCATCCCCCGAAAGTAAGGCGTATGTTCCCGAACAGAACATACGGTATATACGATATGTGAGGCCGCGGGAGAACCCCACAATCTCTGCTATCATTATACTCCGGGGTCTTTTCAGACCCCGGAGTATAATAATCGGCGGCCCAGGGGAGGTGAGCGAACATAAAAAACTATGTGCTTACCTGTCCTACGCTTCTCCAGGCTTCGGGCCTGTTTGGTGACGTCGCAGACGTCAGTGGACGTCATTTTGCGTCGCAACGCCGGCCGGATCATGTGACGCGGCCTGGTCTAACAGTGAAGAAGGCCGGAGTAGCGCACGGGCATGCACCGGAGCAACGTTGTTTTTTTATGTTTCTATCCTCCCCTGGGTCTCCGATCATTATACTCTGGGGTCTGAAAAGACCCCACAGTATAATAATTGTTCATGGGTGGTCCACTATGGGGCAAACTACTGTGTGCAGGGGCCACTATGGGGAATGATACTGTGTGCAGGGGCCACTATGGGGAATGATACTGTGTGCAGGGGCCACTATGGGGAATGATACTGTGTGCAGGGGCCACTATGGGATATGATACTGTGTACAGGGGCCACTATGGGATATGATACTGTGTGCAGAGGCCACTATGGGACATGATACTGTGTGCAGGGGCCACTATGGGGCATGATACTGTGTGCAGGGAAATTAATGGTTTGGATTGTTATGATGATGTCCTAGAAGATGATGACATAACTGTCATTGAATAAATTTTACTTTCTATTCGTACCGTAAATATTGGTAAATGTACCATACTGTTAATTGTTGTACATGGAAATAATGGTACGGTAGTAAGAAATTCTTGATAGGATTCACAGTTTGTCTGGTTATGCTGGTTTGTGATGACAACTACATTACCGTACAGTACCGTATATAATAAATGTTAATTTTTTTGTTCAGCAATAAATGTGAATTCTTCATTGAAAAAAAAAATAAGACATCCCCTGAAAATAAGACACAGCACATCTTTGGGAGCAAAAATTAATATAAGACGCTGTCTTATTTTCGGGGAAACAGGGTACCAGTAGAGTGGCACCAATAAATATTACTACCAATAGAGTATTATCAATATACTATATTACCAGTAAAGTGGCACCAATAAATATTACTACCAATAGAGTGTCTCCAATAAATTTTACTACCAGAGTATCACCAATAAATAATATTACCAACAGAGTGCCAGCAATAAATATTACTACCAGAGTATCGCCAATAAATATTACTACCAATAGATGTCCACCAAAAAATAATATTACCAACAGAGTAGCCAGCAATAAATATAATTACCAATAGTGTCACTACTAAATATTACTACCAGCAGAGTGCCAGCAATAAATATTACCACTAGAGTATCACCAATAAATAATACTACCAACTGAGTGCTAGCCATAAATATTACTACCAACAGAGCACCACCAATAAATAATATTACCAACAGAGTGCCAGCAATAAATATTACCACCAGAGTATCACCAACAAATACTACTACTAACAGAGTAGCCAGCAATAAATATAATTACAAATAGAGTGCCACCAATAAATGCAGGTGCATCTCAATAAATCAGAATATCTTTGAAACGTTCATTTATTTCAGTAATTCAGTAATACAATACATAATCAGCGTCTTCCATGATTGTGTGTCCTACTGAACCAGACTGAGGGACCATTTAAAGGCTTAGGAAACCTTGGCAGGTGACACTGAATTTACAAAACTGAACTTTTTTACAATATTCTAATTTTCTTAGATTTGGGTTTTCATTACCTGTAATCCATAATCAACATTTACAGAAATAAAACACTTGAAATAGAAGACTCTGTGTGTAAAGAATCTAGAAAATATAGGAGGTCACTTTTTTAATTCAATTACTGAAAGAAATAAATGTTTCAAAGATATTCAAATTTATTGAGATGCATCTGTATTACTACCAACAGATTGCCAGCAATAAATATTACCACCAGAGTATCACCAATAAATATTACTGCCAATAAAGTACCACAAATAAATAATACTACCAATACTTCTCGCACCCCCTAGTGGTGGCTACCTGCAAATATTTTCCATGAGATTTTCCCCTCTGCTTGGACTATAGATAGAAGCAAATAAGTACGAGGTAGGACACAGTAACACAGTGCTGTTAATGGATTTTGCCTGTCGTCTTCCACCAGTCCTGCAGTGAACTCTTTTCTTACATTTTTCTATAATATTTGCTTCTCACGGAGCCTACGGGCAGCAAATCTCTGCACAAGTTGCTTTCAAAGTGAAATTGAATCCAGAGTGTCTGAGCTAGAAATAGAGGATCCTGACCCCGCACCAAGGCAACGGGCGTCCTATTCTGAGTATAGGGTGATTTATCTAGCCCCATCATTGTATTACTCATGGCTACCCCAGTGGCGTAACTAAAGTCTTGTGGGCCCTGGTGCAAACTTTTGTCCGGGGCCCCCTACCTCATCCCTACAGCGAATTCTTGATAGTGACCGTTACAGGAGTTTAATCAAACTTAGTGTGGTTAGGGTAATCTGTGGCTCTCCTTGGTTTATGGGCCACATGGAAACTAAAATCTCAAAACTGATGCCAGTGCTTATGGGCCCCCTTAGGCTCCTGGGCCCCGGTGCGACTGCACCCTCTGCACCCCCTCAAGTTACGCCTCTGGCTACCCCAAATACAAGGAGTTCAGGAGTGAAGGCCCTGCAGCCTATAAAGGCCCCTCCTAGTTGTCCGCTCCTTCCATTAGTCTGTATAGATGAGGGTCTCAGGTCTGTACAGATATGGGGTCTGCTCTGTGGTCTCTATAGATGAGGGGTCTAGTCTGGGATGTGTATGGATGAGGGATCTCGTCTGAGGTATGTATAGATGGGAGGCTCTAGTATGGGAGCTTTATATATGGCGGTCTGGTCTGTAGGATGATTATATATAGAATCAGACGTCCACATTGTACACAGACGTCCACCGTTCTACATTCCTCTATTCCACCAACGCTATCAGCCACTCCTCTGGACCACCAATGGATCATGCCTGATGAAGTTTGCTGTTTAGCACGAAACGTAGCACGTTTTTTCTGATCCTACTGTAATCTATGTCCTATACTACATGGCGTTATGATATATGGAATGGAATATATGGCATAATCCACCTACACTGTGTGAAAATAAATGTTACACTTCTTTCACCTGAATTTCTACGGTATGTGCAGTGATTTGGAAATACTATATATAGAATCAGACGTCCATACTGTATATATCGCTGAGCTTTATATATAGAATCAGACATCCACACTGTACAGTGGGGGAAAAAAGTATTTAGTCAGCCACCAATTGTGCAAGTTCTCCCACTTAATTTGGTGTAGGAATTTTTGAATAACGAGCAATTTCACCGCTCATTTCATAAGTTCGTAACATGAAGCAACTGGGCATGCTCGTATATACCCCTTGAGCATGCCCAGTATGCCTTTTGAAGCCATCTACACCTTGGCCTCAATGAATACGTGCGCATTGGCGTTTTAGCGCATGCGCAATGCAAACTTTAGAACGCTATTTATATGCTAATGACATGGCACTTCAAACTTGAACAGTTCTGGTGAGATCTAAAACTCCTCTTGGAGGGAGGTAAGTTTATGCTAAGTTTGCACTATTTACATGACAGAGGCACATCATACAGTCATGGCCAAAAGTTTTGAGAATGATACAAATATTAATTTTTACAAAGTCTACTGCTTCAGTTTTTCTAATGGCAATTTGCATATACTCCAGAATGTTATAAAGAGTGATCAGCTTAACAGCAATTACTTGCAAAGTCAATATTTGCCTAGAAAATTAACTTTATCCCCCAAAACACATTTCAACATCATTGCAGCCCTGCCTTAAAAGGACCACCTAACATCGTTTCAGTGATTGCTCCATTAACACAGGTGTGGGTGTTGATGAGGACAGGGCTAGAGATCAATCTGTCATGATTAAGTAAGAATGACACCACTGGACACTTTAAAAGGAGGCTGGTGCTTGCCATCATTGTTTCTCTTCTGTTAACCATGGTTATCTCTAAAGAAACACGTGCAGTCATCATTGCACTGCACAAAAATGGCCTAACTGGGAAGAGTATTGCAGCTAGAAAGATTGCACCTCAGTCAACAATCTATCGCATCATCAAGAACTTCAAGGAGAGAGGTTCCATTGGTGCCAAAAAGGCTCCAGGGCGCCCAAGAAAGACCAGCAAGCGGCAGGACCGTCTTTTAAAAGTGTTTCAGCTGCGGGATCGGGCTACCAGCAGTGCAGAGCTTGCTGAGGAATGGCAGCAGGCAGGTGTGAGTGCATCTGCACGCACTGTGAGGCGGAGACTCTTGGAGCAAGGCCTGGTCTCAAGGAGGGCAGCAAAGAAGCCACTTCTCTCCAGAAAAAACATCAGGGACAGACTGATATTCTGCAAAAGGTACAGGGAGTGGACTGCTGAGGACTGGGGTAAAGTCATTTTCTCTGATGAATCCCCTTTTCCATTGTTTGGAACATCTGGAAAACAGCTTATTCGGAGAAGAAGAGGTGAGCGCTACCACCAGTCTTGTCTCATGCCAACTGTAAAGCATCCTGAAACCATTCATGTGTGGGGTTGCTTCTCAGCCAAGGGAATCGGCTCTCTCACAGTCTTGCCTAAAAACACAGCCATGAATAAAGAATGGTACCACAATGTCCTCCAAGAGCAACTTCTCCCAACCGTCCAAGAGCAGTTTGGCGCTCAACAATGCCTTTTCCAGCATGATGGAGCACCTTGCCATAAAGCAAAGGTGACAACTAAATGGCTCAGGGAACAAAACATAGAGATTTTGGGTCCATGGCCTGGAAACTCCCCAGATCTTAATCCCATTGAGAACTTGTGGTCAATCATCAAGAGACGGGTGGACAAACAAAAAACAACAAATTCAGACAAAATTAAAGCATTGATTCTGCAAGAATGGACTGCTATCAGTCAGGATTTGGTCCAGAAGTTGATTGAGAGCATGCCAGGGAGAATTGCAGAGGTCCTGAAGAAGAAGGGTCAACACTGCAAATATTGACTTGCTGCATTAACTCATTCTAACTGTCAATATAAGCTTCTGTTACTCATAATATGAATGTAATTCTATTTCTGTATGTGATAAAAACATCTGACAAACACACATAAAAACCAGAGGGCAGCAGATCATGTGAAAATAGAATATTTGTGTCATTCTCAAAACTTTTGGCCATGACTGTAGTATTCCTTTGTTACCTTAAGCAATCAATCATTATATATCAACGTTTCTTCATGCAATTAACCTGCCTATGCTTATGACTATGAAAAGATGTTTATTCTATAGCATTAATCCACTGTTTAAACTTATTTGCTTGAATTTTAGCTAATGCTAATAGCTTCTTTGGAACTATTGAGCACTAATTCTTATTTATTTATTTATTTATTTATTTATTTATATTTTTTTTTTATATATTAAGTCATACTTGTTGCATATTCCCACAATGACTTTTAATACTAATATTTTTTATTTTTCATTTTGTATCATATATTTTCGATTGGTATTTATGATATTTATGAATTTTAATGTTGTTTGATGTTTTATTGTAGTGTGATACACTTGAAAAAGGGACTTGCTGGTCCCGAAACGCGTTGTGTGTGCTTACTGTACCATACTTTGGGAAATAAATCATTTTTTGCTAATACCCTTTGGATCTGCGCAGTGGTCCAAATGCCTCCACTTAAAAAGATGAGGCCGGCCTGTAATTGTCATCATAGGTAGACCTCAACTATGAGAGACAAAATGAGAAAACAAATCCAGAAAATCACATTGTCTGATTTTTTAAGAATTTATTTGCAAATTATGGTGGAAAATAAGTATTTGGTCACCTACAAACAAGCAAGATTTCTGGCTCTCACAGACCTGTAACTTCTTTAAGAGGCTCCTCTGTCCTCCACTCATTACCTGTAGTAATGGCTCCTGTTTGACATTGTTATCAGTATAAAAGACACCTGTCCACAACCTCAAACAGTCACACTCCAAACTCCACTATGGTGAAGACCAAAGAGCTGTGGAAGGACACCAGAAACAAAATTGTAGACCTGCACCAGGCTGGGAAGACTGAATCTGCAATAGGCAAGCAGCTTGGTGTGAAGAAATCAACTGTGGGAGCAATAATTAGAAAATGGAAGACATACAAGACCACTGATAATCTCCCTCCATCAGGGGCTCCACATAAGATCTCACCCCGTGGGGTCAAAATAATCACAAGAACGGTGAGCAAAAATCCCAGAACCACACGGGGGACCTAGTGAATAACCTGCAGAAAGCTGAGACTAATGTAACAAAGGCTACCGTCAGTAGCACACTACGCCGCCAGGGACTCAGATCCTGCAGTGCCAGACGTGTCCCCCTGCTTAAGCCAGTACATATCCGGGCCCGTCTGAAGTTTGCTAGAGAGCATTTGGATGTTCCCGAAGAGTATTGGGAGAATGTCATATGGTCAGATGAAACCAAAGTAGAACTGTTTGGTAGAAACACAACTAATCATGTTTGGAGGAGAGTGAATGCTGAGTTGCATCCAAAGAACACCATACCTACTGTGAAGCATGGGGGTGGCAACATCATGCTTTGGGGCTGTTTCTCTGCAAAGGGACCAGGACGACTGATCCGTGTACATGAAAGAATGAATGGGGCCATGTATCGTGAGATTTTGAGTGCAAACCTCATTCCATCAGCAAGGGCATTGAAGATGAAACGTGGCTGGGTCTTTCAGCATGACAATGATCCCAAGCACACCGCCAGGGCAATGAAGGAGCGGCTTCGTAAGAAGCATTTCAAGGTCCGGGAGTGGCCTAGCCAGTCTCCAGATCTCAACCCCATAGAAAACCTTTGGAGAGAGTTGAAAGTCCGTGTTGCCCAGCGACAGCCCCAAAACATCCCTGCTCTAGAGGAGATCTGCATGGAGGAATGGGCCAACATACCAGCAACAGTGTGTGCCAACCTTGTGAAGACTTACAGAAAACGTTTGACCTCTGTCATTGCCAACAAAGGATATATAACAAAGTATTGAGATGAACTTTTGTTATTGACCAAATACTTATTTTCCACCACAATTTGCAAATAAATTCTTAAAAAATCAGACAATGTGATTTTCTAGATATGTTTTCTCATTTTGTCTCTCATAGTTGAGGTCTACCTATGATGACAATTACAGGCCGGCCTCATCTTTATAAGTGGGAGAACTTGCACAATTGGTGGCTGACTAAATACTTTTTTCCACACTGTATATATCGCTGAGGTTTATATATAGAATCAGACGTCCATACTGTATATATCGCTGAGGTTTATAGATTCAGACATCCATATTCTATATATCGCGCTCCGCTTGTTAGCGCGTTCACACTGTGATAAACCTGCAGTAACTGTGTAATGTTCTCTCCACCATGCGGGAAGTGAAGACGGGAGACAGCGCCGCTCCTACAATCCTTCCTGACACCTCTCTTTCCGCTCTCACCTTGTCTTATAATCACGTCTCAAGACACTGTCTACACCTCGAGCCTGAGCCCTCCTGACGCTCTATTACCTACAAATACATGAGCCACATTTTGACAAATGATTCCCCTCCCCCATGGGATAAAAATGTATATATTCTGTTTTTAATTAACCATCCATACAGCTCATCCTGCCTATAGCTCTCTTCATCCTGAATGAATAGAACACCAGGACTGCAGTGAAGACTGACACTTAGATAGAAAGAGCAGTAGGAGTCAGAGCGGGTGCAACTGTTCAAATCACAGCATATAGAACAATGAGAGCCACAATGCTAATGTGAACACAGCCTTACATAGCATTCAGAGTCTGTGGAAAGATAGATTTCCGTTTCTGACTTGTACCTATAGGGGGTGCAGCAGTAGCTGTTGCTATCAGGCCCTGGACCATAAGGGGACCACAGAGGTCATTCTGTCACATAAAATATACCACAAGGTAGGTAGGGGCCCCATTACAGATTTTGCATTAGGGCCAAGCAGCTTCAAGTTACGATTCTGGACAGTCTAATGGTCACCATTAGAGGTCACCCAGAAACCATAGAGCATATAATTAGAATACAAGATGAATATTTGTTTGCATTTATGAGGTACATCACTATTGCTCCAATCACAACCAAAGCAGCATTCAAAATTTCACCAGCTCTCTAAATTAATCTGCTGGAACAGCCAGAACACGTTCTGACTGATATACAGTAGTGCACAATGTACAACACCTGGAATAAACACTACATCTCCTACAATACAACACGGCAGACTATACACTGTAAAGGAAGTCATCCAGCAGGGGGCAGCAGTGAAATTTCAATTCATCCGAGCAGGAAAACAGGTGTTCTGCAAAATTCTGATTTCAGCTCTAGGTGTGATAGGAGTATAAGGCTTATATAAATAACAAGAGACTATTTTTCATAGACTTGAGCCGTTGGGTGCAGTACCTGTTCTGGTCACAGGATGGAGATGGCGCTGTTGTTGCAGTTGTGGTCACATATGGTGTGGTAAGGTGTACGGCAGAATAGTGGACGGGGTGTATATCTTGTCTGGTTTTCTCAGACAGGTAAGATGAAGGAAAACCGGGTTTTGGATTTCTTAGCAGACCATAGTCTGCTAGGGTTTTGTTTATTGTTACATGGGCTGGTTTTTTTGGACTGGAGGGCAGGTTTGGTAGTGGGTGCTCTCCAGTCCACACCCCTAGTCCGCTACGGGGTTTTCTCCCTAACCCCAGGCACTCCCAGGTGCGCCTTCCTGGGTTGTGTTTATTGGGAAGGAAGCCTGATAAAAGGGAGCTCTGAGATGCTGGAAGTGGGGAGGACAACACCACTTGTAATGTGTGAAGTTGGCACTAAGCAACTGTGTTTTGCTACTGTTTCCATTTGTACCTGCACGAGACTAGACAGGTATGCGGAGTGTTAGCCAGCGGCCGGACAGGCCTAGGTATTTTTCTTTTGTCTGGACACTGTTTGTTTTGTGTTTATTTTGCTAAATAAAGCACCATTACCATTTGAGAAAAACCTGCTGTGTGTGAACATGGTCATCGCCGCCCCCACCGTATGAGCTAATCCCTACAGTGGACATGGAAGTGAAGCATAACACAACCAAAGCAGTAACATTTTAGTGTACATATCCTCTTCCAGGCGGTGAGGGCAGTTCATAAACGCATGGGTCAGCGCATGGGTCAGCCAAGAGGATCTTCTAAGGTTTCTTCAAAGTATGGCAATCCATGACCAACTATCACTTCCATCATGTCAGTCTATAAGAAACATCACCAGCACACATCTCTGCTGTCCAGATGGTTTGCTACAATGTATCAGTGCAGGTAAATGTATCATCCAGATTGTTTAGCTCACAGAGCATTGTCTAGACTGGATACAATTGTAACAAACCCTCAGCTGTGAGAAGTATTAGGTGATAGGGGTTTATTAATTGTGCATACAAAGTCCTAGTTATGGTAAGAGGTGCGGTAGTGGTGTTTACCAAAAGAAGGCGCCATTTGCACCCTTTCAATAGACCCCATTCTGTATGTACAGTATGATGAGGGCTACACAAATCCTAACATTATAGGATGCATTATTTATGGTCACTGTGTATGTGTCATATAAGGGGCACCTATCATGGGGAACGTCTGACTTCAGAAAAGCCATGTGAGCACAGAACAACATACATCCTCCAGATGTCATACCACACTGCACTTAGCTCTTAAAGGGGACGTTCACTTTAACAATATTTAAAGGGGAAGTTCCTTTTTGACAAAATGTAAAGGGGAAATTAATTTTAATGATATTTTTAGTTGACTTTCACTTATGACAAGATGCAAAAAATATGTTTAAAGGTGTAGTTGACTTATAACAGTACTTAACAGAGAAGGTCACCTTTAGCAACATTTAAAGGAAAAGTTTGCCTTTTATCAGTATTTAAAGGGGAGTTCATTTTAACAATATTTACTAGAGCTGTTGCCTTTTAACAATATCTAAAGATGAAGTTCACTTTTAACAATATATGAATATGTTCCCATTTATCAATATTTAAGGGGGATGTTCACTTTTAACAATATTGAAAGAAATTCACTTGTAACATACATAAAAGCATATTTTCTGATTTATCACTATTTAAAGGGGAAGTTTATGTTTAGCAATATTTAAAGGGGGCTTTCACTTTTAACAATATATAAAGGACATGTTCCCTTTTAAAAATATTTAAAGGGGTATGTAACCTTTAACAGCATTTAAAGGGGAAGTTCACTAAGGATCCACATAGCCTCATTTGTGTACTTTTTTCTTTACTTATATCTACATATGCAGCTGTTTTTGAGAGATGAATGCTGGGAAATAAGCAAACACAATGAGATTTGCTCTATCTAACCTAGATAACAACGTTTAACAAAACTGTTAACACTTCAGGTGACCCAATGTATTAAAGGGGTTGGTATAGGATTAAAAAACATGGCTGCTTTTCCATGGGTACTTTCTTTTCTTTCAGGTTCATTGAAGTAAATGGGGTTGATCTGCAATACCAGACACAACCTGTGTACAGATGTGGCGCTGTTTTTAGAAGAAAGCGGCTCTATTTTACTACCCCTTTATAAGTGAACATTCCCTTTAATGGCAGGCAATGTAAGCAATTACAGTAATCATGGTATTCCAAAATTTGCAAAACTTTTACAGAGGCAAATTTTTCTTCCTAAATTCCTGTCTGGCAGAGCGTTTCAAGTGGATGTTTTTACTAAGTGGAGATGGTAAGACCCCTGACCTTCAGATTAGCCGGGGTGAGGCAGTGACACTGAAGACATTGTAAGTGCTCTGTGTATTGGATAGGACAGAGGGGTAATTATCTCTGGGATCTAGCGTCACCTACTGGAGGCCTCAGGTAGTGGACTGCCATGCTGGGCTGGTCTCCTGGCACGGTGGGGCAATTTCCTCTTATATTCATAAAGGTAATAAAATAGAACACTGGAAAAAAGTGCAGCGCTACTTTAATTATAGTTCTGGCTCTGGAGACTCCCTGTACTCATTCTGTGACATCATCAAATCACAGTATAGCCTGCTACATATAGATGGTGTGCCCTCATTGCACTCACTCTGTGACATCATCCAATTACATTGGAAGGTAAATATATAGAATCTATGGTGGCCCAAGGATCCACTGTACCAACCCGCGCTCTTGAGAAATAACCCCCGGTCACAGATGATGATAGAAGGAATTCACATTTATTAGGGTGATAAGCACAACGCGTTTCGGAGCACCAAGCTCCTTTATCAAGTGCATAAAAACTGTTAAAATAATAAAACACATATACAATGTATAGTCTCTTTCAATTAAAATATATCATGCTCCATAGAAAGACATCATAGTATTAACATAATAAAAGATCTCCAGATCATGAATAAAAATAAAATCATACTGTAATATAAAATTGCTGATCCAACATTATTTACATAATGCAGTTGTTGTATTCCAATAGAACCAGAAAGTATAACATCCAATAGAGAGAAGTTCGGTCATAAAGTGTATAGGTTATTTCCCAAGAGCGTGGGTTGGTACAGTGGATCCCTGGGCCACCATAGATTCCATATATTTACCTTCCAACATTATCTACGCAAAACCACACCCAGCTGCCACCCCTATCTTGGACCATCTCACGAATTATCAAGTGATCAGGCAAGGGTTTAACCGGTCTGGATTTGTTCAATTGTGAGGACATTATTTAACAAGTGGCTCGGCGTCAATCTTCTTCGATTTTTTTGAGCATCATCCAATTACAGTCTGATCTGCTATATAGACTGTTTAACCTCACTGCACTCAGTGACATCATCATCCAATCACAGACTGACCTGCTACTTAGACTGTATGACCTCACTTTACTTGCTCCATGACATTGTCAGGCAATCATGGGGCTGATGTGTTACATAGCCTGTATGACCCCACTGCACTTTCAGTGACATCACCAACCAATCAGAGACTGACAAGCTACATAGGCTGTGTGTCCTCATTATACTCAGTGACATCATCATCCATGCACAGACTGACCAGCTACATGGACTGTATGACCCCACTGCACTTTAAGTGACATCACCACCCAAACACAGACTGGCCTGCTATATAGATTGTGTGACATCACTGCACTCAGTGACCTCACAACCCAATCACAGACTGGCCTGCTATATAGATTGTGTGATATCATTGCACTAGACTGATCAAGGGCAGGTAGTACTGTAGTCAGAGCTATGAGGAGGGGGCATTGTTAGCCTTCTTAGGTTACCTCTTCCTGTATGATGGGGTTTGTATAAATCAGATGGAGAGCGGGACACAGGGATGTTATACCCTCTGTAGTAGGGCACTGAGTAGAACATTCTGGCATAGAAGGGGCATCACTGGGGGCTGGTTGCAGGCTTCTAGTTGTTCAACCCATTTATTGAATAAAGAAATTAGATTATTCTACGAATGGATAGATAGATAAATAAATATGAGAGAGATAAGAAACTTGATATGAGCTAGATAGATAGACTGGATAGATAGATAGATAGATAGATAGATAGATAGATAGATAGATAGATAGATAGATAGATATGAAATAGACAAAATGATAGATATGACATCGATAGACTGAGTGGAATATGATGTGGGGGCTAGGCGCAGCCTTCCAGCTGTTCACCCACTGATCAAATTAAGAAACTGTCGATCCAAAAGCATTTAATGCAGCCTCCAGCCTTACCAACCAGAGATTATAATTTGCTGAAGTGGAGAAGTAATGTAGATGATGAAATTATAACATAACAGTTCAGAAATAACATGTCATATAGTGGAATAAATACCTGGGAAATTAGATTATTCTATGTATCCAAGAAATTACATAAAATATAATAGAAATAATAAGGAATGGCAATATATGCTAGACAGATATATATATATATATATATATATATATATATATATATATATATATTTGAGATAGATAGATAGATAGATAGATAGATAGATAGATATGAAATAGATAGATAAATAATAGAATGAAATAGATAGAGAGATAGATAGAGAGATAGAATGTCCTGCACCATGCTCTATTCTAATTAAAATAGCCTTGGGCAGATGGGAGACTAAACTCGAATCCAACTTGCCCTATATTCATATTGTAGGCCTAGCCCAGGCCTAAGAGGTATATCTATTTAGGGTAGGGTCCCATCTGAATGAGGGCACCTTGTAGGGACAGATGGGCTTTTACTATTTGATCAAATACATACACCAAGTAGTAGTAGTAATGTATATAGGTTTTGGTGCTGTGTACAGAGTGGTGGTGTAATATTTGTATTAGATAGATAAATAAATAGATAGATAGATAATAATAATAATAATAATAGTCCTTTAATAGTCCCACAATGGGGAAATTCAGTGTGTTACAGCAGCAAAGATAAGATAAGATAAGCAGATACAGATACAAATACAACATGTACAGGAATGTTCCAAGGTGAGAGGCATTACATTAATAGCAGACAGACAGATAGGACGTAGCAGAGGGGGGGGGGGATATAACAGGCAGAGAGATATTTCAGTTCTCTGTATGTAATGATCTCCGCTTAGGTCGGTGTTGGTTGTACAGCCTAACCGCGGTGGGGAGGAAAGACTTCCGATAGCGCTCCTTCTCACACCTAGGGTGGAGCAGTCGGTCACTGACAGTACTGCTCAGCGCGATCACAGTCTCATGCATGGGATGGGACTTCTTCTTCTGCATGGAGCTCACCACGGACAGTATCCTTCTGTCACCCACCACCTGCACTGGGTCCAGTGGGCTCCCCAGGACAGAGCTGGCCTTTCTAATCAGCTTGTCAAGTTTATTTCTGTCCCTGGTTGATATACTGCCCCCCCAGCAGGCCACTCCAAAGAAGATGGCTGATGCCACTACCGAGTTGAAGAAAGTTCTAAGAAGTGCCCCCCGGATTCCAAAGGCTCTCAGTTTCCTAAGCAGGTAGAGCCTGCTGTGGCCCTTCCTGTACAGGGCCTCCATATGATCTGCCCAGTCCAGCTTATTATTAAGGAGCAAACCCAGGTACTTATAGGTGTTCACAATCTCGATGCCCGTCCCCAGGATGTCCACTGGTTTAGGAGGGCATCTGCCTTTGCGGAAGTCCACCACCATCTCCTTGGTCTTCCCCGCGTTAATCTTCAGGTGGTTCCGGTGGCACCAGTCCACAAAATCCTGGTTCAGTTCTCTGTACTCCCTGTCATCATCATCTGTGATGAGACCCACTATTGCAGAGTCGTCAGAATACTTCTGTAGGTAGCAGCTGGATGAGTTGCACCTAAAATCTGCAGTGTACAGTGTGAAGAGGAAAGGGGCGAGAACCGTACCCTGAGGTGCCCCCGTATTACAGATCACGGTACCTGACACACAGTCTTGGGCTCTCACGTATTGAGACCATCTATCTATCTATCTGAGGGTGGGTTCACACTTGAGGTGGCACTCCGTCCACTTTGAATCCGACCTAAATGTCGGAAAACCGGATAGGCACTGGATAGGGGAAGGTTTGTGACGCATTGCTTAAAACCCCATTCACTTGAATGGGGTTTTAAAGCAATGCGTGGGTGTGCGCTTACACCCTCTGTGCCGTGAAGCCAGGTTTTTTTGCTGGAAACAAAGTCCTGCATGTCCGACTTTGTTTCCAGTGAAAAAAATGGCTTTGCGGCGGATTGCCTGTATAGTGTAGGGTCCCATCTGTCCTTGTCAGGGCACATGGGCTTTTACTATTTGATCAAAAACATACACCAAGAACCTCAAGTTTAAAATGGTAGTAGTAATGTATTTCTAACTCTTGATATAGGTCTTGGTGTTGTGTGCAGAGTACATGTGTAATATTTGTGTATGATAGATAGATACATAGATATGGGACATATAGATAATTAGATAGATAGATAGATAGATAGATAGATAGATATCCAAGGAAAAGGCAGCACTCCAAAAGTTCAGTAAAAAATTTAGTGGTGTTTATTCCGTGTTGCAACGTTTCAGCTCCAATGAGCCTTTGTCAAGTCGATAGATATGAGATGGACGGACGGATGGATGGATGGATAGATAGATAGATAGCAGACACACATGTACATCCAGCACTACACACTGATGTGTGCTGGTTCCCGGATTACTGCATCCTCTCCGTACATGACATCTATCTAATCTCATACTGCATGCATTGTTCTCATCGCCTTGTTCACACCATGTCTCATGGTTATCAACTCCCCGAAGCCGCAGGCAGTCTTCTCTCCCCACAGCAGGTGTAAATGAGGCCGCTCTATGTGATGACATCCACAGACAGTTCTCATCAGCAGGTCATGTGCTGAAGTCCTGTGATCTGGCACCTCCTAGCTGCGATTTCTACCTGAAACCATCTTATTCTAAAGATACATCCAAAACTGATTCACCTGTAAGAATAGAGGAGCTGTATTAGATGACAGGCCTAATTTTTAACAGGTAGTGACTACACCAGGTATAGTTAAGCGATTCAAGGTACGTTGTAGGCCTCGGGATGTCACAGGTACACAGGAGGTGGTTAAAAGCTGGAATCTTATTCACATCAAGACTCAACAGTCATATATAAGATGTCCCTCATAAAAGTTCCATCTTAAAAAACAATTACAGTTAACAAATGAGCTCCTGTTGGACAGGCTCCAGCTGCAGGTACCTGGCTGTGTATTCTCGCCTGACTCTGTTTAATTGCCTGCCAGTCTCAAGGGTCTCCACTGGTTGCTATCAGGACCACATCTCCCATGAGTCGAGTTGAGTATCTCGCCTCATGCGGCAGATTGCTGAGTCCCTCAAGGAGGAAGCGCTGAAAGTATTTCTTGGGAGAACCTTGCGAGATTCAAACACGTTCAAAACAGAACTGCTATTAGTATACTCTGGGGTCTATACAGGAATATAGCTAACTTTGAGAGGGCTGAGATAACAGTCACACTGGGGCCCTGGTGCCTCAAGGAGCCCCAAGTCTTCACTGCCACATCAGTATTTTACATGACACATGATAGGTAAGGAGCCCTTTTACAGAGTTTGTACTGGGACTTTAGTAGATAGAGAAGAGGTTGATGATCTGTGGAGGCTCAGAGACTGTTCCATGGGAGAAGGAGCAGAGTCCCCAGCAGTACACAGTATTTCAGGAGAGGAATGCTCTTATGGTGTCAGTAACCACTGCTACATCTGAGCTTTGTGCCAGTTTGACTCTGCACATCCCTGCCCAAGGGAATACCAATCCTGCCAAAGATTGATCTCTGAGCTCTTAAGTTAATCACTCTGTCCAATCATAGAGAGGACTGTGCAGCCTGACAGCTATAGCTGCACAGTCCTCTCTATCCTCTCTCTTCACTCATCAGTCCTACAATAGAACAGGAAACTAAGCCACCAGTGTCCAGCCTCCTATTACAGCCAAGACAACACTAGATACTTGAAAAGTCATTAACCCACTGACCACTTGGCATGCAACATTAACCCTTTCACATCACCTTGACTGCTCTAGACCATCAGGGATACAGGAATGAATCCTATTTCTTACCTACTCCTCCAGGTGTGCCTTGAATTCACTTCCTTATACCACAAGGATTATAATATTAACTCCTTCACTGCCTTAGACCATCAAAATAATTACATTAACCTTTTAACTGCCCTAGACTAAATATAAATAATGGAATTTATGGCCCTAGACCACCAGGAATAATAACTTTGATCCCTTCACTGAACTATATCGCCATAAATGCAGAAGATAATTTTCACTACACTAATTCTAGATTCCGGTTACTACTAGGGATGTACAAACCGATTTGTTTAGAGCCAGATTTGACCAGAAATTTCCAAAGGTTTTGGGTTTACCCAAACAATAAACTTTTGGGGCTCACCCATGAACCACTATTATACTATGAGGTCTCACCAGACCCCAAATAAATGGAGGCCCAGTGGGGGAGAGGAAAAATTACAAACACACATACTCACCTTGCCTCACCTCTCCTGGGCATCCTGTGGACCACCGGCATCCTCTTCAGGTTTCCTCTAGCCTCCAGGTGATGTTATGCGCCCAGGGGACATGATGCTCAGTGCGCCCCATGTGACCACTGTGGCCCAATCACAGGCTTCAGTGGTGACCCCGGGGCATGTGATGTCAGAAGAAGGCCAGGAGAGATCTGAAGAGGGTGCCAGTGGACACCAGAGTATAATAATCACACTTCTGGTTCTATCCAAACAAGTTCAGTACGAAACGAATCTCGTGAGGTTCCCCCATGTCTATTTATTACTATTTTATGATACAGGAGCCGTGTATGGTATTTCCAGGCATCTTGCGCTGCTCCTTTGTAATGTGGAGCATTATATGTATATGGATAAGACATGTAGAGGCTGCACAGACTGCGCTGATGGCTCGTCTACTCAGCTATTCCTGCACAGTCACACTCTGCTGCATCCGAGCCATCAGTCAGGATTACCCTGGCCGTATAACAACTCATGGACCTTAAATAATTAAGACCGTTCAAACCCCCCCCAACTATTTACATATTTAAAGGACGAGCCCGGGGAGGGGGAATTAAATGATAATTTTATATAATAGCCTTAACCTGTTCAAGTACAGAGCGTAATGAAATCCAGTCCCACTGAAATCAGCCAGCTAATGTGTATGGCCACTATAGGGTTAATAATACAGGATGTAACTCAGGATCAGTACAGGATAAGTAATGTAATGTATGTACACAGTGACTGCACCAGCAGAATAGTGAGTGCAGCTCTGGAGTATAATACAGGGTGTAACTCAGGATCAGTACAGGATAAGTAATGTAATGTATGTACACAGTGACTGTACCAGCAGAATAGTGAGTGCAGCTCTGGAGTATAATACAGGATGTAACTCAGGATCAGTACAGGATAAGTAATGTAATGTATGTACACAGTGACTGCACCAGCAGAATAGTGAGTGCAGCTCTGGAGTATAATACAGGATGTAACACAGGATAAGTAATATATGTACACAGTGACTGACTGTACCAGCAGAATAGTGAGTGCAGCTCTGAAGCATAATGGATAAGATAGGTCACATACAGGTATGCTCATGCCTTCATATAGTTGTGTATTTAGTGTAACAATATAGGATGGAGACTTGTGGTTAAGAATTCAGTCACATGAAAACAGATGACATGCTTTATATTCTATATTACTGATGGCTTCATTGTTTGATTTTCCGTATTGATGAGACCTGCGTCATCTCTGAGATCCCTGCATCTATCCCTCGCTTAGTCCTAAGACCTAAGTGCCGCACTTTGCAATTCATCTGAAATGAGATTTGTCTCCCGGTGGATTTTTCATTTATTCTATTTCCATTCAAACTTCTTGGGGTCAAGTATCACTATTTGTGTTTCTCTTAATTTATGATAAGTACATTTCCAATATGGAGGATTAATGGTCGGCATTACTGTGGGAAGTGACAGCAGATCATATTTCCTGATCATTTTTCTGCTGTGTTTGACCTAAGTAATAAGATTACATCATGACTTATATGTTACATTATTCCCAGTACCTGGAGACTCCGACAAAGAGGAGCAATTACATTATTACTCATCTCCATAACACTGCATGATTTTCTATGGACATCGCCTTTAAGAGCAAGTCCACTAATGAGAAACGGAATAATCTGAATTGTATCTAACAATGAATGCAAAATCGTATTTATTTAGTGGATTGTATTGGTATGTGAATATACAGAGAGGTGACCCCACCCCCCAAGGATCTGAATGATCCCCCCTGGTCCTGGGATACATATTTGGTATTCCCCCAGGATCCCTAGTGGTACAGTATGTGATTGTACATTTAGGGGATACCTCCCCCTAAGATCCCTATTGGTACAGTATGTGACTGTAGATACAGGGACCCCCAAGACCTCTGAGTGACTCTGAATAAAGGGGTTTTACAAATTCAAAAACATGACTAATTTCTTTCAAAAGCAGCGCCACACCTGTCCATAGGTTTCATCTGGTATTACAGCTCATCTCTATTCATTTCAATGCTCCAAGCTCAGCTGCAATATCACACACAACCAATGAACAAGAATGACGCCATTTTCAGAAAAAAATCTAATCATAGATATCTCCTGTATTGATGTGACTTTCACATTTCTATTTTTTGGGAACATCTGGGGAGTGGAGTTGCCCAATTCACTGATAATTTTTCAGTGTCTTATTCTCCAATCTTTCTGTCATAGATTGATGCATTGAGTCCAATGTGTTTATGCCATAGAGGACCCACCAGACACCTGGCAATAGGCCCGAGGGAATGAACCCTACAAGAAGGTCAGAACGGGCATGAATAGGATACATGTGTTTGTATATACAGAAGGATTGAGTTTTCACTCCGCCAATCCAACATTGGGGGATTCAGGCCCCCTGGAATAGAGGGAGGGAGAAATACCTAAATATTTCTTTTATTTCTGAAGAGAAAATAATGATGAGAAGTCAAGCGGCCTATTATCTGTCTCCATGATGAATGGCGCTGGAGACGTTTGTTTATAGACCCCTATTATCGGAACGGTTGGATTTTGTCTTCATTACCACTAATGGCGTTTATTTGTCCAACGGGTAAAATAATCCAAAGCAAATATGGAAAATTGAGTTTTTGTTACATTTCCCTTTAAGAACACATCATCTCATTGGGGACGCTCACTGATCCCGAGGCCCGGCAATAAAAGTACAGCACAAATAGACTATATAAACTAACAATGGGAATGAATAGACATATTCTGTCTCTATTAAAAACTGCTTTACAAGCAAAAACAAATAATTTTTGGTGTCCGCCAAAGCGACTAGATGATTAAAATAGGATTTACAGGAATACACATTGTTGGCCATTTCAGTGTGGGTTTAGCAACTCAAGTAACTCTTAGGAAATCTATCGATAGAGAAGATCCAGCAGTTACAAGAGATGAAGACCCTTCTTTGTTTTTCCAGGTGCATGGTGCAACCATCACAGTATCATGAACTGGTTGTACCTAAGATAAGACCAACAACTTCCAGAGAACCCTCTTGTGGGCCACAAATTGGAAGTTGAGGACAACCATGAGAACCGGACAGTCACCCAATATCCTGAAGCTCTCTCGCCTATATTCTACGACGTTTGTTATCAGAGATATGGATTCTCTAAACCACAGTTTGGCACTGGCTAAACGAGCATATCCATTCTTCACTCTAAACCTGTCATGTACTTTTGGAACACTACCCTTATAGACTGGTGGTTTGGTGTCCAAAATAGCCACAGCCTAGCACTGTTGGTGGCCACAATTAAAAATAAAAACCTTTATACTTACCTAGAGGTGAGTCCATTGAGTCCTTTAGGACTGCTCTTTGGTGCTCCCAGTGCCTGCACTGCTCTTCATTGAAGACTAAGAAGCTTCAGAGTACATCTACCCAAGGTCCAAAACATGTGCTTTACAGCAGCCTCTTGACAGTAGGGTTGTGATCTCAAGCTTTGGTAACATCAATCCCATACCTTTCTACCATATGGTATACATAGGTATATTCCACTAAGGAGCATACAAATATAGTATTTGTGAGGTTGCTGCTACACACCAAGTCCAAGTATGGAGCCCAATGTTAATCGCAATCTAAAAAAACATAGGCAAGGAAGAAAAACCACAACCTCTCCTATCTTGAGGATCATGTACTTAACATCACCTAAACTAATCTGCAAAAATTCTCATGAAAAAGGAAGTGACATTCTGGACTACGGTGTATATTAAGGGGAAGCAAACTTTGCCTTCAGCTCAGTCTCATCCTGATGATAATTTAAACAATTTGCTATGTTCCAGTCCAGACATACAGTCTTCCCATAAATAGAATATGTTTTCATGCTTTATCGTCTTCTGTTGCCATGACCAGGGTATTCTTGCTTTTTCAGACATCTCCAAACTCTGATAAACTGACAAATAGCCATTAATTATGATGGATTGTTCAGGACTCGGCTTTCCCCTGGGCCATTCCAGAGATAACATTGTGGAGAATTTTTTGGAACAGTTTGTTTTTGTCTGTGGAGAAATTTGTTTTTGAAATCTCTAGTCTAATTATTAAAAAAACCAAGATTATGCAGAAATGCTAGAAAGATCCAATAGCAGAAACATCAGATTCTGAGTCCAGAACTCACCGATACAAAATATAACTAACACTAATAACTATATTGAGCTAATTGTGAAATTCTAATCATAACCGATGTCAATGGTGAAGTTATATCATATAAGAATATAACTACTATAATACCACTGCTGTGTACAAGAATTGAACTACTATAATACTGCCCCCTATATGCAAGAATATAACTACTATAATAATGCCCCTATGTACAAGAATATATCTACTATATTACAGCTCCTATGTACAAGAATATAACTACTATAATACTGCCCCTATGTACATGAATATAACTACTATAATACTGCTCCTATGTACAAAAATATAACTACTATAATAATGCCCCATGTACAAAAATATAACTACTATAATACTGCTCCTATGTACAAGAATATAACTACTATAATACTGCCCATATATACAAGAATATAACTACTATAATACTGCTCCTATGTACAAGAATATAACTGCTATAATACTGCTCCTATGTACAAGAATATAACTACTATAATACTGCTCCTATGTACAAGAATATAACTGCTATAATACTGCTCCTATGTACAAGAATATAACTGCTATAATACTGCTCTTATGTACAAGAATATAACTCCTATAATACTGCTCCTATGTACAAGAATATAACTACTATCATACTGCCTCCTATATACAAGAATATAACTACTATAATACTGCTCCCATGTACAAGAATATAACTACTGTAAACTGTTCCTATGCACAAGAATATATCTACTATAATACTGCCCATATATACAAGAATATAACTACTATAATACTGTTCCTATGTACTAGAATATAACTACTATAATACTGCTCTTATGTACAAGAATAGAACTATTATAATACTGCTCCTATGTACAAGAATATAACTACTATAATACTGCCCCTATGTACAAGAATATAACTGCTATACTACTCCTATGTACAAGAATATAACTACTATAATACTGCCCCCTATGTACAAGAATATAACTACTATAAGACTGCCCCCTATGTACAAAAATATGACGACTATAATACTGCCCCTATGTACAAGAATATAACTGCTATAATACTGCTCTTATGTACAAGAATATAACTTCTATAATACTGCTCCTATGTACAAGAATATAACTACTATAATACTGCCTCTAATGTCCAAGAATATAGCTACTATAATACTGCTCCTATGTACAAGAATATAACTACTATAATATTACCTCCTATGTACAAGAATATAACTACTATAATACCGCTCCTATGTACAAGAATATAACTACTATAATAGTGCCTCCTATGTACAAGAATATTACTACTATAATACTGCCTCCAATGTCCAAGAATATAGCTACTATAATACTGCTCCTATGTACAAGAATATAACTACTATAATACTACCTCTTATGTACAAGAATATAACTTCTATAATACTACTATATGTAACTACTATAATAATGCTATTCCAGCCCTGTCAAAACTGACCACTTGAAGTACATTAGAATGCTGCTGGGTTCTTTTGCTTTAAGATTTTCTTGGATTTGCTGTCCATATTACAATCTATAGTTCCTGTATATGAAACATAACACAGTGTATAGAGTGCTCCGGGCTGGTATGTACATGCATCACATACACATAGACCCCCTTAGGACCCTTCAGATGAAAGACGCTTATAAGTGCCGTTTAAGAGTTTTTGCAGAAGATGATGCCCGTCTGCAGAAGAGATTTGCCCAGGCAGGGTATTAAATTGCAAGGAAATACCCTGTCTGAGGGGATTTAGCCCTGGTGTGATTTTATTGCTGTCTGGTTTCTCACCTTGGCGCTGAGTTATTTGTCTCTTGGGGTGCGGGGAGCGTACGCCTCAGTCCTTGTTGAGGTGAATGACTGTTTTCCATCACCTCCTGCCAGGAGCTCTCCTGTTCCCCAATCCCAAGGATCTCGGGGAAGCTTTTCACTAGACACCTTATAAATTCTCGCTGATTGTGTATCACCCCTTCACCAGCCAGTCTTCTATGGCTCTAGGAGCTCGGAGAACTTCTTCCCACTCCTTGCTTGCCTCTCCTGAATAGCGAGCTTTTCTTGTCTTAAAGTGCCTACGGATTGAGCACCTGTTCCTTTAAGATTTTGAGTCATAAAAGTCCCTTTTTTAGTCTATGGGCCCCTGGACTGCACATGGTACGGTTCTGTGCTCTTGACTTTCAGTGTTACGGTATGGTTTCTACTAGAGATGGGCGAACTTCTTAATATTTGTTTTTGTGTCGGGTTCAGCGTTTGGCCCAAAGATTTGTTTCGGGTCATGAAATGAATATACTCTTCACACCCCAGAGTGTAATAAGTGGAGACCCAGGGGAGGTGTAAAAAATAACAAACACTTATACTCACCTTCCCTCACCTCTTCTGGGCATCCTCGTAGAGTCTGGCGCTCCCTTTGGGTCCTCTGCTGGGTGACGTCATGCGCTCCTTGGTCAACGATGAGGCAGGTGATGACACTTACCATTCACATGGGTCGCTCCAACGTCATGACTCTACACAAGGCCCAATCACAGGCTTCAAGACATCACCCAGGAGGCCGGAAGAAGATCCAAAATGTTTGGAAAATTTGGGTCGAATCCGGTTCTATCCGAAACCAGTTCGCTCATCTCTAGTTTCTACATTGTAGCAATATTTGGTTATTATATCCAAGACAACATAAGGTGTCAGACTCTCCTAAATGTCATTTCCCAACCTTAAAGGGTTTGTTCATTTTGGCTAGAAGATCCCCTCAACGGTCAGATGATCCTGTTCTTCCTGGGGATCAGTTGTGGAAACTCCTGTAAAGTGTTCGATTTCCTTGCAGTTCAACCACAGGTGGACAGAAGTGTTGAAGAGTTTCCATTGAAATCAATGGGCTGCACATGTAATAAATGGACATGTTGGGTCCTCCAGAAAGAGAGACACTCTTTATGAGTCTCTTAAAGGGTGCCGCAAATTCTAATTTTTAATATGCTATCTGAAATGAGTTTTCTAAGCCAGTCAAACCTTTTAAGGCTGAAGCACCACGTTGCGAAAATTCAGCGTTCGGGATCCCCCTTTATGAGCTAGAATGACTCCTATTCTAAAAGTCTTGAACCTTCATGTATAACATGGATGACCACTGGCTTGAATGCTTTCCATTAGTGATTGGTAAACATCATGAGATTTGTTTCGCAACAATTTGCGAGGTTTGTCTGCAAGTTTCGGTTTGGACCAAACTTATCTCTTTAGACCCCAGACTATAGTAATAAAATGCCCAGAGGGAGGTGCAGAAAAATAAAAGAAGACATTCATATGCACCTTTCCTCACTTATTTGGGGCTCCGCTGCAGTTTACCCCTATTCCGGCCTCCTGAGTGATGTTATGGGTCCCAGCAGACTGCTGAGGCCTGTTTTTGGGGCACACACGGGGCACACTATCATCATGGTGCATTAATGCAAGCGTCATGTGATCGCTGAGACCCAATCACAAGCCTTAGTGGTCCCCAGGAATGTGACACCACCCAGAGGCTGAAAGATGCCAGAACATGACTGAAGAGGATCCCAAGAGAGTTGAGGGTAAGTATAAGTCTTTATTATGTTTCTTCCCCTCCCCTGGGCCCCCGCTTATTAAACTCTGGGGTCTGAAAAGATTTGTGGGTGGCAAGCTCCAAAAGTTTCGGATTAAGTCAAAACTGAATATTTTTGAAAAATTTATAATAGGAATTTGAGGGTGGCAAACCCCCCAAATTTTAGATTCAGTGAAACCTGAATATTTTTCTATAATAGGGACTTGTGGGTGACAATCCCTAAAAGTTCCAGATTCAGTCAAGCCTGAAATTTTTGGAAAATTTGCAACCAATCTGATTTATTAAACACCGGTTCGCTCATCTCTAGTCCTTTTCCAGTATCTATAATAAAACCTTCATAACAAATGGTCAATGTTCCAGATATTTCTATATAAATCGCTTATATGGTACTGATCTGGAAGGACTGGAATATCTCTGCAGTTCCTTGGTAGTGCAAGGGTTAAGTGCCGACTTCTTAAAAGACATGAAACGCGCTAAGAATATTAAAGACGTGAGCGAAGAATTCAGCTCAAAGTACAAAAAGAAAAATGCTTAAGGTCAAGTCTATGGCAAAGCAATTTCCATAATTTTATCATTCACGACCTCCTGGGATATTAATAACTGCGCTAGTGTGAACAGGGACCAGTCCATGATTTTCATCTACTTGTGGCCTCTTTTCACGGGGCCCAGTTGCCGCCCTCACGGCCAAACAAAAGCCTTTAAGTCGCAGCGAAGCCTCGGCGGTTGATATCAGATACCTCATTTATTTACCCAAGACGTCTTGATTTCAGAGATCATAAAAACATATTTCTCGGAGTCATATATTATTTCAGCCGGCTCTTATGTTAACCAAACACTTTCTTTTTTTTTTTTAACCCCTTTTCTGCTCTTTAAGAAATGACACTGACAAAAAAGTCCTAATAAGTCAAACCAAACCCACAGGCACTGCAGAGGTAGCCCTATAGGGCCCCTAGAGAGTGGAGGCCCATCGTAAGTTGCATTTTAATAGACAGTGAGAATCTGTCTCCAAAAATCTCTTCAATGAAGTACATAAATAGGATGGGGTACCAGGACCTATATACCCCAATGGAGAGGTGGCCGGTGTCAAGCTGCACCTAAAGGGACTTATACAACTGCCGATAGTGTCAGACACTATGGACAAGGAAACTGGTAAAGTCCAGGTGTCAATTTATTCATACAGTTCCAGGAAGAATTATAGAGGAACAGCACAAAACAGAGTTTATAAGGAAGGCAAGTTTCTACACAAATAGACATATCAGGACAGTTGAATGGCCCTCTTAAAAAGGACACAGTGTAATGTCTCATTTCTCCTCTGGGGGCACCTCAGTCTTCAGTGGTTAATCTATTATCTACTCTAAACCACTTATTTTTAACCCTTATCTTCTCTAGACCACCAGGGATATTTATTTTTCACCTCTTCATTGCCCCCAGACCAACCAGGATGTCATCACATCAATTATTGATACATAAGAGACATTGATACATAAGAGATGTTGGTATCAACCCCTTTACTGCCCCAGGTCACCAGGGATACTAGTATTAACCCCTTTTCTTCCTTAGACTACCAGGAAATATACTATTACCACTTCCTTGCCCTAGAATAACAGGGATGCCATCATTAACCCCATCACTACTGTAGACTAACAGAAAAGTCAACACTTCCACTGCTCTAGCCCACCAGGGATGCGAACCTCAAACCTTTTATTGCCCCCAAACCACCAGGAATGTCCCTATTAACCCCTTCTCTGTCTCGATCACCCAAATTGTTATCACTAATCCCTTCACTACCATAAACCAACAGAGATGCCATCATTAACCCCTTCATTGTCCTAGCCCACCAGGGATGTTACCAGAAACCCTTTCCTGCTCCAGACAACCAGGAATGTTATTATTCCCTTCTCCTTGTAGCTCAATAAATATGTTATCATTAACCATTTCACTGTCATAGTCTACTTTGGATGTGACAATTAACCCCTTTCCTCCCCTACAGGAATGTTTTTATTACTCCCTTCACTACAGTAGATCAGAGATGGTATACTAAGCCCCATCACTGTCCTAGACCAGCAGGGATGGGGCCATTAATTCCTACTATATTGTAGAGTGACAGAGATGTTACATTAATCCCTTCACTGCCCTAGACCACAAGAGACTTAATCGTTAATCTCATCCTTACTGTAGACTGACAGAGATGTTATTATTCACTCCTTCACTGCCCTAGACCACCAGGGATTAGACCATTAAACTCTTCCATACTGTAGACTGACAGCGATGTTAAATTAACCCCTTCACTGCCCTAGAACCCCCCACACCATTACCGCTGGAGATATTAATACTTTTATTTTCCCAGAGAAATAACAGCAAAAATATTTTTGCAGTCATTAATCATTTTAATTATGAGAAGATGTAAGCGGTGGGTCTGCTGACTGAAGGGGCCACATGCTGTAGTGTAGAAGCATTGACTAAGGGGCCCTGCAGTGTGTAACATTGACTAAGGGGCCCTGCAGAGTAGTAGCATTGACTAAGGGGCCCTGCAATGTGTAACATTGACTAAGGGGCCCAGCAGTGTAGTACCATTGACTAAGGGGCCCAGCAGTGTAGTAACATTGACTAAGGGGCCCTACAGTGTAGTAGTATTAACTAAGGGGTCCTACAGTGTAGTAGCATTAACTAAGGGGTCTTACAGTGTACTGTAGTAGCATTGACTAAGGGGCCCTGCAGTGTATAACATTGACTAAGGGGTCCTACAGTGTAGTAGCATTGACTGAGGGGCCCTGCAGTGTAGCAGCATTGACTAAGGGGCCCTGCAGTGTAGTAGCACTAACTAAGGGGTCCTGCAGTGTAGTAGCATTGACTGAGGGGCCCTGCAGTGTAGCAGCATTGACTAAGGGGGCCTGCAGTGTAGTAGCACTGATTAAGGGTCCCTGCAGAGTAGTAGCACTGACTAAGGGGTCCTGCAGAGTAGTAGCACTGACTAAGGGTCCCTGCTTAGTAGTAGCACAGACTAAGGGGCCCTGCAGTGTATTAGCACTGATTAAGGGTCCCTGCAGAGTAGTAGCACTGACTAAGGGGCCCTGCAGAGTAGTAGTACTGACTAAGGGTCCCTGCAGAGTAGTAGCACTTACTAAGGGGCCCTGCAGTGTAGTATCACTGACTAAGGGGCCCTGCAGTGTAGTAGCACTGACTAAGGGTCCCTGCAGAGTAGTAGCACTAACTAAGGGGCCCTGCAGTGTAGTAGCACTGACTAAGGGTCCCTGCAGAGTAGTAGCACTGACTAAGGGTCCCTGTAGAGTAGTAGCACTGACTAAGGGTCCCTGCAGAGTAGTAGCACTGACTAAGGGTCCCTGCAGAGTAGTAGCACTGACTAAGGGGCCCTGCAGTGTAGTAGCACTGACTAAGGGTCCCTGCACAGTAGTAGCACTAACTAAGGGGCCCTGCAGTGTAGTAGCATTGACTAAGGGTCCCTGCAGTGTAATAGCACTGACTAAGGGGCCCTGCAGAGTAGTAGCACTGACTAAGGGGCCATGCAGAGTAGTAGCACTAACTAAGGGGCCCTGCAGTGTAGTAGCACTGACTAAGGGTCCCTGCAGAGTAGTAGCACTGACTAAGGGGCCCTGCAGAGTAGTAGCACTGACTAAGGGGCCCTGCAGAGTAGTAGCACTGACTAAGGGGCCCTGCAGAGTAGTAGCACTGACTAAGGGGCCCTGCAGTGTAGTAGCACTGACTAAGGGGCCCTGCAGTATAGTATCACTGACTAAACCATAACACATCTGAATGGTGGTGCAATCTGCACAGCTCAGGGATATGTATCTGTTCACACTTTTGTGGTAACCAGGACTGCGGAGGTGAACTAGATCCTCTGAGGACGGAGCTGTTGGAACAGATTTAAAAGTGACTGGAGCCTTGAAAAGTAAAATAAAAGTAAAAGACCCCCTTAGGAGTATCGGCTCCTGTCTTATAAAGGAGCAATAAGCGGGCAGCCGGCACCGCCGATCATGTGACTCTTTAATTACACACCTCTGGCGGGATCTGTTTTCTTAACCTGACAGTGACAGAAGGGTTAACACAATATCAGATGTGGCAGTGCAGGCTGGGAAATGCTATATCTGACAACCAGGGCTTTTATATAATCCCCAGGGCAGGCTGTGAGTCTCCAGTTTGTTGCTCTGTTTGGTTGTTTCATGCGCCAATTTACAACGTCCTCAGTGATATTTGATATCAACTCTCCTTATAAAACTGGCATTTTTATTATTATCTTTTTACACATGAAGCCTGTTTAAAGGAAACCTGTCCCAAGAAGCTAGGTGAGTGTGAAATAGACAAAATGCCCTATCAAAGCAGAGCTACAGAGAAAACAGGGAACCATGAAGTGGGTTGTACAGGATGTAAAAATATGGTTGACGCCTTGTAGAGGCAGCGCCACACCGGTATACAGGTTGTGTGTGGTACTGCAGCTGTATGGGGACCATTGTGGCACTGTTATTGTAAGAAGCTTTACTGTCCTGACATGTAAAACAGGATCAGTATATGATATATAATATAGTGTATTTACACAGTGACTGCACAAGCAGAATAGTGAGTGCAGCTCTGGAGTATAATACAGGATGTAACTCAGGATCAGTACAGGATAGGAAATGTAATGTATGTACATAGTGACTGCACCAGCAGAATAGTGAGTGCAGCTCCGGAGTATAATACAGGATGTAACTCAGGATCAGTACAGGATAAATAATGTAATGTATGTACACAGTGACTGCACCAGCAGAATAGTGAGCGCAGCTCTGGAGTATAATACAGGATAAGTAATGTAATGTATGTACACAGTGACTGCACCAGCAGAATAGTGAGCGCAGCTCTGGAGTATAATACAGGATGTTAATCAGGATCAGTACAGGATAAGTAATGTAATGTATGTACACAGTGACTGTACATGCAGAATAGTGAGCGCAGCTCTGGAGTATAATACAGGATGTAACTCAGGATCAGTACAGGATAAGTAATGTAATGTATGTACACAGTGACTGTACCAGCAGAATAGTGAGTGCAGCTCTGGAGTATAATACAGGATGTAACTCAGGATCAGTACAGGATAAGTAATGTAATGTATGTACATAGTGACTGCACCAGCAGAATACTGTAGTGAGTGCAGCTCTGGAGTATAATACAAGATGTAACTGAGGATCAGTACAGGATAAGTAATGTATGTACACAGTGACTGCACCAGCAGAATAGTGAGTGCAGCTCTGGAGTATAATACAGGATGTAACTCAGGATCAGTACAGGATAAGTAATGTAATGTATGTATACAGTGACTGCACCAGCAGAATAGTGAGTGCAGCTCTAGAGTATAATACAGGATGTAACTCAGGATCAGTACAGGATAAGTAATGTAATGTATGTACACAGTGACTGTACCAGCAGAATAGTGAGTGCAGCTCTGGAGTATAATACAGGATGTAACTCAGGATCAGTACAGTAATGTAATGTATGTACACAGTGACTGCACCAGCAGAATAGTGAGTGCAGCTCTGGAGTATAATACAGGATGTAACTCAGGATCAGTACAGTAATGTAATGTATGTACACAGTGACTGCACCAGCAGAATAGTGAGCGCAGCTCTGGATATAATACAGGATGTAACTCAGAGCTGTATTACAATACAATGCACTTCTCTTCCTCTGCTTCAACCTCTAAAACGACATTACAAATCTTATTGCAATACAATACAACATGGCTGGAGATTGAGCAGCAAATCACTGCTTGGCGCCGGTGCTGAACATCATATGATATTGCCGCCGCCGCCACTGTTCAGAGCTATTTTTATTTTCTTTATCTGGTTTAATTTTTCCTTTTTGGCTTCGGTCACTTTTCTTTTTTACATAATGACTTTTCAGCATGAGCTCCAAGGTTATTTCTCCAGGAACTTCTAGATCCTTTAGTTTTGATTATAGATCTAAGCCTATTACACATGATACAGTCAGCCTGTTATGTACGATAGATGCATCATTGAGATATGTATCTAAGCTAATTACGTTTGAACCAGTGGGTTGATTCGCTGTATCTAAACATATCAAGCATAGTAATATCTGCTTAGCCTGTATTTCTCAGCCTATCATGTGTGATACCGTCTATTGAGCTTCTGCATCTGTGCCTATTTTGTATGATACAGTCTGCTGAGTCTGTGTATCTAAGCCAACCATTGGTGATACTTTATAGGTTCCATCTATGGTCAGCGTTTAGCAGTGGGCAGAATAACTTGTCATCCACCCAGAATATTAGGGGTTAATGTGCCCATGCCCGCTGACTACTGCAGAACATATAATGATGTCACACTATGATCAGAATAACCACTGCTATACTCCGCACACCACGGGCCCTGTGTACGCCGGCGGTGAGGTACGCGTCTAGACGTACGGGTAATCTTGTGCTATATATAAGCAGCACTTCACAGGAAGTCATGGGATTTTCCATAAATTCTCACACCCCTGTTTCTTCTATGTATAGAAAAAATGAGAAAGCTCAACATATACATATCAATATATTCTATATAGCACAGACATATGCTGCAGCGCTGTACACGGAATGTATCACTAACATAAGCTGGCTTCTTGTATATATGGGTCACAGCGGGCCCCTCGTCTACCCCAAATATGACAGGTTTAGAGCATGTTTGGCATCAAAGGCTACGGCACAGATTCACAAGATGGCAAAGCAAGGGGCAAGGTGATGGACGCCATGATGGAAAACCATCAAAAGAACCCCATTATAGTAAGTGATGTACAATGGCCAATGGGGGCTGCTGGTGTCTACCATATTTAGGGATTGCACTGATATGTTTTCCCCTTTTTATGATACATATTATGGCTAGATAGATAGATAGATAAAACAGAAAAGTGTAGTAGCACTCTAATACAGCACAAGGGTATATAAAGAACTGAGATAAAACCTGCATTACTGCTAGTATTGACATATATGAACTAATATAACTATAGATAAATGTAAAAATGTGAGGTTCTTCGTTATACATATTTGATCAAACAGTAAAAAGCCCACCTTCCCCGACAAGGCGACCTCATTCAGGTAGGACCCTACACTAATGCCTCTATTTGACCCAAAATAAGTCTACAATGTGAACACAGGGCAATACCATACCTCTCTTGGAACCAGAACAGGTCTACAGTGCGAACACAGGGCAAATAGGATCCAGAGCATACTCAACTTAAAATGGTCTGGGGTGAATGGGAAACTGGGAAACATCCTCTGTTCCATTTAAATAAATCCGTGCTATTGAATGGGAGTGCAAGCCCAATTTTAGGGGACCACACCCCCTCATGCAATATGAGGCCATTTTAAGTTGAGTATGCTCTGGATCCTATTTGCCCTGTGTTCGCACTGTAGACCTGTTCTGGTTCCAAGAGAGGTACGGTATTGCCCTGTGTTCACATTGTAGACTTATTTTGGGTCAAATAGAGGCATTAGTGTAGGGTTCTACCTGAATGAGGTCGCCTTGTCAGGGCAGATGGGCTTTTTACTGTTTGATCAAATATGTATAACAAAGAACCTCACATTTATACATTTATCTATAGTTATATTAGTTCATATATGTTAATACTAGCAGTAATGCAGGTTTTATCTCAGTTCTTTATATACCCTTGTGCTGTATTAGAGTGATACTACACTTTTCTGTTTTATAATGTGCCATAGTAGTTTGCACCTATTTACATTGGGAGGTGCTGTCTGAGTTCTCCTTGTCTAGATAGATAGATAATATATGAATGGATAAAAAAGTAGTGTTAGAAAGATAGATTAATACATAATTAGAATAAATATTATTTATATAGCGCCAACATATTCCGCAGCACATTAGAGATAGATAGATATTGTGTGGTTATGTATAGATAGATAGACATTATGTAGTGATAAATAGATAGATAATACCATATACATAGATAGATAGATAGATAGATAGATAGATATAGATATTGTGTGGTTCTCTCCTACAGAGCTGACGCTCCTCTAATAATAACATTTTCTCATTGTATAATGTCACATTTGTGTTGTACATAGGATGTAGGATTTCCCTGTGATTTGCAGCCGTCTTGGGCAGGATGGAGCGGGGACATTTCCACTTGTGGTTTTATAAAACATTATACAGAGATCAGATTCTAACCACAGAGAACGGCTGGAATATTGGGCTGATCCTCCGGAGGAATCTTCTAGAAGTTGTATTTTAACTAAACCGCAACAGGGGCCAATTAGTGAGAAATTACCGTGCGTTGCCTGACACTCAGCACCTTGTAAATGTGATGGGGAGAGGGTTATGGGAACAGAGCTAGGACCTGGCCACTGCGGTCTGGCTGCTGGATGCCAAACAGCGTCGAAGAATTATAAATAAAGCTTATTGAAGAGAACAAAGTTGAGTCTAAATTTGGTCCCTGCATTCCAAAGACGCAGCTGTATGGGGTCATTGGAGAGAGGACATCCATGATTAGTCCCACCACTTTAGGTTGCCAAAACATGGGCACATCAACGGGGTCAAAAGTTGCTCATGGGTCATGAAAAAAGGTTAAGGATGAAACAATCACCAAGCCCTTCTGTCCTGGGAAGCACAAAATAGACCCCTCTCTTTTACGCTCACCATGGCCGGGATGTTGGTGGTGTTGCATTGGCAGATTTCGTAAAACTTCTAAGAAGATGCTTCCACTGGTCAGCTACATTCCATGACCTTAGTCCTACAATGGTCAGAAGAACCAGACATGTTTGTTATCACATAGAAAAGTTGGGTTATAACTGAGGTATGAGGCACAAGGCACCTCAGTGATATCATTGACTCTAAGGGAAGGACAAGGAACCTAACCATCTGTCTTTCCTGCATGTAAAAAGATACTTTAAGGATATGACTTTTTCTCCGACCTTGAGCCAACACTTTCTCGGTTCTATCTGTACAATAAGAGTCTCCATCCACAAATGTCTAAATGTTTTTTCTCGTAAGCCCTCAAGGGGTTAAAAATTAATATAACCAAGAACCGTCTGCGGCTTATGTCTCCTTTAATGCCCTAGAACAATTATGGAGTTAACCAAGATGGGAGCCAAATTTTTTTTTTCTATTTTTTCGACGGCAATGAAGGAGCTGGATTCTTAAAAATTTCCCCCCAAAAAATTCCAAAAAAGACTAAAACAAGGAGCACGCTATTTATTTTATGGAGAGAAGTATCCATTTTATAGAACGCGGGGCTCAGGGGAGTCTGTAAATGTATGTGAGGAGATTTACTCGTTCACATCTGCTGGAAGTTACATCTGGAAAACAGACCTGGGTTATACGGCGCATTCCTCAAAGGCCTCTGGGAAATACAATAGCCAATTAGACATGGGACCATTGTGGTGTCGGGGGGCAGCGAAACACTCCATCCTAACACAGAGGAACCAGAACGCAACTGCTATTTCTTCCTAAAAATTTCATTTCACACCTCCGTCTCCGATGTGGCCATTATGTTCCTGTTTTGATATACCCCCCGCCTCCTCCTCCTCGGAAGGGTCTGGATTTTGGAAACCCTGATAATTTGCTACTAAATTCGATACCTATCTGATCCACAGATGGAGCTTTGTTGAATTGCAAAAAATCTAAGCGGGGAAATTTTTGTTTTCATAGCCGACCTTCTCTTTAAAGGAACAATCTTTTCACACCACCTCGCCAACCCCTCTTCTTCTCCACATCTTGACAGCTTTATGAGCATTGGTTTGGAACAAGCCGGGGCCCCCGCTGTTCCTTTTTGTTCTGTACCCCCTTGTATACCGTAGAGTGAAAACCCAGATTTTTTAATTAGAGCCCCTGAGTTTCAACGTATATCCAGTGTTCATGATGACACCACGGGGTTTATGATGACTTTTTCAGATTCAAGGTGGCTTGGAGGTCAACAACGTACCTGGCCAGTGGCCATTTCTAGGATTTTATTGGCGCCTTGACATCTGTGTTTTACGTCTATGGTTTCCAATTAGGCTGCATTGCGTTACATGTTTGATGAGGGGGTCATCATATTTTAGGAATACGAAGGAAACCCATGTTCAGCTGAGATTACTTAATTTTGTCTGAAACATACTACGACTCTGACTGCCGTAAGTTTTTGTAAATAAAAATGTTGATGTCCATAGGAACCAATTAGATTTCAACTTTTTTTAAGTGTAGGATGAGCTATAGAAGTAGCCATTTTATGGGGGAAACCATTGATTGTGGAACTTTAGCTTATATAATGGAGCACAGAATCAGGCTTGGGCTATTTGTTGGGTGCCAATGGACATGTCACATGGTGGTCTGGGTTCTATTCTATTCTCATACCTGTCTGAGGCCTCATTGGATAAAAGTTGAAGGTACAAGAAGGCTGTGGCATCATGGGACTGTAATGGTGTACAGCGAAGCTCTAAGTCTATGTCTGAGCCAACCAGTGAATGCTGGATAGCTTCTAGTGCTAGCTTTAGTGAAGTAGCATACATCTTGTGGACAGGGCATTGCAAGTGGCCTTGATGTCCTTCAGTTTGGTTCCTAACCAATCAGGTATGGGTTCCATCACAGGGTCTTCAGATTAGGAGAATTAGGTTCTCCAATCCCATGCTCAGCACTCTACAGAGCTGTTCACACATGGATGCCCTCTCCATTGTAGTTTATGGGAGTTGTGACATGCTCAAATGTTTCTATGTTCTCCCAATAGGAGGAAGTCCCATCCAACATGAATGTCAAATGAAAAAACTCCTTTCTTGTGGCCAGAGGTAACTTGAAGCTTCTGGGCCCCAATCAAATTTGTAACAGGGCCCCCACTTACTGTGTGCTATGTATGATACTGGTGTCTTCATATTCTCTATATATGTAAAGAGGCCTTTGGACACCTCAGCCTCCAGGGCCCAGTAGCAATGGCTACCTCTCCACCCCACATAGCTGCACCCTTGCTTGGGCCCCTTGTTAGTGGTACAATCTCATGATGTGGACATCAGATAGAAGAGGTTGTGCACCTCCACTCTATTGGATGACATATACAAGGTCTCCTTGTCTAAGCCACTATTGGGTAATATAGTAGTTGGTCTAGGCTAGTATTCTTGTAGGCCATGTCTAGCCCAAACACCAATGTGGTCAATTGATGGTTTTGGTCAATGACTAAATAGAGTACATGGTCTGTCTTTTAGGTCTCCAACTTGCTGCTTGGAATATGATCTTCTTGATGGATCCACCAGTTATATTTTCAAGAAATCCTGCTTTTGACAACCAGATCTATGACGCAAAGGTTCCCAATCCAACCAGGTCATCATTGGGAAGTGAAGGGTTGAGAAGGTCCACATTGAGTATTTATCACAATTCCTTGTGTGTTATAAACCCGACCTGACATCAAACACATTGGGGATACTCACTGAACATCAGGATGATGGATATTGTGTTTGTACTACAAGCACAGGATTACATATTAATGGTTCTCAGGATGTAACAAGCGTGGAAGACATAAGACCCGGGAAAAGACTTTCCTCCCATTGACCTCTGTGCACTGGGGTCACAGTAATGCACCACCAAGACCTCTCAGTAACAACATTCAGAAGCTTAGGTTACTGGTCAAGTAGTGACTAGGGAGTACTAGATCACAGATCAGATAATATACCTTAAAGATGCTGTCAGATGATATATATATATACACTACTGTTCAAAAGTTTAGGGTCACTTAGAAATTTTCTTATTTTTAAAAGAAAAGCACAGTTCAATGAAGATAACATTAAATGAATCAGAAATACACTCTATACATTGTTAATGTGGTAAATGACTATACTAGCTGCAAACGTCTGGTTTTTAATGCAATATCTACATAGGTGTATAGAGGCCCATTTCCAGCAACCATCACTCCAGTGTTCTAATGGTACATTGTGTTTGCTAACTGTGTAAGAAGGCTAATGGATGTTTAGAAAACCCTTGAAAACCCTTGTGCAAGTATGTTAGCACAGCTGAAAACAGTTTTGCTGGTTAGAGAAGCTATAAAACTGACCTTCCTTTGAGCTAGTTGAGAATCTGGAGCATTACATTTGCTGGTTCGATTAAACTCTCAAAATGGCCAGAAAAAGAGAACTTTCATGTGAAACTGGACAGTCTATTCTTGTTCTTAGAAATGAAGGCTATTCCATGTGAGAAATTGCCAAGAAACTGAAGATTTCCTACAACGGTGTGTACTACTCCCTTCACAGGACAGCACAAACAGGCTCTAACCAGAGTAGAAAGAGAAGTGGGAGGCCGTGCTGCACAACTGAGCAACAAGACAAGTACATTAGAGTCTCTAGTCTGAGAAATCGACGCCTCACAGGTCCTCAACTGGCAGCTTCATTAAATAGTACCCACAAAACGCCTGTGTCAACGTCTACAGTGAAGACGCGACTCGGGGATGCCGGCCTTCAGGGCAGAGTGGCCAAGAAAAAGCCATATCTGAGACTGGCTAACAAAAGGAAAAGATTAATATGGGCAAAAGAACACAGACATTGGACAGAGGAAGATTGGAAAAAAGTGTTATGGACAGACGAATCGAAGTTTGAGGTGTTTGGATCACACAGAAGAACATTTGTGAGACGCAGAACAACTGAAAAGATGCTGGAAGAGTGCCTGACGCCATCTGTCAAGCATGGTGGAGGTAATGTGATGGTTTGGGGTTGCTTTGGTGCTGGTAAAGTGGGAGATTTGTACAAGGTAAAAGGGATTTTGAATAAGGAAGGCTATCACTCCATTTTGCAACGCCATGCCATACCCTGTGGACAGTGCTTGATTGGAGCCAATTTCATCCTACAACAGGACAATGACCCAAAGCACCTCCAAATTATACAAGAACTATTTAGGGAAGAAGCCGGCAGCTGGTATTCTATCTGTAATGGAGTGGCCAGCGCAGTCACCACATCTCAACCCCATTGAGCTGTTGTGAGAGCAGCTTGACCGTATGGTACGCAAAAAGTGCCCATCAAGCCAATCCAACTTGTGGGAGGGGCTTCTGGAAGCATGGCGGGAAATGTCTCCAGATTACCTCAGCAAATTAACCGCTAGAAAGCCAAAGGTCTGCAATGCTGGAATTGCTGCAAATGGAGCATTCTCTGACGAAAGCAAAGTTTGAAGGAGAAAATTATTATTTCAAATAAAAATCATTATTTCTAACCTTGTCAATGTCTTGACTATATTTTCTATTCATTTTGCAACTCATTTGATAAATAAAAGTGTGAGTTTTCATGGAAAACACAAAATTGTCTGGGTGACCCCAAACTTTTGAACGGTAGTGTATATATCACCATTTCTCAACCTTTTCAAGTGAAGTACCCTTTACTGATAAAACGTGCCCAACTGGGCACCCCCATAGTAGTGTTCACTTGTAAATGTTAAAATAAAGCTTTGTTTGGAGCTTCAGGCAACAATTATGTAATGGCCCCTTTAGCGCTCCACATGTAGTATAATTGTTTCCTCAGTGCTCCACTTTTAGTGACCCCTTAGTGCTCCCACATGTAGTATAATGACCCCCTCAGCACTCCATATGCAATATAATGGCCCCTCAGCACCCCACATGTAGTATAATGGTCCCCTCAGTGTCTCCACATGTAGTATAACGGTCCCCTCAGTGCCCCTTATGCAGTATAATGGTCCGCTCAGTGTCCCACATGTAGTATAATGGCCCCTAGATTTTACTTAAGTCAAAAGACCATTTTCTCTGGTATATATAGCTAGGATAAAAAATAAGCGATACAGGATCCATAATTATTAATAATCATTAAAATTCAATTTTAGGGCAGTCTCTCTTTATTAATACAGCTTCATCGCACTGATACCTATTCATTGGATAGGTAGGTTGCATTGGTATGGTAAGAATTCTATCTATCTACCTATTTATCTATATCATATCTATCTATCTATCTATCTTCTATCTATATCATAACTATCTATCTCATATATATCTATTTATCTAATATCTATCTATGTGTTATCTGTATCTATTTATTTATGTATCTCATATCTTTCTATCTATCTATCTATCTATCTATCTATCTATCTATCTATTGTCTGTATCTATTTATTTATTTATCTATCTCATATCTTTCTATCTATCTATCTATCTATCTATCTATCTAGCTATCTATCTATCTATGTATTGTCTGTATCTATTTATTTATTTATTTATTTATCTATCTCATATCTTTCTATCTATTTATCTATCTATGTATTGTCTGTATCTATTTATTTATTTGTTTATCTATCTCATATCTTTCTATCTATCTATCTATCTATCTATCTATCTCATATCTATCTATCTATCTATCTCATATCTATCCATCTATCTATCTATCTATCTATCTATCTATCTATGTATTGTCTGTATCTATTTATTTATCTATCTCATATCTATCTATCTATCTATCTATGTATTGTCTGTATCTATTTATTTATTTATCTATCTCATATCTTTCTATATATCTATCTATCTATCTATCTACCTGAAAACTTCTCAAACACAGCAGTGGTAACTGCCCTAATTTTACTAGACTTATATTTATAACTATTGGGAGAGGCCATAACCAATACATCCAGGGTTTTCAAGCACTCTAGCTCCTTCATATCTTTTACTATTATTATAGTTATTCTTATTAGGTTCTGTTCACACATGTCAGAGACCTTTGAAGCCATTGTTACACATTCTGCCACATTTTAAAGAAGCATATACCCCAGCACAATTTTTTTTCTAATAAAACAGCAGACACCTTGGTAGAACCCAAGGACCCCATTATAAGTCAGTGGGGTCGGATGGTGATGTTAGCGCCCCCATATGGCTCTTACACATCAGAATTATTCAGAAATTTATTACATGTGTTTATTTTATTTTCCCTACCAAAGCATATGAGGCTGAATAACTAATGTGACAGAGGTGACACGTGAGCGGCGTGCCTGCGGGGAGATTGCCGCTGCTCCTTTTGTGGCTTCTAATTGGTCTGTTTGGATTCAACATGTGGAGTAATTAGAAACGCGGGATGTTAGATATTGTCGGAGGGCCGCACGCCTCTATTGGTCTCGTGGGGGGGGAGGGGGTAATAACATGGAAGCCAGGATGCTCTATAGATTTTCCTATTTTCGGAGGGTCACAGCTTGGACTAGCTGGTGAAAGGTCCACTTTAGGGTGACCTCCCACTAACAGCCACTAATAGGCAGGATTCTTGCAGGCGAGACGTACCGCCATGTAATGACACTTAGCATTGGGCTGCCTCATTATAGCGGTGGGTAAGGTCACATGTTATGCACAGAGTGTGTTCCTCTATCAGTGGGTGTAATTACGGTACATTTCACCCCCCGCCGGAGCATGCCGCCTGTGTGTGCACAATCATTTGTGAATTGTCAATTACCCGGCTGATTGAATATTTAGAGATGACGGAACGAGCCGGGACTAATCAATATGGCTTATGAAGACGGCTAGCAGGAGCTGGGCTCGTGGGGAGAGGCACGAGGCACATTTATGGCAAATGTATGGATTTAGTGACAGATATAGAATAGGTATTATTACATGGAGAAGAGAGCGATAAATGAGTGCAGGATACTGAAGGGAGGCAAAACAATACTGGGGTTTGTAGTTCATCATAGCCGTGGTGTGTGATACTATAGGTTGTCAGCTGAGGAGTAGAAGTGGCCCCTTTGTACTTCTAGCCATAGAGTCCTATAACAGAGACTGCCTCTGTGCCCCCACAACAGTGACAGATACAGTGATTCATAATAGTGACCTCCACATAGTGCACCCATAACAGTGACAGATACAGACAGCGACTCATATTAGTGACCGCCACATAGTGCACCGATAACAATGACAGATACAGTGACTCACAATAGTGACCTCCACATAGTGCACCCATAACAGTGACAGATACAGTGATTCATAATAGTGACCGCCACATAGTGTACCCATAACAGTGACAGATACAGTGATTCATAATAGTGACCGCCACATAGTGCACCGATAACAGTGACAGATACAGTGATTCATAATAGTGACCACCACATAGTGCACCCAAAACAGTGACAGCTACAGTGATTTTTAATACTGACTGCCACATAGTGCACCCATAGCAGTGAGAGATACAGTGACACATAATAGTGACCACCACATAGTGCACCCATAATAGTGACAGATACAGTATTCATAATAGTGTCCGCCACATAGTGCACCCATAACAGTGACAGATACAGTAATTCATAATAGTGACCGCCATATACTACACCCATAACCATGACAGATACAGTAACTAATAATAGTGACCAGCACATAGTACACCCATAACAGTGACAGATACATTGATTCATAATAATGACCTTTACATAGTGTACCCTTAACCGTGGTGCCCTAATAATAGTGACAGCCACAATGCCCTAATAACAGTGATAACCAAAGTGACAGCCGCAGTGTCTTATAACAGTGACAGCTATAGTGCCCCCAAAACTGTAACAGTACAGCCATAACTTTGGCATACACACTGTGAATAGGTTACAGTGCAGGACACACATAGCCCCCATTACAGCAATCCCATGCCCCATTAACTGGCAGCCATATACTGTAGTGCCTACAAGTAATTTCTTATGATGTTGGAATACCTCATAGGAGCAACACACTGAGAGCAGGGGGGTAACTTGAGGGGGCGCAGAAGGGTGCGGGTGCATCTGGGCCCATAAAGTGTCTCTTCCCAATATGAAGAGACCAGTGCTATATACGATACTTTATAGTTGGGGGCCTGGTATAGATTTTGCAGTGGGGCCCAGGAGCTTCATGTTATGGCCCTGACTGAGATTACCCGCTAGTCAGTGCCCTTTTGGTCATTCTGCACCTAAGCAATCTATTCCTATGTCCTTTTGCTCCTCTGCTGGTGATTCGGATTAATACTGGCGCAGTCTCTTCATATTCGGGGAAAGCCCCATTCTACATCCCAGCATTGAGCCCGCTTACTGGGAATTCCCATATTAAACTCTGCTATTATATTGTTAACATTACATTTCAGCAGCTCATAAACGTCTCCTTCTCTGTAATCGCGGGGAATGTAGAAATGATGAGGGTTATACATTTACCAGGTGGGGAACTTTCAGCTTAAGATGAGGAATTGTAAGGAGCGGCAGGTAATGAGCGCCAGGGAGAGGAATCTGGCTCCGTCAATAAACATGAGCGTTCGGGATGAAGAAGATGACATTACCTCCGAGCTGCGAGCCGAGGAGGCTGTAAACATGCTCAGCCTTTGAAATCGAACCGTATGAACTGCCAGACGTGGCGCTGGGGATGTGTTACAGCATAAAAGCTCCACGTATCTTATACTTCATGTTTAATGTGACTTAGATCTTATATTTTACCTCTCGTGACAGCTGTTCCTTATAACAGTTCTCTTTTGCTACAATCCAGCCTACTTAGGTGGTACTAAAAGTATTGTTTGCAGGATATATATATATATATCTACATGTATATATACTGCTATAAACTAACAATAAGACCGTTTCTCATTTTTGGGTTTGGCAAAAATATCTATGATTTTGGAACATCTATGAGTTGACAGCCACTCCATTCTAGAATACTAGTTTCAATCAGCCTTGGATGTTCCAGTGATTGGCAGCACCAAATGATTTTCTTTCAGTGGCGGAAGGATGTAGAATATCTGATATTTTGGGGTCCAGTCTGGGTCTGTATTTAGTTTGTGATCTATTTTAGGGTAGGTTGGGTGACTTAGGTGAGTTTTTCCCTCTTAATTTTCCCTCTTAATTTCTTCAAGAGGGTTTGTACTTTCCTACAGGCTGTCACCAAATTGCTACTCCCAAAGTGTTCTCTATTAGCAAAGGCTGGCATGTATATGGACTGTAGTCATGCTACCAAGTCAGCAGGCAAGAATCATAGGCAGAACAAGGGTGAAGGCAGGCAGTTTGGTCTTAAGCAGTAGACATGTATGGGTCAGGAATAGTGTCAGACAAGAAGATATACTGTATTAAAGTTCACAAGCCAAATCAAGGGCAAATGGAACAGGAATATATACACCTATGCAGTCCTTAGCCAGCAGGAATCAAAGTCAGACAGAACATGGGTCATGGCAGGCAGAGTTTGGTCGTAAGAGGTAGATGAGTAGAGGTTACCACAAGAGGCTGACATGAAGATGTGGTAAATAACACAAGCCAGGTCAATGCCAGAGTACACAAGGTGATAAATGTCAAATGGAACAGGAGCAAACACAGCTTTGCAGACCTTAGCAGGCAAGAATCATAGTCAGACAGAACATGAGTCAAGGCAGGCAGAATTTGGTCGTAAGCAGTAGATGGGTCAAATAGTAACAAAAAAACACACCTTTGCAGACTCCCAAATGTATTTATTTATTATTTTTCATTTATTTAGCTTACTTGTATAGCTCCATCATATTGTCTTTACAGATATTATCAAAATGACCTCACTGCTCTGGTACTAGAGGAAGGGTCTTTAAGAACCCTGGGGAATTTAGGGAGGGAGTAAACGATTAGAGAGTATGCCTACTTTGGCATCTGAAAGAGTCAAGCAGCACAAGAGCCAGCAACCACCCCCTTTTCACCATCCCATTCTCCATATACCTCATGGGACATTTTCCTTTTGCTATGCACAAAAAAACATTGGTTGCCAAGACACTTCTGTGGTCAACTCTTGCGATAGACTGGGAGTTCTCCCTTTTTTTCTAGGAGTCCTCTGGACATTTGGGGAAAGTTGGCAACTATGCGCTTGGCATAGTTGGCATATGGTAGTTACTTTAAAGATGTATAAATTGACCCCTTCACTAGAGTAGTCCAACTGGGACATCCCCATTAATTGGCCTTCCGTATGTCAATTCCTCTTTTGTGGTGGGCTCTGTCATTAGATGTCTGCAGAATATTAGCCATGTACCGTAGTTTCACCAGGTCTTTACAGGAATCTCATGTCAGACACCTACTTAGGGGTGTTTAGAGGGTCTTTGGGTTCTCTACTGTCTGCTCCATTTCAGTTCCCCATAACAATAACCTACCTTGCCTCTACAATAGATATAACCCTATGTCAGTGATACACTGTACTGGCTAAACATCAGAGTAAGTGACCTGGATATCCATGACTAATTCCTTTTATGATATATACTCCGAGAACATCTACAGTTTTAGAGACAATCTAGGATTTTCCAAATTTTAATACAATATGTCTCCTATGGGTTTACAATGCTCCAGTAACAGGCAGGTTGTTTTCCCCTTACTTAAACATCTGACTCATATCGACTACCATAAAAGTACCCTCATAACGTTCACATTTGTTCCAGTTCTTGAGAAATGAAGGTAAAACAAAGCACAGAAATCAAGGGAAACTCATTAAACCGGAATGACTCTAAATAGCGGAAAAACCATTCTTAATAATTCATATTCAAAGCATGTCCTCATTTTACTTTGACCCCTTGGGGCACAATTCGACATGTTACATAAGGAAACTTATTTTAAAAAAAATTTCTTCCTAAGACCACCATTTTTTCCCAGGCCAGATATCTTGTGACTGAGCTCAGTTCCATCATGTACTGTACTATGCATACTAGTTAAGTCATCTTCTTTGAGAAGACTAGTCATCTAGAAGACCATTTTGGTTGGTTGACTTGAAAAGGTATCGATGTATTAGGAGAAAATAAGAAAAGCAAGGGCAGGAGGAAAAAGTCTGTTGGTGGAGGAGATCAGAGGTTGTTTGGAGAGCTTCATGGAGAATCACTGGAAACAGGGAGACCATATTTGGTGACAATCCCAACACAAATCTAATTTTTTAAGACATACAATACTTTACTTTTACACAACTCACCCGCTTCCTGTAGAGAATACTCACAGGTGACTGAAGATCGAATGACAGCTTCTGTCTTAGACTATTCCACTGCCGGATTGGGCCATGGCTTCCCTTCCCCAATAAGTGAGTGGCATTGGCTTGCCTAGGCAACTAGCGCTCTTGAATGACACTAGGTCCTGGTGGCCTATAGAAAAGGGAATCAATCTTCTTCACCTTGTGCAAATCAATGTAATTGCTCATTCTGACACTGATGTTAGCCTTGTTCCTGAATTACACACCCATTTTACCCTTTTTTTTCACCTGGTATCAGTGGTTCCATTCTTAACATCAACTCCTGGTTTATCTTCTGACCAAAAATCAGTCTCATCCTTCAGATTGCTTCATCTTGACTGTTATCCCGTTGACAACCCATGGCTACATCGCTGACTGTATTGTAGTTCTTAAGTTCATCTGTTGCTAACTGGTGACTAACATGGGGACCACAACCTGAAAATCCAACCCAAAATGTCCATAATTTTTTGAGGTGGTTAAGGGTGATGAATGGGCCGATCTCTTTGACTTCATACCCCATACCCTATCGTAGCCAGTGTTAAACCAATTTCTGTCTTAGAGGTTCCGCTTCTATGGTGAAAAACATTTACTGTGAGCTCACATTAAGGTACCATGGTGGTCTTGCTTAACTGGCATACTTAGACATCTTGGATAATATATTACACAAATATTTTTGTACACATGTCATGAATATTTTTCATCTTTAATGAATTTCAAGAACTTCTGTCAATCTTTGTCTTTTGAGGCCAATGAATCAAGAGGTGCCAGCTTTATGAGCTAATCCAAGACCAAATTAACATCATCTCAATGCCAATCAGGTGTTCAATGCCAAGAACTCACTTTATGGTTCCTTCTTTGATCGTTGTGTCTTGGAAACAGAATGAAGAAATAGCTTGCAAGTCCTAGCTGAGCCGAGAGAAGGCCAATGATCAGCCACGTCAATATGCTAATACTGGCTTTCCTAAATCTTTAATTGAGGTATTCATCACACTGTGCCATGGAACACATGTTATTGAGGAGACTTGGCCTGGTAGAGACATGACATGTTATTGGAAATGTAATATTTTATGTCTCAAAATATTTTTTGTGGTTTCATCTACATTGCCAGGCCAAGACTCAAAGGAACGTTCTCGGAGGCTTCCTATGCGTCGTCTACTAAAACACTTTGTGGGTATTTTGTTTTTCTAAATCTCTAAATATCCCCTATCATTGTAGGGTTTCGTATGCACCACATCGGATTCCAACACTGTAGAACGTATACATCAAATTTTTTCACCCTATGAACACTCTTTGGTCCTCTGACGGGCCAGAATACTTTGGTCTGCTGTTTTTGTACTGTATTGGAGAGAGTGTCTGACTCTGCTTTCTTATACATGGGACCAATGTAAAAAAAAATACAAGGTATACCTTTTTAACTTTGAGATCAATGGGTGCCATATGCCAATGTATGGCTATGCATTGGCTTTTGTTAGAGCTTTTCGTCCAAGGTATACATCAAAAAATCTTCTGCATTTATACCTATGATGGAGGTCTCACAGGCCACAGATGTGCTGTTGTGTATAGTACTGTTTGCTGGCTTGACTATAAAAAAGTGTAAAAATGGGCACATGGTGGAGGTGGATGGCATTTGCTAATTTCTGTGATTTTTGTGGTCCCCGTAGCAGCCACAGGATCTGCCTCTGGGGTATCTAAGACAATAGTTAGAACATTTACTCCCACCAGATTTAATATCAATAGAATATTATTTAATATTGTCAAATTTTGTTTTGGACTTTTTGGAAAATGTCTGAGTGTATGTTTTATGGTACTCTTCTCAAGAGTTTAGTCTTCCGGGAAGATTTTCTTCATTGTAGCAGTGTCCTGCTGAGAGTCGTGAGGTTTTTCAGCCTCCCGCTGACGTTCTGGATGTGGCCTGTCACAGATAACGACTTTGCCAAGTCTATTACAGTCTTCTTCCTTTACACGTCTAGCTTAGTGTCACTTTCCTGCTTTTGTCAAAACCGATGCGTCATCCTTTGAAAAACAAAATAAAATTATACGAAAAGAAAAGCATAAAAACAACAATTTACATGAAGTATAATTCTACCAGGCTGAACCACGGGATGTCTTTTAAGTCAATGAGCGTCTTGGATACGCACTTTTGGGCATAGTTACTTGACGTTATTTTTTACCAATATTTTCCTCCATATATTTGAGGAGCAGAAAAACAGACTAGTTAAAAAAAATTTTGATGTAAGATATGTCCTGTCTTTTATCAGGGACAACTTTTTGCTATACACTAACACAAGATGAAGCATAACGTGAACGCATGCTGTATGCAACTAAATGTGATCTCATTGGAAGGGTGGATGTAGTGTCTGGTACTGTTACCCCAGGCAATGATGAAGGAAATACTGACCATTATAAATGGTAGATACTACATGGATACAGATTTAGAATTAGGACCAAATTCCCACAAGTATGTCTTTTAGAAAGACAAAAGCTAAAGCGATAGATTTAGCACCTGATGATAAACCCGACAGAGACCGATAAATTGTCATATTAAGGCAAAAAATACAGAAACTCCAAATTTTGAGCCCCCTAAATTTTAAGATCCATGTCACACATTAGGTTTACCAGCAAATGACATCCACCGAAGCCTGTAGCTCGACTCAGTGTCTGAAATTTGGAGAAGATTAGACCAGCTATCATTTTGAAAGGAAAAAACTTTTAAGGTCATTGTCTAGCCATAACTCCATTAACATTGTTCCCTTAATGAGAGCTCTGTGACACATTAGGAAGAAATTAAGCATTACCATTCAGCTCCCGCAGCACATTCACTGAGATGTTTATTATAATACAGGTGTCGAGGTACCCCTAATGTATTGCTGAGCCTACACATAGGTGAACTAATCCCACTGCTGAACTCTAAAGTCACAGCCTCTGCACTGACACTATAAACTTCCCTACAACTCTCTTTAAATATCACAGTGAACAAAACAATGGTTTATATATCACTACAAGTGATCACAGAGCAATACTAAGTATCCTAATGGTCATGGAAAGAGTCACAAAATTTAGGCCCATGGAGATAACTGTAAGAAGGACCTGAAAAGACACTTACAAAAGCCCATGTACAAGAATATAACTGCTATAATACTGCCCTTATGTACTAGAATATAACTACTATAATACTGCCCCCTAAGTACAAGAATATAACTACTATAATACTGCTCCTACTGTATGTACAAAAGTATAACTACTATAATACTGCTCCTATGTACGAGAATATAACTACTACAATACTGCTCCTATGTACGAGAATATAACTAATATAATACTGCCCCTATGTACAAGAATATAACTACTATAATACTGCCCCTATTTACCAAAATATAACTACTATAATACTGCCCCCTATGTACAAGAATATAACTACTATAATACTGCTCCTATGTACAAGAATATAACTACTATAATACTGCTCCTATGTACAAGAATATAACTACTATAATACTGCTCCTATGTACAAGAATATAACTACTATAATACTGCTCCTATGTACAAGAATATAACTACTATAATACTGTTCCTATGTACAAGAATATAACTACTATAATACTGCCTTCTATGTACAAAAATATAACTACTATATTACTGCCTTCTATGTACAAGAATATAACTACTATAATACTGCTCCTATGTACAAGAATATAACTACTATAATACTGCTCCTATGTACAAGAATATAACTACTATAATACTACTCCTATGTACAAGAATATAACTACTATAATACTGCTCCTATGTACAAGAATATAACTACTATAATACTGCCTCCTATGTACAAAATTATATAACTACTATAATACTGCTCCTATGGACAAGAATAAAACTACTATAATACTACTTTCTATGCACAAGAATATAACTACTACAATAGTTCTCCTGTATTCAAGAATATAACTACTATAATACTGCTCCTATGTACAAGAATATAACTACTATAATACTGCTCCTATGTACAAGAATATAACTACTATAATACTGCCTCCTGTGTACAAGAATATAACTACTATAATACTACTCCTATGTACAAGAATATAACTACTATAATACTGCTCCTATCACAAGAATAGAAATACTATAATACTGCCTCTATGTACAAGAATATAACTAGTATAATACTGCTCCTATGTACACGAATATAACTGCTATAATACTGCCACCTACAGTATATACAAGAATATAACTACTATAATACTGCTCCTAAGTACAAGAATATAACTACTATAATCAGTGGCGTAAATACCGGGGTAGTAGTTGGAGCAGATGCCACAGGGCCCAGGACATTAGGGGGCCCGGCGGGCCCCTGATGTTTTTTTTTTTTAATAGGCCGTTACCTGCTGGAGTAACCACAGCAGGTAACGGGCCCTATTTACTTACTGAATCCCACTCCTGCTCATGGCTGCCTGCGCTTCCCACTCTGCAGAAGCAGAGGTAACTGGGAGCAGGAGCGGGGATTGGTAAGTAACGCTGTGGGCCCACGAACTCCACAAACACAGCTATCATTATGCTCTGGGGTCTTTTCATGTCAAATGTTTGCCTTAGGATCCAGCCATTCCTAGTTACGCCAATGACTATAATACTGTTCCTATGTACAAAAATATAATTACTATAATACTGCCTCCTATGTACTAGAATATAACTACTATAATACTGCCCCTATGTATAAGAATATAACTGCTATAATACTGCTCCTATGTACAAGAATATAACTACTATAATACTACCCCTATGTACAAGAATATAACTACTATAATACTACTATGTACAAGAATATAACTACTATAATACTACTCCTATGTACAAGAATATAACTACTATAATACTGCCTCCTATGTACAAGAATATAACTACTATAATACTGCCCCTATGTACAAGAATATAATTACTATAATAGTGCTCCTATGTACAAGGATATAACCACTATAATACTATCTCCTATAGATTAGAATCTTATTATTATGCAGATTTCTTTTTGGACCCTTCTTCATCGTAGGTTTATTGTTCATCTCCAGCCGATGCTGTGAACTTGGAGAATAGTTCACAATGGGGTCAGACCACACCACGTGTCTGGGCTATCACTGGGATAGGAGGGCTCTAGGTTGACAACATAGAGCAGATGGTATCCATATCCACTAATGAGGCTGGTGAATGATACCTGCAGAGAACCACAACTCGAGACAATATTGTTAACACTTCTATACCTGGGATTGGGATCTCCCATCGGGCAGTTCCTCTACAGCTCTAGAGGTCTCCAAGGGAAATTCCCTTTAAGTTTGGCCCAGTCAGGAGTTGACTCTCACGCTTCCATGGTCTCAGACATTAGTCTTCAGATATGATGGAACAGAGATTCCAATTCCCTGCTTATAAATTGAGTATCACACTATTATTTCATTGTACGGCACTATTAAGTAAGCACCACATGGTAGTTTAATTGGGGCATTGTATGCAGGGTCATCTTTTCCTCTGCATCAGTCTCTCATTTTACCTATACTATAACCGTACCCTTTGTAAAATGTTGCGGAATATGTTGGCGCTCTAGAAGTAGATTGTGTTATTTTTATCACCCACTTAATTCTTTCTTATTGTTAAGTTTTGTACGTAAATCTTTTTTATGTACGGCTCCCTGGTAGTATTGTATGCTTTAAAATTCAATAATGGTATTATTATTTGTGCACAGGATGGCGCCGCTCGACACCATTGCAGTGTCTACCAAAAATCAGCAGACAAAAAAGTCCTGCACGGGGAACTTTTTCCTCCACCGGTTTCAGTTTAAAAAACGACGTACACCAAACAGACCCCATTATAGTCAGTGTGTCAGGGCTGTTTTAGCGGTCCATCTCTTTGTTGTTTGGGTCCCCCGACACTAGTGTGAGCCTAGCTTCAGTATTTAAGCTCTTTATTTCTCAGTTTTGGTGGTCTGCGTGGTGCACTTTGGTTGTCTGTGTGGTGGTATATTACTTTGGGGAACATCCACCAATGTGGAGTTGCCTGGCACAGTTATTTTGCGGGCACTAAATGGACACTCTTAAATCCTAATGTAAGAGCGGTATATTTGCCACCGTTAGTAGTACAGGTGGACTGTACTACCAATTGACACATTTCTTTTGGAGGAAATTATATGGGCACTTACTGTTGGAGGTACGCCTCTAGAGTATACTCTAGGACAGTTATTTTGGAGGCACTGTGTGTGACTATTACGATGAGGAGAACTATCTACTGAGGTAAAATATTTTTGTGGGTACTATAAGGGCACTATTGCTGATCGAGGGCAACATTGTAGCACTATCACAATATGGGGTAGTATCTGATTGGCATGGTTATTACTGAGGGCACTGTTGGCACTGTTTGGCATAGTTATTATTAGGAGCCTCTGTTTGCGACCATTATAGTTGGGGGCATTGTGTACTGTCAGGGGCACTTTCTGTTCATAGTTATACTAGGGGCATTATGTCTGTGCAGCTATTATTTTCAGCTGCGTAGCACAATTATTTTGGTGGGCACTGTGTGCCACTAAGTACCATTAAGGGCACTAGGCACCACAGTCGTCACAGTATTTAGTATAGCAGAAGAATGACAATTTTAGGGCACCAGGATGAGGAGCTTTTATTGAGAATGCGAGGAGGATGATGGAAAATGGAGGAACCAAATATTTCAGTGTGGCGAACTGCAGGAACAAGTTGTGGCTACATGAAATTGTCATGGCGGTCTGGGACAAATGGAAAAGATAACTGAATGTCACTGGGTAGAATATGCATTAGGGCTGGTGCCCTTGAGACCCTAGCAACACCCCTGAATGTAGAATGATTTAGTTACCTATTTGGTAGTATAACTCCATTTTTCTTTCTGAAAATGTTCTACCTGGAGATGGACAAACCTTATGAGATTTGTTTTGCCAAATATTTTTGGGTTCACCTGTTTCATCATTTGTCAAGTGTCATAATGTTGTTATGCCCACATGAATACTGAAGCCAAAACCTAGGCCTCAGCAGTCCTCAGTCAAACAGTCACATCACTCTGCGCAGTAGAGATGGAGTGCTGGCTACAGCGCAATGCCAGGACAATTGCGCACGCGCCGGCAGACGTCAAAGAAGAGGAGGAGCCGTCCCCACAGAAGGAAGTCTGGACAGGAAGACAGGTAAGTGTGATGGGGGTGGGCTGAGTTAGTTAGTTGGAAAGGGCTAGTAGTGGGCGGGATAGCTAGGGAGACAGCGAGGGGGTGTGAGAGAGGGAGGGGAAGGTAGTGTGAGTCAGCTCATGCAATGCATCCTGGTAGTTGTAGGCTAAGACAGCAGGAAGTTACACCATGTAAACAAACGCAGTGGATGCCAGGAGCTCCCAGAGAAACCCAGAAATCACTAAAAAAACTGCTAAAGGTATTTAGGTGCACTTATTAACCCATTAATAGCACTAACAGACCTTTTTTAAAAAAAAGATTTTTTGCCTGGAAAACCCCTTTAAGACCCCAGAATATAACAGTGGATGACAAACCCCAAAAGTTTCGGGTTTGAGTTGATGGCAAAACTTTTGCAATAGTTCGGTTTAATCTGGTTTGGTCTGAAGTGGTTCACTCGTAGCTAGTTTTACCCTGGAGTCTACATACTCTTTAATCTGGCAGTTTCCATTGTCAGACTGAGGTTCTTTGGGTTTTTTGAGCCATCCAACAACCCCCCGGAAACAGACCATAGTATCCTTCAATTTGGGTTTTTTTCTGGACCAGTATTGTGCCAGAGTCTGGGCCAATTGGAGGGTCCTCTGGTACTCTGGTGGGCCAGTCCACTCTTCCAGTGTTGCTGCTGTACCTACTGAGCTCACTGGTAAGATTTTAGGAGTTTTTGTGTTTAGGAATCTGCAACTGATATTAGCAGAGCTGGAAGCGTCTTGATGGGAATTTACAACCCAGCGTGGTCTTTAAACACATGCAGCCCTTCAGTAAGTGCTCTGTCCAGGCCTACGAGCTGATTTGCAACAGTTTGAGGTGAAAATCTTTGGAGGAGGTCACAGATGTTCTGTGTTAGGAAAACCCTTTAATGGCTTCTAAGTGATTACGGTCTGTAAATTCCCATAACTGGGATAAAGGTGGAGGTTTGATTAAAAAGCATCAGGGAACCCCGCCAAGTCCCAAAGTCCTGCCGCCCGCCTGACGTGATGCACAAATTCCATAAGAACAGGGAATACGAAAATTTGAAAGGATATTTATACAGATGTCACTACTACAGATGTCGGCCCGGGCATCATATACTTCTGCGGGATAGACAGTATATCAGCTATTCTGGAACAAGGAGCTTGCAATTTACCCCTCCGGCCCCTTTACTGTCCATAATGCAATGTGTGACCTCACATTCGACAAACTGTTTTGTGGCCACCTAAAAATACATACACCGTATATTGTCCTGCACACTGTCTTTGTGTAGGATGGGCTTCAGCTAAAGAGCCCGTCGTGGCCAAATATTTACTGACATGGCCAAGAATTTACTGACACACAGTTAATCCAGATATCTCCATGATACAATAAAGTATAATCACATGGCTCCTATGGATAGGATACTAGAGGATGTGCAAATAGGAACAGACACGCACTGGCCCACAGGGGAACAGGTGAATCCCTTAGTGGACCCATGACTCAGGGGGCTAGAAGGCCCTCAACCCCCATCATCTATATATTTTATATCTCTCTATCTTGTTTCTGTCTCTCTACCCATCTACAGATCTCATATTTATCTCTCTATCATCTATCTATCTATCTATCTATCTATCTATATCTATCTATCTAATATTTATCTATCTATCTCATATCTATCTATCTAATATATATTTATCTCATATCTATATATCTATCTATCTAATATCTATCTATCTAATATATATTTATCTCATATCTATCTATCTATCTATCTATCTATCTATCTAATATCTATCTATCTATTTATTATTTATTATCTATTTTTTATACTTACTTATATAGCGCCATCACATTCCGCAGTGCTTTACAGACATTGTCAGTCACTGTTCCATATAGGGCTCACAATCTACATTCCCTATCAGTATAGGAGGAAACTGGAGTACAAGGAGGAAACCCACGCAAACACGAGGAGAACAAACAAACTCCTTGTAGATGTTGGCCTTTTATCTCTCCATTCACCTATATAGCTTACATCTATCTCTCTGTCTCATATGTATCTACTTATTTATCCTTCTACAGATCAAATATGTATCCTAGAGTGTATATATATATATATATATATATATATATCATATATTATATTTGTTTATTTATCTATCTACCTATATATCTCATCTATCTCTCTGAAGCGATACTGAGATAAACATCTTTTGACAGATATACAACTCAGTCTGTAAGTGCCTCAGAGACGGGACCCTATTCGCCATATTGTCTACAGATATCTGTGGCATAGACAGAGGCTGAAAATGTCAATTGCAAAAGGGGCAAAATTGGGGATCAATTCCAAAAGGAGGTGGAGCACTTGCACCTGTTTGTAGGCAAATCAGGCTCCGCCCTCAGTGCACTTACAGGCTTCTTTGCATATATAAAGATAATTATCTCTGTATTGCTTCATTGGTTTGTGGCCATACATGTAGGATTCTGGTCCTATTCAAGGCCCCTACATGGTATTGTTATTGGTTTGGGAGGTATTTATGACCGGATAAATACCCTTTAATCTGGTATTCCGGGATACTGGTTCATCACTATGGAAATTTCTAAGTGTAGATAAATTTCCAGTAACATGCCGTGTGAATTTCTACCATAACCCATTAATATCGTTAGATTTGGTGCAGAATGTCTGTAGTTTGGGACTCCAGTCTGTAGTAGCCTTGTGTATTGTGAAGCCGACATAAAACTTGCAATCGGATATTCTGTGCCGCTTATTGAATTCCCGTCCAGACCCATCAGAGGAATGAATTATTCGTCACACACATATGTGTTTGATCCATTTCCAACGTGAACAATTTCCCCTAATTATTGTGGCCCGGACCCTTCGGCTCAGTATGGAGAGGACGGGTTCTGTGCTGCTGAGTGATTGCTCCCCCGACGCAGGAACATGTCATTTAAATCAAGCCCAGAGAGAGGACGTTTTAAGCGAACACAGCCCGGCGCGGCCGTCACTCACAGCCTATTCATTGATCATATATCACCTAGGAATCTAATACCCCGGATCTCACACACAGAGCGCCGCCTGATGATATATAAGCTGCTATCTGCACAGCACCTCTTATCTACAGGAACCGGGATGTGAAAATTCATGAATATGTTCACTTCACCCCCACCAATGCCGAATTTCTAGGGAATATATCTGAGGCCTTAACACAAGCCCAACCGGAGGGGAAATCCAAACTGAAGTTCTGATCTCCACATGGAATAGAGTGAAAGGTCAAACAGAAATATGTCTATTCATCCATAGGGAAGAAGACTGCAGCATTATATGCATGATAGCAGTACTATACATAAGGGGCAGTATTATAGTAGCATAACTAAAGTCTTCTGGGCCCCGGTGCAAACTTTTGTACGGGGCCCCCTAACCCCCCCCCCCCCCACAGCGAATTCTTGATAGTGACGGTTACGGGCAGTGTCGGACTGGGATGTCTAGGGCCCACCAGTGGAATTGCTTCTAGGGGCCCACCATTAGGACCCCTCCAGATCAGTGGTACTGAGACAGGGCGGCTAAAGGTAATAACATGTCGGGAGCCATGCTGCTCACCTGTCATAACATATGCACCACTTCACTACCTAAACCTACTGCTACGCCCTGTATGGCAAGTGAACAGCATGGCTCCTAGAATTGTTACCATTACCTGTAGATCATCATTACATCGCAGATGTAATATTGCTGGCCTATCCTAAGCACAGGCCATCAATATTAGAAAGATGGATAAATACTTTGAAGAGGATGTTCAGGAATTGGCGCAACCGAGGTCCCGGGCGAGAGGTGTAAAATAAATATAAAAGAATACTCACCTGTCCCTGGCACTCCGTTGTCCGCTGCCAGTGTCCATTCAGTCTCGTGCCGGCGACTCCTTGCTGGGAGTCCTGCACCTCATGGGACCGCTAAGACCAATTAGGTACAGGATTTCCAGAAATGAGGCACCACCATGAGACCAAACAGACACAGGCAGGGGACAACAGGGTGCTGGGGACAGGTGAGTATACTTTTTTGAAATTTTTTTATTTTTACACCTTCCTGGCGGCCGCCACAGTGGTTGCTCCAGTTAATAGACAACCTCTTTTAAGGGGTTGTCTGGGCCAAATTTTTTTATAGCCACTTCACTGGTCTCCCCGTACAGTGGACTCTTCACTGGTCCCCCATACTGTATGGGGAACAGTGATTGGGTCATTACATTGTGTGGGAGAAATGATGGGGGCTAACATTCTGTGTGATGCATATTAAAGGGATTGTCCAGGGTTAATTTTTGTTATGGCCTATGGATAGGCCATAAATACCTGATCGCTAGGGGGCTGACACATGGACCATCAGCTGTACAGCGTCACTTCCGGCGCCTGTTCTGTACACAACACAGGGCTGGAAGCAGAAAGCTCCATCCACTGTATAGTTGCCCGGTACTGTCACTGCAGCTCAGCATCCACTGACTTCAGTAAGTGCTGAGATGCAGTGAAGGTCCCCGGCTAATATACAGTGAACAGAGCTTTCTGCTTCTGGCCCCATATTGTGTACAGGACGGGCGCCAGAAGTGGCTCCATACAGCTGATCAGTCCTGGGTCGGCCCCCAACAGATCAGATATCTATGGCCTATCCTGAGGATAAACCGTAACAAATTATGCCTGGACAACCCCTTTAATATACCCCCTAATGCGCCACACTTTAAAGAGGTTGTCCTGTATAATTTTTTTCTTTTTTATAATTAGTCTAGGGGAGGTGAACCCCCCCCCAAAAAAAAAAAACGAAAAAAAAAACATACTAAACATACTTACCTGTCTCCGGTGCTCCGGTGTCAGCAGGTCCCAGCACGGTCCGGTCCTGCAGCTCCACTGTCTTCTTTTGTCCTCACTGGCTGTGATGTCCCAGGTCCCTTCCTTTAGGCCACTGACTGACCTCAGGGGGTCACGTGATGTCACAGGTAGTCACGTGCAGGGGGTACTTGCGCTGGAAGAAAACAGAGCTGCAGGCTAAACCATGCTGGGAGACACTGGAAACAGGAGAGAGAGTTTTTTTTTTTCTGTTTTTTTTTCATCTGTGTAATTAAAAAAAAATAAATAAAATGTTATCCTGCACAACCCCTTTAATGTCCCCCAGGCTATTGGCCTCCATTAGTTACCATTTTGCCAATGCAAATGCATTGGCAGACGCATAACTAAGGTGTTGTGGGGCCTGGTGCAAACTTTTGTCCGGGGCCCCCTACCCCTTCCCTAGAGCGAATTCTTGATAGTGACGGTTACGGGTGCTGCAGTGATATCTCAGATACTTGAAAGGGATAGAGCTGTAGTACCAACAACTGCAGTTATCAAGCACAGCACAGCGCCGACATGTAAACAATACTGGGACAGTATAATATGCTCCGCAGCGGCCCCCACACAGCATTATATGTCCCACAGCGGCCCCCACACAGCATTATATGCCAACAGTGGCCCCCCACACAGTATTATATGCCAACAGTGGCCCCACACAGTATTATATGCTCACAGTGGCCCCCACACATTATTATATGCCCATAGTGTCCCCCCTCCCCTCCCCTCCCCTAGAGCCAATGCTATTATTATACTCTGGGGTCTCCTCAGACCCCAGACTATAATAAGTAGAGGCCCAGGACAAGTGATTAAACATAACAAACACTTATACTCACCTTGTCTTACCTCTCCGGGGCATCCTTGCTCTGTCCTACTGTCTTTCCCATCTTCCTTGGTTCCCTGGTCTCCACGTCTCGTGCCCCAGACGTCACCACTGGGGCCTGTGATTGGACCTCTGCGGTCACGTTGGGCGTGATGACATCATTACACCGGTGCGCTTCATGTCAGGCCTGAAAAGTGCCGAAGACGATGCTGAATCCAGGCCAGGTGAGTGTTTTTTTTTTTTATTTTTTGTCATTTTCCCTGGGCTGGCATAACCTTTCCATTAACAGTAGGTGTAGCGGTCGGGGAACCAGGCTGTCCCCGACCACTATCATGGTAGTCCTGGGCCCTGGCCATTTCCAGCAGGCCGCGGGCACCGTACCCCTCCGGTCGCAGTCACACCCCTTGCGACCATGATCCTTACGCCACTGTCCATTGCTCAGGGGCCCAATCGGGATTGTCAGGGGCCTAATCGGGCCCCTGACCATCCCGATCGGACCCCTGACCTTTGCATTGGCAAAATTAGGACTAAATTAATGAGAGATTTACCGATTCACCGGTGGGCCAGTCCGACCTTGGTTACGGGATATCTCAGATACTTGAAAGGGATACAGCTGTAGTACCCACAACTGTGGTTATCAAGAATACGGTGAGAGAGCAGTGCATTGCCCATACTAAACAATACTAGGAGCTGCGTGCTGTGGGAAACAGCTGATCTTCAGGGTCCTAACAGTCTAAGAGATGCAAGAGAACAGTGGGGGTCCAACATCCGTGGCCCCTGTTGATCAGTTCTTTGAAGTTACTGTGGTGTTTTTGTGAGCGCCATGACTCCTTCACTATTTACATTGCACAGCATCAGTTTTATAATCACCAAACAATGTTATTACATCTTGTAATAATAGTGCATGGCTGCTATAAAACAGATGGTGTGTGATGTGAATAGTCCACAGTAGCCCCACATAGTATAATATGCTCCACAGTGGCCCCAAAACAGTATAATATACTCCACAGTGGTCCCAACACAGTATAATATGCTCTACAGTGGCCCCCAAACAGTATTATATTCTCCACAGTGATCCCCACAGAGTATAATATGCTCCCCATAGTGGCCCCCACACAGTAAAATATGTTCCCCATAGTGACCCCACACAATATAAAATGGTCCCAAGAGCCCCCCCCCCCCCCCCCCCTAGATCTGGTGCTATTATAATACTCTGGGGTCTCCTCAGACCCCACATTTTAAAAAATTGAGGCCCAGGGAAAGTGATTAAAAATTAACAAACACTTATACTTAACTTGCCTCACCTCTTCTGGGCATCCTTACTCCGTCCTGCTCTCTTCAGCATCTTCTTCGTCTTCTTCTTTCTGGCGACTGAAGTTACACGCCTCAGACATCCCTGCTGGGGCTTGTGATTGCGTCTCAGCGGTCAGATAGGGCGCACTGACGTGAACGTGACCTCAGTCACAGGCTGGAAAAGCCCCAGTGAGGATGTTGTGGACTCTCATAAGGCCAGGAGAGGTGAGTATAAGTATTTATTTTTAATCACCTCCCCTAGGCAGGCATCTATTGGACATGGCGGGCCCCTTTCCATTAACAATACAGTATGTATAGCGGTCAGGGAACCAGGCTTTCCCCGACTACTATCATGATGGTACCGTGACGCCACAGGTTAAATTCTTGTACATAGGAGGCAGTACTATTGTAGTTATATTCTTATACATGGTGGGAGTATTATAGTAGTTATATTCTTGCACATAGGAGGCAGTATTATAGTAGTTATATTCTTGTACATAGGATCAGTATTATAGAAGTTTTATTATTGTACAAATGAGCAGTATTATAGTAGTTATATTTTTATACATGGGGCAGTATTATAGTAGTTATATTCTTGTACATGGGGCAGTATAATAGTAGTTATATTCTTGTACATAGGAGGTAGTATTATAGTAGTTATATTCTTGCACATAGGAGCAGTATTATAGTAGTTATATTTTTATACATGGGGCAGTATTATAGTAGTTATATTCTTGTACATGGGGGCAGTATAATAGTAGTTATATTTTTGTACATAGGAGGCAGTATTATAGTAGTTATATTCTTGTACAAAGCAGGCAGTATTATAGTAGTTATATTCTTGTACATAGGAGCAGTATTATAGTAGTTATATTCTTGTACATAGGAGCAGTGTTTTAGTAGTTATATTCTTGTACATTGGAGCAGTATTATAGTAGTTATATTCTTGTACATAGGAGCAGTATTATAGTAGTTATATTCTTGTACATAGGAGCAGTATTATAGTAGTTATATTCTTGTACATAGGAGCAGTATTATAGTAGTTATATTCTTGTACATAGGACGTAGTATTATAGTAATTATGTTCTATGAACCCATGTCAAAATCTTGAGTCAGATGCACCTGCCAATTTTTTGTTCCCTCCCTTTTCTTCCACTGTACTTTTTTTTTTCTTTGCTGATTATGCCTGTAAAGTATAATATCTGAGCAGACCCACTCCCTGGACCTCCTAAGCAGCAGTTCTAAGCCCTCTGCCTCCTCTTTTAGTGTTATACTTTGCCATTATACGAGTTGCCGGCTCCTCTGTTTTTCTTTCTTTAATACTTCCAGCTCCTAAGTTTATAAAAAGTTACTTTAAAACTACCAAAAATTTCCTCATAAAAACCACATAGTAGCTTTCACCATAAATCTCATGTATGATTTTTCTTTCTGCAAAAACAGTTCAGATTTTCACTTTGTAAACTTGTAAGTCAAATTTAGTAAATTCCTTTGTTTTTGATAAATTGTCAGATTATTATTCACAGTTTTTCCTCTTAACCCATTACTGTTCCAGTCATTTTTCATTTTTCTGTTTTTGTCTTTTTTACTCCTTATCTTCAAAAAAGTATACCATTTCTATTTTTTTTCACAGGGATTACAGCTTATTTTTTGTGGGGGCAAATTGTACATAATGGTAACATTTAATATTCTGTATGACTATTGTAAAGTTGACAAAAAATTCAAAATAGGGTACAATTAGAAAAAACTCAATTTTCACCATTTTGTTATGGCTTTTGTTTTTAGGCTGTTCACTGTGCAGCCAAACTGACATGTTAGGTATTTTCTGTGGATCAGTATGATTATGGTTATACCAAATTTTTAGAGTTTTTGTTCTGTTTCAACACTTTAACAAAAATCCAAAATAAAACAAAATTCTTTGATTCAACATATTCTAGCACCCAGAGCTGTCTAAGAGTCTTTTTTGTGGGGCCAATTATCCTTAATATTTGTACTTTTTTGGAGATTGCCTGATGTTTTGATTGCTTTTTCTTCAATTTTTTGCAATTTTTTGGGGGAGGCAAACTGGCGAAAAATCTGTGTTTCGGCCATTTTGATTTTTTTTTTTTCTCATTAAAGTGTCCGCCATATGAGATAAATATTTTTCCATGTTTGGGTAATTTTGGACGCAGATATATATATATATATATATATATATATATATATATATATATGTGTGTTTTCTTTTTTTTTTTTAATTCTTTAAAACTTTTTTATTTTATTTTTTACATTTTTTATACCCCCTAGGGGACTTGAACCATAGAGTGTCTGCTAACCAGTACAATAGACTGAAATACTACTGTATCGCTGTACCCTGAGAAATCCATTTACTTCTATTACAGGCTGCCTATGGCCACCTCTGGATCTTGATCCAGGCATTGGAAATCCGGAAAAACATGTCGGTGCCCATATTCTGCCAGTGATCAGATGCTACATCCACATTTCACCAAGGCTGAAAGGTTAATGCCCCGACTCTGACACAGTGCAGACCTGGTAACACCTGCTAAGCTGGATGGATTTGTTGGGTCATGTCACCCATTCTGTCTTATTTTTACCCCTCTCCCTTGGCCCATTCCGCATAACCTACCCAATCTTCTCCAGCTGCACCGTCACCATTGCAAATATATTAAAAGTGTATGACCACTAAAAGTAAGTGAGGCGACATCTGTAAAGTTTTGGGGTGGTATTTACTGACCCTCTTTAGGGAGAGCTTTGGAAGAGTTACTTCGTACCTAGAGCTATATGGAAGGCATCTCCTACTCTGCACTGATGTGGGATAAACGGCCTGAACCAGCTGTCTTAAGGGAGCTGTCTCCAGTACTTGGCACCATTGAGATACTTCTCTTTCCCTGTGACAGTAATTTGCATATTTTTCCCATGGAGCATTGCCAATAAGTCTCCTTAAGGAGAGACAGTACCTCCCCCAATCATGTGAAGCCTAGACATGCCTGGTCCCCCAGCGGAGAGGCTCTTTGTATCCCCTCTTTACTCCAGTTATTTGATAGAGGTCCCCTTATTAGTTCTAGAAATGACCTAATAAGGATTCGCAACCCCTTTAAGTAACTCCATCTGAAGCATCGAGACGAGAGGAACCCCAGGGGGATGGATAATATGATGAATTATATCTGAATGTCTTCACAGTCTTGAAATGAAAAGATCCTAATAGTAGAAATGGCAAACGGGATAGACATAGATAAATCACCGGATCTCGAGAAGATGACAGGAGGATCTGGGGAATATGCAGCCTGAATTATGTCCAACCGGAAAGTGTTTGCCGCACTCGAGGGACGTCGTCTTATTGCTGGAAACTGGAGCCTGTGGCAATCCATAAATGAAGCTCCATTTTTTTTTCTTTGGAACTTGATGATTTTTCTTGAAGAAAATGTAGAGATAAATGATCATTTCCATACAAGCAATGAAAGCGAATAATTCACTGCTCTATATACCTCTCAGAGGTGCCCAAGTAGTAACACTGCAACAAAACTACAACTCTCAGCATGCCCTGACAGACTATTGTTTAGACTGGATATCATTTTAACAAACCCACAGCCTTGAGATTTATGCCTTTGGATGTTTCCATTCACTGACAGCAAGAAGAGATCTTAAGTGTCTATAAATATAGATCAATTTTGAGATTCTTATTCAGGGAAGTAGATAGTGTCACCAGAACCAGCATATCACCCCAGCCCTGCAGATAGATAGGTTAGTGTCACCAGAACCAGCATATCACCCCAGCCCTGCAGATAGATGGGTTAGTGTCACCAGAACTAGCATGAAATCCCAGTCCTGCAGACACTAACCTATCTATCTGCAGGGCTGGGTGATATGCTGGTTCTGGTGACACTAACCTATCTATCTGCAGGACTGGGGTGATATGCTGGATCTGGTGACACTAACCTATCTATCTGCAGGGCTGAGTTAATAGGCTGGATTCTGGTGACAGACTGAGGGGACACAAAGTTTCTTCTGCAACGTAACATGGGGTGGGAGTCCCGCGTGCCCATGTCACTTCAGAGGCCCAATCACAGGCATCAGCGGTGACCCCGGACACATGATGGAGACACAGGGAGAGAGACATATACGGATGTAAGGAGACCCAAAAGAGGTAACGGAACACAAGTATACATTTTTTTTTATTTTTTTACACCTGCCCTGGGCCTCCACCTATTATACTCTGCCGTCTGAAGAGTCCCCGACTATAATCATTTCACTTTCAGTTCTATCTGAACTTGTTCAATCTGAAACAAATCAGGGACCTGAGCCACCTGAACCCAAACATGAAAGAAATCTTGGGAGCTTCACCCACCTCTACTTGGAACTTTACACCCCAATTGAACTCAATGTTAAAATAACAACAATGACATACTGTACATGAGTGAATGATTTTATCTTATTTTTGGAGGCAGTCTGTGGTATCTATCTGGACCCCTGCGCGAACCGGTGCTCAGGGACTGTCTATGTCATATTATGTTCTCCTTACAAGACAGGCACAGCGATGGTTGGCCAGGCAATGATATACCCATCTCCGGCTTCCTGTAAAGTACACATGATTTCAGGGCAGCCGCTAATCATCCATGAAATCCTTAGAAATAACGACTGTATTAGTCATGACGGAAGAGACAATTCTGTATCTGTATGACCATAGTCCCGCAGATAATGTGGAGAGCTGGGATCCATTACTTATCCTGGTAATAGCCGCCTGTCATCTGGAAATAGGCCTCAAATTCTGCTGGGATATGGTGAATCCCAGCGCTATGATACAATTACCCAAAAAGACATTGGGGCCCCCCGTCTCTTCTCCATGTCCCTTTGTGACAACGAGAGGACTGTAACTTCATCCTAATGAGTATGATTGTGATCAGCTCCGGCATTATGTCAAGTGACCTTGAGCTATGACTGACATTTAACCTTCGCCTGACCTCACGTGTCGGAGGTGCTGCACAAGAGGCCTTTGTGGACGGCCCTAGAAGATACTCGTGGGAATGTGGGAGGTTTGCAGAAGAATACACGTACTGTAGGAGTAGACTTTATTGTTAAAACGCGATTTGATTTACCAGTGAGAATAGTAGCAAAAAATACAAAAAGTTTAGCAAAACATATTCTCCATTTTTCTCAGGATAAAGTCCAATTTTCATATTCACTGGAAGGACCTTTCTTCTGTGCCCGTTGTGGTCCCCTGCTTAACTATGCAATTTGTATGGCCACCAGATGGAGAGGGAGAAGGTATGTGACAATGTGACAACTATTCAGAGCACATATCTGTATTAGGAAAATGGTTGTCGATGTTGGACTGAGGATCCTTGGTGTAAAGGATTGAAGGCCAACACCCTAGTTACAGTATATAACACAAGTACATATATACAGTACACAATTACGTCTAAAGGAAAAAAAGACTAATATAATTGATAGTATTTTTGGGAAATTGGACTAAAGAAGTGAAGTAACACACCCTGTTGGTGGCTTTCGATTGAAATACCCACCATAGGACGTATTGTGGCTGCATCATTCATAAGATTCTCTAGTGGCCTAGTCCAACCCTGGTGGTTGCCACCCTTTCAAGCCCATTAAGTGTTGGCCTTGAGTATAAGTATTTTCTCCAAATACAGCAGAGTTATAATGAATGGGCTAGGCCCCAATACCACGCACAACCCAATAATAATAATAATAATAATAATAATAATAATAGTCCTGTAATAGTCCAACAATGGGGAAATTTAGTGTGTTACAGCAGCAAAGATAAGCATATACAAATACAAATACAACATGTACAGGAATGTTCCAAGGTGAGAGGCATTACATTGATAGGAAGTAGCAGAGGAGGGGGGGGGGATTTAACAGGCAGAGAGATATTTCAGTTCTCTGTATGTAATGATCTCCGCTTAGGTCGGTGTTGGTTGTACAGCCTAACCGCGGTGGGGAGGAAAGACTTCCGATAGCGCTCCTTCTCACACCTAGGGTGGAGCAGTCGGTCACTGACAGTACTGCTCAGCGCGATCACAGTCTCATGCATGGGATGGGACTTCTTCTTCTGCATGGAGCTCACCACGGACAGTATCCTTCTGTCACCCACCACCTGCACTGGGTCCAGTGGGCTCCCCAGGACAGAGCTGGCCTTTCTAATCAGCTTGTCAAGTTTATTTCTGTCCCTGGTTGATATACTGCTCCCCCAGCAGGCCACTCCAAAGAAGATGGCTGATGCCACTACCAAGTTGAAGAAAGTTCTAAGAAGTGCCCCCCGGATTCCAAAGGCTCTCAGCTTCCTAAGCAGGTAGAGCCTGCTGTGGCCCTTCCTGTACAGGGCCTCCATATGATCTGCCCAGTCCAGCTTATTATTAAGGAGCAAACCCAGGTACTTATAGGTGTTCACAATCTCGATGCCCGTCCCCAGGATGTCCACTGGTTTAGGAGGGCTTCTGCCTTTACGGAAGTCCACCACCATCTCCTTGGTCTTCCCCGCGTTAATCTTCAGGTGGTTCCGGTGGCACCAGTCCACAATGACTAGTGTGGTGCTATTTTTCAAAGAAAACAGCAATAATTTTTCCCATTCTGATAAACCCTTTAAATAAATTGGCTCAGGTCAACATATATACAATGGGCTACGAACCTTATTGCTCAGCCTCCAAGTACGGGGCTGAGAACACTTATTTAAGGTAGAATGTGTGGACACAATTACAGACACACCTCTGGTCAATGGAGCCTATTGGAAAATACATTGACTTCTATAATTTTTCTGAGCCATTGATTTCTGTAGATACATTGAAATCTTTTTGAAATCAGATTCAGCTCTGAGCTTTTTTTTTGCACGCACCCCAATATGGCCTGGTGGTGTTTTCGCACTTGCTAGCTATACCAATGACAAGGCCTGTGTGTACATATACACAAAGATCTTAAATTCCCGAGGGATGCAACGTAGTGTCAGCTTGTTTCCCTTGAATTCTAAATTCACACAAAAAGTGCAAAAACATCAGAAAATAAAATGTGGTTTCGTTTAAGCATCTTTGGGCTTCAGCCGGGGGGCTTTCTTCTCTGTCAGCTCCTGCCAGCTGGCGAGAAAATTAAAGCAGATTGTTACACCCGTCAAGTCTCAGACTGTGCAGCAGGAAGGAAAAGTGTGAAAACGGCTTCAGGAAAACCCAGAGAGCTTGGAATTCATTGCATGTAATTCCTCTGTGCTCCTTATAGGACCTGAACTATGACCTCTCAGGCAATGACCTCATTCCTGTCCCAGGTTCCATACAGGCAGGTGCACAAATAATACAAATAACTACAGCCGCACGGGGCCATTTAATTCCTCCTAATTCAGTGAAACTTTATGTACTGTACTAAAAGATGTAACTCAGTGAATGAAAAGCAGTGAGTGCAGCTCTGGGTATAATACAGGATGTAACTCAGGATCAGTACAGGATAAATAATGTAATGTATGTACACAGTGACTGCACCAGCAGAATAGTGAGTGCAGCTCTGGAGTATAATACAGGATGTAACTCAGGATCAGTACAGGATAAGTAATGTAATGTATGTACACAGTGACTGCACCAGCAGAATAGCGAGTGCAGCTCTGGAGTATAATACAGGCTGTAACTCAGGATCAGTACAGGATAAGTAATATAATGCATGTACACAGTGACTGTACCAGCAGAATAGTGAGTGCAGCTCTGGAGTATAATACAGGATGTAACTCAGGATCAGTACAGGATAAGTAATGTAATGTATGTACACAGTGACTGTACCAGCAGAATAGTGAGTGCAGCTCTGGAGTATAATACAGGATGTAACTCAGGATCAGTACAGGATAAGTAATGTAATGTATGTACACAGTGACTGCACCAGCAGAATAGTGAGCGCAGCTCTGGAGTATAATACAGGATGTAACTCAGGACCAGTACAGGATAAGTAATGTAATGTATGTACACAGTGACTGCACCAGCAGAATAGTGAGTGCAGCTCTGGAGTATAATACAGAATGTATCTCAGGATCAGTACAGGATAAGTAGACGTAGACAGACATACAGTATGGACATGCAGAGTAAGCAGCTTCACAAGTTACATCCACTGAGCACTGAACTTGCAGCTCCACAAGTCGACTTGTCAGAAGAAGCAGGCCTTCAAAATACTAGAAACAGAAAACCATCAAAAATACAGTGCAAACTGAAATGGAATGAGCTGCACTACCAGACACAGTCCATGTATAAGAGTGGCGCTGTTCCACAAATAAAAAGCAGGCAGGGCAAAAGATATTCTCTGAGGAACCAAAATGCTATTCTGAAGACATAAATCAGGACAAGATAGAATTCCTGGAGATTTTCACGCTCTAATGGGCTTCAGAAATGGGGATGAAATGAAGTTCTGAAACAATTAATGCCATCTCCTCGCTGTTCCCGGCAGCTGTGAAAACAAAGTGTCTGAAGTAGACGAAAAAGAGTGGAGGAAATGGAAACTGCTTAGAAAGTGCAGCACATGCTATTTACCTTGGTGACTTACCGAATTAGTGCCAAATCATGCGCACAGCGTGGTCACGCCACTATAGATGTGGATAGGTTTATTACCTGACAGATGTCATGGACAAATATTGACTTTCTGTGTCAAGTCACCGCGGACGCTGCTACAGGTTAGTTTCTCCAGAAATTACACGCCCCATAAAAGATTATGATTTAGTCCGGTCTGTGGAGAGAGTATGGTTACAGTGCTCCAACCTGAGAGATTATGAAATGTAATACTAAGATGAGAAGGAAGGATATGAGGGTTACATAAAGGGCAAAGCCAGACACACTGTTGCAGTAATCATAGCTAGTTATACCATAGTGTGGACAAGAATATACTTTACTGTAATACTGAACAATATGTACAAGAATATAACTACTATAATACTGCCTTCTATGTACAAGAATAAAACTAGTATAATACTGCTCCTATGTACAAGAATATAACTACTATAATACTGCCTTCTATGTACAAGAATATAATTAGTATAATACTGCTCCTATGTACAAAAATATAACTACTATAATACTGCCTTCTATGTACAAGAATATAGCTACTATAATACTGCTCCTATGTACAAGAATATAACTACTATAATACTGCTCCTATGTACAAGAATATAACTACTATAATACTGCCTCCTATGTACAAGAATATAACTACTATAATACTGCTCCTATGTACAAGAATATAACTACTATAATACTACTCCTATGTACAAGAATATAACTACTATAATACTGCTCCTATGTACAAGAATATAACTACTATAATACTACCTCCTATGTACAAGAATATAACTACTATAATACTGCTCCTATGTACAAGAATATAACTACTATAATACTGCCTTCTATGTACAAGAATATAGCTACTATAATACTGCTCCTATGTACAAGAATATAACTACTATAATACTGCTCCTATGTACAAGAATATAACTACTATAATACTACCGCCTATGTACAAGAATATAACTACTATAATACTGCTCCTATGTACAAGAATATAACTACTATAATGCTGCCTTCTATGTACAAGAATATAGCTACTATAATACTGCTCCTATGTACAAGAATATAACTACTATAATACTGCTCCTATGTACAAGAATATAACTACTATAATACTGCTCCTATGTAAAAGAATATAACTACTATAATACTGCCCCTATGTACAAGAATATAACTACTATAATACTGCTCCTATGTACAAGAATATAACTACTATAATACTACCGCCTATGTACAAGAATATAACTACTATAATACTGCTCCTATGTACAAGAATATAACTACTATAATGCTGCCTTCTATGTACAAGAATATAACTGCTATAATACCGCCCACTATGTACAAGAATGTAACTACTACAATATTGCTCCTATGTACAAGAATATAACTACTATAATACTGCTCCTATGTACAAGAATATAACTACTATAATACTACCACGTATTTACAAGAATAGAACTACTATAATACAAAAGAATATAACATGATACAGTAATACTTTTGACACTCTACCCACACTTCCCTGATCCTCTTTTTATATATATATATATATATATATATATATATATACAGTATATATAAATATATATATTTATGTTCCTCCCTGACAGTGAGAGAGCGCTGACACTTATTTTACTAGTAATAATGTCACGCTGGACAGCCTTTGATTCGTACAATTCCCACGTCGACCTCTGCAGTGAGTGTAACATCTGGTGTTTGATTTTTCACAATATCTCCATTAGTCAGTGTATTATCTTATATTTTGTATACTGGAGACGTGAGGTCAAGCTCTTGAGACCAGGCACTGGCTCTCCATTGATGTCTACTAAGCATTATAAACAGGACCCCCACCTGTTATGAGCCATATATAATACTGTTGTCTTGTAATGTGGCAGTGGCCCCTCATGCACCAGGGCCCAGGTGTGACTGACCTTCCTTGCAGCATCCTATACAATCTGGATTATTGTGCACATTATCAGTCTATTCAAAGAGTGCAGCTTCCGTGGGGACTGAGCTACGTATGTTTTTTCATTCCTAATCTTTCATATGTAGAAGGTGTTGAAGCAGTAACGTATAGATCAATGACGCCCAAGATCCCAAAGTGGTAAAATAAATTATAGTCCCCTCGAACACTGGTTACACTTGCAGTTTATAACTTAAATGGGTCCTATACTTTAAAGTGAATACATGCTTTTTAGCATTATCTTTGTTTACATTTAACATTTTGTGCTTGGTCAGAATCTTTTCCTGATTCAGAGCTCCAAAACCCCTGCAAGAACACAGAGTTAAAAAGAACATGCTGCCTGCAGCCACCACTAGAGGGAGCTCTGGAGCTTAGTGCATACTGTTTGTTTATACAGATATTTATAGGGTTTTTTTTAAAAAATAAATCTAAGACTATGATGAGGATTTGGAACTCTGTGTCAGGAAAATGAATATTTGAATCAGACCCAACTATATGAAGAAAATAATCAGTGTAAAATATTGCACCTACATTTTTTTTATAAATTGGTGGGTCTAAGATGGACATCAATTTAGGAGGATTGGATTTTGAGTAGATCACTGCCTTCCACAAGATCAGTGCACTCATCTACTGAAATACTCCATGCTGCTAGAGAAGTTGCCCCTTCCACTTCTTAAGTCTCAGTCTGTGATTACTTAATGTGATGGTTGAAAGTTTCTGAACCCTTTATAATTTTCTATTTTGTGCATAAATTTGATCTAAAACTACTTCAGATTAGTTACTTCAGAGGTAGATAAAGTGAAACAAATCAAACAAATTAATCAAAAATTTTAGACTTGATAATTCTTTAGAGAAAAAAAATTATCCAATATCTCATTTCTGTGAGTGGCAAAAGTATGTGACCCTTTAGGATTATCAGATAATTTGAAGGTGAAATTCGGTGTTTTCAATCAATGAGATAACCATCAGGTGTGAGGGGACGACCTGTTTTATGTAAAGACCAGGGATCTATCAACGTATTATCTTCACAATGCATGGAATGGACAAAGGAGATTTCTGAAGATCTCAGAAGAAGAGTTGTTGATGCTCCTCCGCCTAGAAAAGGTTTCAAAACCATCTCAAACCAGTTTGGATTCTACCATTCCACAGGCAGGCAAATTGTGCACAAATGGAAGAAATATAAGACCATTATTACCCTTTTGGTCTTGGCCAAACTTTGGAAAATTTGGGACTGTTCTGGCAAATTTTGGGCAGTTGGAAACTATGTGAATGTCCACAAAGGTTAACCCCAATTATCTACTGAAATTCTCTATGCTCCTGTAATTCTCAGTCTTTGAGCCCCCACAAGCCCAATAATCATGTTTGGATAAAGAGACCAGTCACGAGAAAAGGGTTAAACTCTTGTCCCTGCAGCAGTCAAGCCTATCACAGCCCTTTCGAGATGTATAACATATCTTCAATCTCCACAGTGGCTTCACTGTATTTAATAGGCATAGACAGTAATTGGCTTGAAAGAAAAATATTCTGACAGATGCCGAGCGGGTCTGCTCTAAGCTATGTATCTGACTGTGAAGAATTACTTCACACCCACGGAGAGGAAGAAGTCAGTTTGCTTTCTGCAAGGAGCCCAGTGGGTGATCGTCACTGTGCAATTAGTCGGGTCAAGTTGCTGGAGCGTCCCGGCCTTGTAACAGGAAGATAGGAATCAAATCCCATGAACTGAAGAGAACATCCCATCATCTTGTGACGACAAGAAGCATCCTTGTCATGTATGATGGAGTAGGTGGAAGATGGCAAAAATCAACCAAGACTCCAACCACAACATCAGTGGGCAGGAAAGTCCTGAACTGGGCAGAAGTGTAGAGAAAGGTCCCATAACTTAGATGACTATGAAGGTATTATGACTTAGAACCATGGAAGAAAGGTAATTGGTGGTCATAGAAGAGGTGCTGGAGGACGTCATTCAGGAAGTGGTTGCAACAATACGGTTCAACACACTGATGTCAAACGTGGCATGAAATGAATCACTAGTAATAGTCGCCCAAGCCTATAGAATGTGCTCTTCCATTGTAATGGGCTTCTAGAGCTTTCTCCTACAGAGAGAGATAGAGAGGATAGAATTATGTGTAGGTTAATAGAGGGTGCTGGGGTTCCTGTAGTGTAAGCAAAGAAAAGGAATACATATAAAGTTATTAAAAAGGAGATATGGAAGTATGGAATATGTGTTTGGTTAGTAAGGGGAGGGTATGCGTGGGTTTAGTAGAGAGAAAAAGTATGGAGGGAAGGGGTGTTGGATTAGCAGAGGGAACACAAAGAGTTACATGTAGTATTATTAGAGAGAAGGTAGAGGAGTATGTGTAGGGCAGGTAGTTAGAAGAGACATGAATATGAGTAAGGATATTAGAGAGAGGGTATTAGGAGTATGTTTAAGGCTATTAGAGAGAATTATGAGATCAGATTATAAATTGAGACGGAAGAGAGGCAGGACAGGACAATATATACACTGACAAGCAAAAGGGTAACAATGTTTAGAACTGGTGACCTTTTCATACCCATAGTACTCGAGAGTAGGAAGTAACTTGTCTTGTAAGATACTCACATATAGCTCAGCATTGAGACCACCATCGATCCTGGTTAAGTATCCAATGCCTTTCGCTGTGAAACAACTCCATAGCATCAGGCTTCCTCCACCAAACTTGACAGTTACTTCAACTTCTTGATCCGTTAGCTCCCTTGTTTCTTCCAGACTCATTTGCACTTGTCAGAGCCCAGTCTATTGACTTTCGTCCAAATCACCCATTTCCAATCTTCTACTGTCCACTTTTTGTATTTTATTTTTTTTTTTCAAAACTTGAGCTGACGCTTCTTATGACGATATTGAAGTTGAGGCTTCTTCACCTTTTTTCGGGCCACCATTCTACTGTAACACACGGCAGATGGTGGTTCCATGGATGTCTGTGATATCACTATTACGAAGCATATGAGCCACCTCCACTGCCGTGTTTGTCACGCCAGAACTGATAGACCTTTCTGATGACTTGTTGACTTTGATATATTGCCTAGACGTCCACCTCTTGGCTTTTGAATGGATGGACAGATTTAATTTCATATTCTTCCACCTGTCATGGCACTCACATGATGCAGTTTGGCAATTTTCTTGGCTAAGAGACCACTATCGATGAGCTGGATGATGCTGTTTCTCTTTTCTTGGGAAATCTTCTTCATGGTTGATCCTTGATTTGAACCAGTGACCTTTCACCTGGGAATCCACCTAATAACACCCTGAGCTATTAGGGAATGTGAGAACAGGTTGTAATATGTAGTATACAAGAAGAAAAAGATTTTTCCACCACCAGGAGCAAAACAGTAACAATGCAGCTACATGACAAGAATCAGCATAACTAATCATATGCTAAATAGTTTTAAGTCACATTTATGCATGAGATTGCCAAGATGAGTGTCTATAAAATGATGGTAGTCTCAGATTCCAAGCTGTAGTGGATGGTGAGATATGGAGCCTGAAATTCACAAGATCAAAACATTGTTTTCCTTTTGCTCGCCAGAAATCAGGTACAGGGGTACGTGTAGGGTTAGTAGAGAAAACATATAAGGGTACATGTAGGGTAAGTCAGAAAAAGAGTTGTTAGAAAGAACATATAGGAGTATGTATAGGGTTAGTAGAGATAATATAGGGGTACATGTAGGAAAGTGGAGGGATGGTATGGGAGTATGTGGAGCAAAGGAGTGTGGGCAGAGTTAGTAGAGAGAAGGTTTAGGGTGCAAGTAGGGTTAATAGAGGGACGGTATGAGGATACAGTGGGGAGTTAGTAAACAGATGGTACAGATGGTATGAGATGAAGGGAGCAGTGTTGCAGTACATGTAGTGTTAAAGGAGATAAGTATAGGGATTGTGAACATGTCAGGTTAGTAGAGAGAAGTTCAGGAGTACTGTACATGTGGGGTTAATAGAGAAGAACAGCAGGAGTACTGTACATGTAGGGGAACTGTACATGTATGGTTACTAGATAGAAATAAAGGAGTACTGTACATGTGGTGTTACTAGAGAGAACTGCAGGAGTACTATACATGTGGGGTTAGTAGAGAGAAGTACAGGAGTACCGTACATGTAGGTTTACTAGAGAGAATCCCAGGAGTACCGTACATGTGGGGTTACTAGAGAGAAATACAGGAGTAACGTACATGTAGGGTTACTAGAGAGAATCCCAGGATTGCTGTACATGTGGAGTTACTAGAGTGAAGTACAGGAGTATTGTACATGTGGGGTTACTAGAGGGAAGTGCAGGAGTACTGTACATGTAGAGTAATTAGAGAGAACTACAGGAGTACTGTAGATGTAAGGTTAGTAGAGAGAAGTACAGGAGAACTGTACACGTATAGTTACTAGAGAGAAGAACAGAAGTACTGTACATGTAGAGTTATTAGAGATAACTACAGGAGTACTGTACATGTAGGGTTACTAGAGAGAAGTACAGGAGTACTGTATATGTAGGGTTACTAGAGAGAAGTGCAGGAGTATTGTACATGTAGAGTTATTAGAGAGAACTACAGGAGTACTGTACATGTAAGGTTAGTAGAGAGAAGTACACGAGAACTGTACATGTATAGTTACTAGAGAGAAGAACAGAAGTACTGTACATGTAGAGTTATTAGAGAGAACTACAGGAGTACTGTATATGTAGGGTTACTAGAGAGAAGTGCAGGAGTATTGTACATGTAGCGTTACTAGAGAGACATACAGGAGTATTGTACATGTGGGGTTACTACAGAGAAGTACAGGAGTAATTTACATGTAGGGTTACTAGAGAGAAGTGCAGGAGCACTGTACATGTAGGGTTACTAGAGAGAAGTGCAGGAGTACTGTACATGTGGGGTTACTAGAGAGAAATACAGGAGTAATGTACATGTAGGGTTACTAGAGAGAAGTGCAGGAGTATTGTACATGTGGGGTTACTACAGAGAAGTGCGGGAGTACTGTACATGTGGGGTTACTAGGGAGAAGTGCAGGAGTATTGTACATGTGGGGTTACTAGAGAGAAGGGAAGGAGTACTGTACATGTGGGGTTACTAGAGAGTAGTACAGGAGAACTTACATGTAGGGTTAGTAGAGAGAAGTACAGGAGTACCGTACATGTAGGTTTACTAGAGAGAATCCCAGGAGTACTGTACATGGTGGGGTTACTAGAGAGAAATACAGGAGTAACGTACATGTGGGGTTACTAGAGAGAATCCCAGGAGTACTGTACATGTGGAGTTACTAGAGTGAAGTACAGGAGTATTGTACATATAGGGTTAGTAGAGAGAAGTACAGGATTTCTATACATGTAGGGTTACTAGAGAGAAGTACAGGAGTACTGTACATGTAAGGTTAGTAGAGAGAAGTACAGGAGAACTGTACACGTATAGTTACTAGAGAGAAGAACAGAAGTACTGTACATGTAGAGTTATTAGAGAGAACTATAGGAGTACTGTACATGTAGGGTTACTAGAGAGAAGTACAGGAGTACTGTATATGTAGGGTTACTAGAGAGAAGTGCAGGAGTACTGTAAACGTAGGGTTACTAGAGAGAAGTGCAGGAGAATTGTACATGTAGAGTTACTACAGAGAAATACAGGAGTAATTTACATGTAGGGTTACTAGAGAGAAGTACAGGGGTACTGTACATGTAGGGTTACTAGAGAGAAGTGCAGGAGTACTGTATATGTAGGGTTACTAGAGAGAAGTGCAGGAGTATTGTACATGTAGCGTTACTAGAGAGACGTACAGGAGTACTGTACATGTAGGGTTACTAGAGAGAATTGCAGGAGTATTGTACATGTGGGGTTACTACAGAGAAGTACAGGAGTAATTTACATGTAGTGTTACTAGAGAGAAGTACAGGAGTACTGTACATGTAGGGTTATTAGAGAGAAGTGCAGGAGTACTGTACATGTGGGGTTACTAGGGAGAAGTGCAGGAGTATTGTACATGTGGGGTTACTAGGGAGAAGTACAGGAGTACTATACATGTGGGGTTACTAGGGAGAAGTGCAGGAGTATTGTACATGTGGGGTTACTAGGGAGAAGTGCAGGAGTATTGTACATGTGGGGTTATTAGAGAGAAGTACAGGAGTACTGTACATGTGGGGTTACTAGAGAGAAATACAGGAGTAATGTACATGTAGGGTTACTAGAGAGAAGTGCAGGAGTATTGTATATGTGGGGTTACTACAGAGAAGTGCAGGAGTACTGTACATGTGGGGTTACTAGGGAGAAGTGCAAGAGTACTGTACATGGGTTACTAGGGAGAAGTGCAGGAGTATTGTACATGTGGGGTTACTAGGGAGAAGTGCAGGAGTACTATACATGTGGGGTTACTAGGGAGAAGTGCAGGAGTATTGTACATATAGGGTTAGTAGAGAGAAATACAGGAGTAATGTACATGTAGTTTCAGAGACACTGAAATATTTTCGACAATTTTTTTCTGTGGGCCTACAGTTGTGGGTGGGGTGGTTTGGTATGACCCTGGCAAGACCTACCTTTGCCCCTATTCTTGTGCACCATTGTAGACAAGTTTGATATAGGACCCTCACAATCCTGCAGCCAGATTATAGAACTTTCTAGGCCATGTTCATAGATGAATCTTCTCATATGAAGACTTACTCATCCATGTAAGAATTAAGGGGATTGCAGATTTTTCCTTTCCTATTACTGCACCCAGCATGGACCTGTCATCCTGAGGCTGAAAGACTTCAGTGTCACGGACCTGTAGCTTATATACATATATATCCCGCTGTTAATTGACTTCATTACACCATGGCAGGTTCCTGCCCGGCCGCCACGCCATTCTACACTGCCAAGGTTAATTTCAAAGGTTCCGGATGGAAAGACACATTCACACTTTACAGACGTGAGACTCTAATCCTTCTTAATTTGACTTCTGCTAAAACTTTCAAAGTGGTTGTCCAGAATTACAAAACATGACTAATTTCTTTGAAAACAGCACCACACCTGTCGAAAGGCTGTGAGTGGTATTTCAGCTGATCCTGGAAGAATGCAATGATGTATTTTAAGATGGATCGATGGATAGATATATAGATAGAGATGGATAGATAGAAAGAAAGTACCTATTTTTTTTAACAACTGCTGACTTTGTTTGAATCTTACACTAGGTTCACACTAGCGTTCGTCTCTTCGTCTTTCGAGCCCAGATGGGGACCCAAAAGACGGAGATCCTGGCCGCTAAAAAAGCAGTTATGCGTGGACACCTACAAACCCTATACACTATATAAGGGTATCTGTGCAGGACTTTTCTCTCCGCCGATTTTAGGGAGACTCCTAGCCTTTGATAGATAGCTAGATAGATAGACAGATAGATAGATATGTGAAAGATAGATAGATAGATAGATAGAACATAGATAGATATGAGAAAGACAGATAGATATGACATAGATAGATAGATATGACAGATGATAGATATGACAGATGATAGATAGATAGATAGATAGATAGATAGATAGATAGATATGAGATAGATAGATATGACATAGATAGATATGAGATAAATAGATATGACATAGATAGATATGACATAGATAGATATGAGCTAGATATATAGATAGATATGACATAGATATATATGAGATAGATATGACATAGATATGAGATAAATAGATATGACATAGATAGATATTAGATTGATAGATATGACATAGATATATAGATAGATATGACATAGATATATATGAGATAGATAGATAGATAGATAGATAGATATGAGATAGATATTTGATAGATAGTAGAGTATATAGTAAGTGATGCCTCCTGGAGGAGCTGTGTCATAAGACAGTAGTGTGTCTCCAGCCAGCCCTCATCCTTCTCTGATCACTACCTGATCCTGTAAATCTAGAACTATCTGTGCTCGGCCTGTCACTCAGTGCACTCATTAGCTGGACCTGTCATACATCTATGAGTTGCTCTCAAATTCCCCATGACAAAGTGTCAGGCTCCTGTGGCCGAGACAAAGTGCAGATCACACGACATTCCGCTAAATACAAGCGAGTTATGGAATGAATTCCTCCGGGGGACGCTGCGCCGCATAGCCTCAATGGCAGCCTGCGTTAAAAAACCATAGGTGTCTGGCACCATGGATTCCAGCATCAGACAGGCTTCAAAAATGTCCCCTCTCGGTGTGAACGCTGACAAAGTCCAGCAAAGCTGCCACAAGTACAGACATCAAAGCCGTAGCATGGAGAGAGGCATTCTGGGAATGTTCTGTAAATGCCTTGTAAAATAGGACAAAAAAGGGAATTCAAGATTTACTAGTGTAAAATAAGCTTCATTATTAACAGTGCACATATACAGTGCTGTATACTATACAGAAGAAATTGTGTTACCGCCTATCTATCTATCTCATATCTATCTATCTATATCTAATATCTATTTATCTATCTCATATCTATCTATCTATCATCTATCTATCTATCTAATATCTATCTATCTATCTATCTAGCTATCTATCTATCTATCTAATATCTATCTATCTCATATCTATTTATCTATCTATCTATTTAATATCTATTTATCTATCTCATATCTATCTATCTAATATCTATCTATTTATCTATCTCATATCTATCTATCTATCTATCTCATATCTATCTATCTATCTATCATCTACCTATCTCATATCTATTTATCTATCTCATATCTATCTTTCTAATATCTATCTATCTATCTCATATCTATTTATCTATCTATATAATATGTATTTAACTATCTCATATCTATTTATCTATCTCATATCTATCTATCTATCTAATATCTATCTATCTCATATCTATTTATCTATCTATCTATTTCATATCTATTTATCTATCTCATATCTATTTATCTATCTCATATCTATCTATCTATCTATCTAATATCTATCTATTTATCTATCTCATATCTATCTATCTATCTCATATCTATCTATCTATCTATCTATCTATCATCTACCTATCTCATATCTATTTATCTATCTCATATCTATCTTTCTAATATCTATCTATCTATCTATCTCATATCTATTTATCTATCTATATAATATCTATTTAACTATCTCATATCTATTTATCTATCTCATATCTATCTATCTATCTAATATCTATCTATCTCATATCTATTTATCTATCTATCTCATATCTATTTATCTATCTCATATCTATCTATCCATCTATCTATCTAATATCTATCTATCTGTCTATCTCATATCTATCTATTTAATATCTATCTATCTATCTATCTATCTATCTATCTATCTGTCTATCGCATATCTATCTATATAATATCTATCTACCTATCTCATATCTATTTAACTATCTTATATCTAATGTCTATCTATATATCTATTTAATATCTATCTCATATCTATCATCTTTCTCATATCTATCTATCTATCTATCTATCTATCTATCTATCTATCTCTCTGTCTCATATCTATCTGTCTTTCTGCCTATCTCTCTCTCTCTCTCTCTCTCATATCTCTCTATCTATCTAATATATATCTATCTCATATCCAGGGGCATAACTTGAGGAGGTGCTGAGGGTGCAGTCGCACCGGGGCCCAGGAGCTTTAGGGGGCCAAGGAGACCCACAGATTACCCTAACCACACTAAGGATGATTAAACTCCTTAGTGGCCATACTCATCACTATCAAGAATTCGCTGTAGGGATGAGGTAGACTTTAGTTACGCCACTGTTCATATCTATCTATCTATCTATCTATCTATCTATCTATCTATCCCATATACAGTGGCGCAACTAGTAATGGCTGGGCCCCAAGGCGAACATTTGACATGGGGCCCCCCCCCCCGAACCGCCGCCCCCAATCCGCCCCCGCACAAACCGCATTCCTGCGCACACTATTATGCCTCATAGTGGCCCCTGCACACAGTATTATGCCCCATAGTGACCCCTGCACACAGTATGATGCCCCATAGTGGCCCCTGCACACAGTATTATGCCCCATAGTGGACCACCCATGAACGATTACTTTGGGGTCTTTACAGACCCCAGAGTATAATGATCGGAGACCCAGGTGAGGATACAAACATAAAAAACAATGCTACTTACCTCTTCCTCGCTCCGATGAACTCCCGTGCGCTACTTCGGCCATCTTCAATGTTGAACAGGATCTTGCGTGATCCAGGCCGGCGTCGCGACACATAATGATGTTGGCTGACGTTTGGGACGTCACCAAACAGGCCCGAAGCCTGTCGGAGCGCAGGAGAGGTGAGTTACAGTGTTTTTTATGCTCCCTTATCTCCCCTGGGACTCCGACCGTTATACTCAGGGGTCTGAAAAGACCCCGGAGTACAACAATAGCAGTGTTTGTGGGGTTCGCGGTAGCGGCTGCCACAGGGCTCCGGGCCCCATAATGTCCTGGGCCCTGTGGCAGCCGCTACCGCTGCTACCCCGGTATTTACGCCCCTGCCCATATCTATCTATCTATTTATTTATCTATTTATCTATCCATCTATCTTATACTTATCTATATTTCTCACACCTACATATGTAGCAGAGTTTATCTTGATGTTAACATTTGAAAATTTTTTAAAGAAAAACTGTCCCTGTTTCCCCTAGCAACCAATCACAGCATGGTTTTCACTTCTTGTAGTGCATTTGAAAGATGAAAGCTTCCCTGTGACTGGTTAGTAGGGGCGACTTCAACAAGCTTTCTTTAAGACATTTTTAATGAATCTGCCCCGGTATGTACAGTATCTTACACTAAAGACTGGTATAGATAGAGAGGATGGAAGATAATGTGAGTTTGTCTGACAACTTAGAAGACACCTTGTATAGTTTTTTCTGATTGTGTATTCTATCTTTTCTCTAATTACATCAAAAGCTGCATTCACAGCTTTGCTCATTGCCCGCATCCAGACGCATGACCTATGTAATGCTTTAGTACTTGTTATTTGAGCTCCCACCACACACTGCTCTCTAGCAATGGAAACCCAGTCAAATTTTTAACACAGCTCTGGATGTGACTGGAGCATAGTACATGATGTAATTTAAGGTCAATACCAGATAGGTAATGTGGTCAATGTCTTGTTATTTTCTATTAGGGTGTTGCCCCTCCATGAGTTAGTGGGGTCTGACCTGTCATGGCGAGGACGTGGTGCAGTCAGGCCGAGCAGACGGTGCGAATAGACATAACTTCAATGTAAACATATGTCATTTCTTACAATTAAAAGGCCGACCCTGGAAACCATCCAAGGTGTCTCGGATTCGGCCTCCATGCTCTGACAGTGTGCTCTCGCTGGGCAGGACAATACCACTCTTTACAGGGCCAGACAGTAGAGGAAACCCTCCGAGTCTCCCCCCGCAGAGCGGCATTAATCATCATTCTGACACTATGTATATAGAACAACCCTGCTCTTTTCTATCGCCCTTATTTTTCATGGCGGTGTAAGTCAACACGAGGTCGCCAGAGCTAAGGAACGGTCGCAGTGCGCCAGGAGCGAGACGGGCATAGACGAAATTCACCGCTCATTTTTATTATACACAGCAGCTAGACGTCTCATGTATAGAGTTCATCTATCCCCATACAATGACGTATTACCATTTATAACTCTTACAATACCCAAAAAAAAACAAAAAAATTCCAATGTGTTTTTCCAACTGCAAATTAAATACAATATATAATCTAATGTTATACAATATAATGTTATATAAAGTAATATAAGGCAATATAATGTCATGTTATACAATGTAATGTAATATTATACAATATGATGCGATATAAAGTAATATAATGTCATGTTATACAATGTAATCTTATACAATGTAATGGTATATAAAGTAATATAAGGCAATATAATATCATGATATACAATGTAATGTAATATTATACAATATAATGTGATATAAAGTAATATAAGGCAATATAATGTCATGTTATACAATGTAATGTGATATTATACAATGTAATGTGATATAAAGTAATATAAGGCAATTTAATGTCATGTTATACAATGTAATATAATGTTATACAATGTCATGTGATATAAAGTAATATAAGGCAATTTAATGTCATGTTATACAATGTAATATAATGTTATACAATGTGATGTGATATAAAGTAATATAAGGTAATATAATGTCATGTTATACAATGTAATATAATGTTATACAATGTCATGTGATATAAAGTAATATAATGTCATGTTACACATTGTAATGTAAAATAAGACCTAGTAAAACAATGTAATAAAATATATAATAAACTGTGATCCAATGTCATGATATAATAGGATTGAATGAAAGGCAATATAAAGTAGCAAATTTAATATAAAACAATACAATGTAATGTAATACAATACTCAATAATATTGCACAATAAAATAAAATATAACACATGTAATGTAATATGACCTAATACAATAATATAAAAATATAATATAATGTGATGCAACACCATAATATAATAGGATTAAATAGAACACAATACAAGGTAGCTTTATACAATGTAAGGTGTTATACTATATTAAACAATACAATAAAATATCCGATAATATCAAACAGCAGAACATAAGGAAATAAATTATTAAATATCACAATATACGGAAGTTTACTATAAAAGATACAATACAATATAATATAATCCAATACTATAAAAAATACCATAAAATATCAAACACTATAATGTCATGCAGTAAAATATATCAATACAGCATAGTACAGTGTAATACATGATAATATAATATAATAATGCTGTTCAATATAGCACAAAACTAAATAATATATTATAATATAATCCAATATTATAGAAAATAATATCATAAGATGCCTTAAAACTTCAAACACTATAACATAAAGCAATAAAATCTATCACTAAGATATGCGGTGAGTGGTCACATGGTTGTTAGGGCTGGTTCACATCTGCGTTTGCTTTCCGTACAGGGGAGTCCACTTGGGGACCCCCCGAACGGAAGCCTATACCCAGAGAGAAGCGGTTTACATCAGAAAACCTGCTACCCCATAGACTATAATGGGGTCCGTGTGGTTTCCGCTCGGTCTCCGCACGAAATGTGCGGAAACATGCGGACAGAAAAGTGCTGCAAGCAGGACTTTCCTCTCCGCATATAACTCAGGACCAGTACAAGATAAATAATGTAATGTATGTACACAGTGACTGCACCAGCAGAATAGTGAGCGCAGCTCTGGAGTATAATACAGGATGTAACTCAGGATCAGTACAGGATAAGTAATGTAATGTATGTACACAGTGACTGCACCAGCAGAATAGTGAGTGCAGCTCTGGAGTATAATACAAGATGTAACTCAGGATCAGTACAGGATAAGTAATGTAATGTATGTACACAGTGACTGCACCAGCAGAATAGTGAGTGCAGCTCTGAGGTATAATACAGGATTAGTAATTTAATGTATGTTCACTATGCATGTTTAATGTTGATGAAATGTGCCCAGGTACAGTCCACTGAGTGTTCTTTGTTGGATCTGGCCCACTCTCAACATCTTGAAGGAAGGTCGTCTAGATACTGAGTATCAGATGTATGATGGAAAGTCTGGTCTAGTGAAAATGTATGTTACATAGTTTATGTGCATTAGAGCCAATGTTAGACTGGGTTTCTATAGGCCCAGCAGAAATAGGGAAAGAAAGGAACCCTAGAGGAACACATCCAACTCAAGAGGAAGCACCAAATAGAGTTGTCTTGATAGGACGGGGATGACTGGTGTAACAACCTACATCCAGTAGTGCCCAGAGGTTCCACACTGGGGTAAGTTAGTGGCACTGGATGGAGCTGTCCTAGTCAGAGTAGATGCAGCGGAGGATTGTCTGGTGGCTAACTCTGCTGGGATCCCTAACCCTAACAACCGACTTTAATAGGTTGTCCATATAATGTACAGTTCTGTCAGGTCCTCCAGCTTTGGTTTGTAGATGAAGGCTCTGTCTACTTTCTATGTGTAACCCTTTATGGGTGAAGTGGCAATATTTTCAAGGTCAAGATCTGCAATCCCCTGGGTCAAGGTTTCCTCAGCTCAGATGTCTGTCAAGGAATGTATGTGAGAGATCAAGACTCCTGGTTCTACCAAGATCTGGTGCCCTGGTGTCTTTCTGCAGATAAGGAAGTGTGAGGTCATGTCTACACTGCTCGAAATACCTAAACAAAGGCCCTTTAAGAAAACTTCACAGTCAGAACGGCTTCTAAACCTAATGTTCTCCACTTACTGCTCATGATATTTCCCTTTATATTACAATGAACATAAAAAATTGATGGCAGGCCGTGACGCCTGGTGTATATTAAATAGACATCAATGAAATGTGCAGAGTGGACATAACACATCCATTGCCTGGATTGTTTATGGCTCTTTAGATTGCAATGCAAGAACTTTACCGGCTGTCAGCCAAGACATCTAAGAAATAAAGAACTCAGTTCGATCCCTTTGTGAGTTATAATAGACCTTGAAGGTGAATAGCAATTACATATAGTCAGTGATTTCTGATGAGTGATTACAAATGTCCTGCAGTACCTGCTCTAAACAGCAGGGGGAGCTCACCTACTCATCCACGTCTCACACACAATGACATAATACAGTGTGTTAGTAACCAATAAAACTAATTCAACTAATGCAATGGCAAAACAAATTCGTACAACACATTTATCCAGAGAGTCAAAATGGGTCCAACACAGGGTGAAATGTAAAAAGAGGAGTGGCTTTTCCAAGGGGCGTGGCCTTTATAAAAGGGCGCAGCTACATATACTAATAAAATATAATAGTATTGGATCACAGATTGTTACTGGTTAAATAAAATAAACAATTGACCATTTTTTTTAATATCATTTAGTGATCACATGAAATATTGAGATATTGTCTAGATTGTATTGTGTTATTTGTTACAGTTATGGCGAAACCAAAAGTAATGACTAAATATATCTATATATAATATATATATAAATATCCCATCATACCTCATGATACTGTACAGTAATACACATTAGCCATATGCACAGTAGTTTACTATAATACATGTATGTACAAGAATATAACTACTATAATACTGCTCCTATGTATAAGAATATAACTACTATAATACTGCTCCTATGTACAGGAATATAACTACTATAATACTGTCCCCTATGTACAAGAATGTAACTACTATAATACTGCTCCTATGTACAAGAATATAACTACTATAATACTGCCCCCTATGTACAAGAATATAATTACTATAATACTGCTCCTATGTACAAGAATATAACTACTATAATACTACTCCTATGTACAAGAATATAACTACTATAATACTGCCCCCTATGTACAAGAATATAATTACTATAATACTGCTCCTATGTACAAGAATATAACTACTATAATACTGCCCCCTATGTACAAGAATATAACTACTATAATACTGTTCCTATGTACAAGAATATAGCTACTATAATACTGCTCCTATGTACAAGAATATACCTACTATAATACTGCTCCTATATACAAGAATATAACTACTATAATACTACTCCTATGTACAAGAATATAACTACTATAATACTGCTCCTATGTATAAGAATATACAGTATATCCTTTGTTGGTAATGACAGAGGCCAAACGTTTTCTGTAAGTCTTCACAAGGTTGGCACACACTGTTGCTGGTATGTTGGCCCATTCCTCCATGCAGATCTCCTCTAGAGCAGTGATGTTTTGGGGCTGTCGCTGGGCAACACGGACTTTCAACTCCCTCCAAAGGTTTTCAAGATCTCACCGTTCTTGTGATCATTTTGACCTCACAGGGTGAGATCTTGCGTGGAGCCCCTGATGGAGGGAGATTATCAGTGGTCTTGTATGTCTTCCATTTTCTAATTATTGCTCCCACAGTTGATTTCTTCACACCAAGCTGCTTGCCTATTGCAGATTCAGTCTTCCCAGCCTGCTGCAGGTCTACAATTTTGTTTCTGGTGTCCTTCCACAGCTCTTTGGTCTTCACCATAGTGGAGTTTGGAGTGTGACTGTTTGAGGTTGTGGACAGGTGTCTTTTATACTGATAACAATGTCAAACAGGAGCCATTACTACAGGTAATGAGTGGAGGACAGAGGAGCCTCTTAAAGAAGAAGTTACAGGTCTGTGAGAGCCAGAAATCTTGCTTGTTTGTAGGTGACCAAATACTTATTTCCACCATAATTTGCAAATATACAGTACAGACCAAAAGTTTGGACACACCTTCTCATTCCAAGAGTTTTCTGTATTTTCATGACTATAAAAATTGTAGATTCACACTGAAGGCATCAAAACTATGAATTACCACATGTGGAATTATATACTTAACAAAAAAGTGTGAAACAACTGAAAATATGTCTTATATTCTAGGTTCTTCAAAGTAGCCACCTTTTGCTTTGATTACTGCTTTGCACACTCTTGGCATTCTCTTGATGAGCTTCAAGAGGTAGTCACCTGAAATGGTTTTCACTTCACAGGTGTGCCCTGTCAGGTTTAATAAGTGGGATTTCTTGCCTTATAAATGGGGTTGGGACCATCAGTTGTGTTGTTCAGAAGTCAGGTGGATACACAGCTGATAGTCCTACTGAATGGAGTGTTAGAATTTGTATTATGGCAAGAAAAAAGCAGCTAAGTAAAGAAAAACAAGTGGCCATCATTACTTTAAGAAATGAAGGTCAGTCAGTCCGAAAAATTGGGAAAACTTTGAAAGTGTCCCCAAGTGCAGTGGCCAAAATCATCAAGCGCTACAAAGAAACTGGCTCTCATGAGGACCGCTGCAGGAAAGGAAGACCAAGAGTCACCTCTGCTGCGGAGGATAAGTTCATCCGAGTCACCAGCCTCAGAAATCGCAGGTTAACAGCAGCTCAGATTAGAGACCAGGTCAATGCCACACAGAGGTCTAGCAGCAGACACATCTCTACAACAACTGTTAAGAGGAGACTGTGTGCAGCAGGCCTTCATGGTAAAATAGCTGCTAGGAAACCACTGCTAAGGACAGGCAACAAGCACAAGAGACTTGTTTGGGCTAAAGAACACAAGGAATGGACATTAGACCTGTGGAAATCTGTGCTTTGGTCTGATGAGTGCAAATTTGAGATCTTTGGTTCCAACCACTGTGTCTTTGTGCAACGCAGAAAAGGTGAACGAATGGACTCTACACGCCTGGTTCCCACCGTGAAGCATGGAGGAGGAGGTGTGATGGTGTAGGGGTGCTTTGCTGGTGACACTGTTGGGGATTTATTCAAAATTGAAGGAATACTGAACCAGCATGGTTACCACAGCATCTTGCAGCGGCATGCTATTCCATCCGGTTTGCGTTTAGTTGGACCATCATTTATTTTTCAACAGGACAATGACCCCAAACACACCTCCAGACTGTGTAAGGGCTATTTGACCAAGAAGGAGAGTGATGGGGTGCTACGCCAGATGACCTGGCCTCCACAGTCACCAGACCTGAACCCAATCCAGATGGTTTGGGGTGAGCTGGACCGCAGAGTGAAGGCAAAAGGGCCAACAAGTGCTAAGCATCTCTGGGAACTCCTTCAAGACTGTTGGAAGACCATTTCAGGTGACTACCTCTTGAAGCTCATCAAGAGAATGCCAAGAGTGTGCAAAGCAGTAATCAAAGCAAAAGGTGGCTACTTTGAAGATCCTAGAATATAAGACATATTTTCAGTTGTTTCACACTTTTTTGTTAAGTATATAATTCCACACGTGTTAATTGATAGTTTTGATGCCTTCAGTGTGAATCTACAATTTTTATAGTCATGAAAATACAGAAAACTCTTGGAATGAGAAGGTGTGTCCAAACTTTTGGTCTGTACTGTATACTTTAAAAATCAGACAATGTGATTTTCTGGATTTGTTTTCTCATTTTGTCTCTCATAGTTGAGGTCTACCTATGATGACAATTACAGGGCGGCCTCATCTTTTTAAGTGGGAGAACTTGCACAATTGGTGGCTGACTAAATACTTTTTTTCCCCACTGTATCTATGATAATACTGCCTCCTACATACAAGAATATAACTACTATAACACTACCTCCTATGTACAAGAATATAACTGCTATTATACTGCTCTTATGTACAAGAATATGACTACTATAATACTACCTCCTATGTATAAGAATAGAACTACTATAATACTGCCTCCTATGTACAAGAATATAACTACTATAATACTGCTCCTATGTATAAGAGTATAACTACTATAATACTACTCCTATGTACAAGAATAGAACTACTATAATACTGCTTCCTATGTACAAGAATAGAACTACTATAATACGGCTCCTATGTACAAGAATAGAACTACTATAATACTACCCCTATGTACAAGAATAGAACTACTATAATACTGCTTCCTATGTACAAGAATATAACTACTATAATACGGCTCCTATGTACAAGAATATAACTACTATAATACTGCTTCTATGTGCAAGAATATAACTACTATAATACTACTCCTATGTACAAGAATAGAACTACTATAATACTGCTTCCTATGTACAAGAATATAACTACTATAATACGGCTCCTATGTACAATAATATAACTTCACCAGCCATTATGCTGCTGCTATAAAACCTATTCATAGTTATTGAGGACATATGATATATGGACTATGGTTTATGACATTTTTATTTGTATAGTTATTAGTCAGTGACTGTTATACTTCTGTATGACATTATTGGTGTGTTTGTCTTCACTATCTTATATTGGATATATGAGTATCTTGTTTCTTTCCCCCACTGTCTTCTCTGACTTGCATTACTGTATATAGTCTTTACATACACAGGTCTCTATTGTTTGGCGGTCTGGCTGGGGGGCGCCTCTGTCATCCATGCTTTCAATAGAAAAATAACCTAATACCTCTCCCCTGAGACTATCAACCTCCAGATCCCAATCGGGCTGTATGGAAATAGCTTTACCTTTGTGTCTGTGTCGCACTATAGTGCTCTATACATTCCTCTATCCCCCACTTATCCCCGACTGTCTACACTGATAATGATAGCCACAGTGCCCACATAATAGTGACAGCCATGGTGCCAATAGTCACAGTGCCTATGAATGTCTACACTGCTCAGTCTCGTCTATGGTTCTTGCACTTGTCTCTATAATAAAGCTGATCTTAATCTCCCTTCCAACCTGGACATTTTGATACAATGATGGTCGACCCCGCAGATGGCCAGAATCCTGGGCCCAGGCCTACGACCTCCCCATTACTTTTATCAGGTAACATTATCATTAAAATTTCTAAGACATCAATGACACTTGGGTGGGGCGTGTACTTTTAGCTCCCATGTGGACGTGCCAAACAGTGTCCCCTCCCCTTGTGACAGCCACAGCGCCGTAATAATAATGATAGCCATAGAGCCCACATAATTGGGATAGCCATAGTGCCCATATAATAGGGATTTCCAGAGTGCGCACATATTTGAGACAGTATCAATGCCCCATAATACTGATAGCAACTATGCCCCCATAATAATGATAATCACAATACCCCATTAATAGTTATAGCCATAGTGCCCTCATAGTCTTGCTAGCCACAATGCCCACATAATAGTCACAGTCAGTGTCCACATAACAGTGACAGCCACAGTGCCCTATAATAGTTACAGCCACAATTCTCATACAGTAGTGACAGCCACAGTGTTCCCATAATGGAGACACATAACAATGTCCACATAATAGTGAATGACACAGTGCCTCATATCAGCCACAGCCACAATACCCTCATAACAGGGATAGCTGTAATAGCCACATAATAGTGGCTTGTAGTTTGGCTGTGTAAAATAAAGTTGAGTAAACCAGTTCGGATTGAACCATATTCGCCCCGAATACTTCCAAAAGTTTCATATTCATCCGAACACAAAACTTTGGGGGTTCATCACCTGTGAACCAGAAGTGAAATTAATACACTTGGTGTCCCTTCATACTCCACAGTATAATAGATAGAGGCCCAGGGGAGGTGTAAATAAATATTTTTCTCACCTAAAAGGACTGAAAGAAACCGGAGGGTCAATTTACCTGAACACGAAACAAATCTTTAGGGCTTTACCAGTCTCTGGTGTTTTCCCAATAATTTTCTAAGGATATGTGCGGTACCTAGAAGTGCGATCTTCTGCACCTAATGGGCTTTAGGATGACTTGGAACTCTAGAAGATTTTTTTTTAAACCTGTTTGTAATTTAATAATAATAATAATAATAATAATAATAATAATAAAATATAATAATAATAATAATATAACTAAAAATAATAAAATATAATAATATAACTAAAATAATAAAATATAATAATAACAATAACAATAAAAATGTAACTAAAAATAATAAAAATAAAATAATGCAAATAATAATACTAATATTACTAAACAGAATAAAATATAACAATTAATAATAATAATTATTATTATTGATATATTTTTATATTTGAATCCTTTTAGAAATTTATTATTATTATTATTATTTGCATTATTTTTCTATTGTGTTTTTAGACTATCATTGTTCTTTAATTTAGAGTTATATTATTATTATTACTACATTGTATAATTATCTTCATCATTATAACACAACATTCGTAGCACAGTCCATTCCCCACAGGTCATTAACTAGCAGCACTTGCCATGTTCTCATTGTGTTATTATAACCATCCCCTCTGGCTGCACTACATATTATACCACTGGGTTTAACCCCATCCACTACAATGCTGTAACCTCCCCAATGAAATCTTGCAGAGCGCTGTCACACCAAGGTGTAATCTGCAATATCGCCTTTGTTTAATTTCATGCTCAGCTGCTCGGGTTATTATACATTAATAATAAAATAGGGAAAAAAACACTGATGACTTTTTTCCCCTGTTTGACATGAAAATCTAAAGTAGTGAATGTGACGGGACTGGGCAGCGGGAGAAGTGATACAGACATGACAAATACACTAACAGAACCCACAATGTTACTGCTCGTGTTGAATCTGAATTCTATCAATCCGATATTTTGTATTCCCTGCATAGTATATTAATAATTGTACATTAATCATATTCTGTCTATCCTCAGCCACCACTAGGGGGAGATTAGATGCTTCCAGCATATTCAAGGAAATTTCCGGGATTATAATATTGATAAGATATCCTTGGAATAGGTCATCAATACCAGATCGGCTGGGGTCCGATACCTGGCGCCCCCACTGATCACCTGTTTGAAGTGGTTGCAGAACACAATGGAGAATGCTGAAAATTCTTCAAACAGCTGATCCGTGGGGATCCTGGGTGTCGGAATCCCAACAATCTGATATTGATGACCTGTCTTGTATTAAATTTTGAGAATACCCCTTTAAATTTGAACATTGCAATCTCCTGAGCTCCCTCTAGTGGTCACTTCAGGCAGTCAAAACTTTAGTCCTATGGCTATGTCTAGGTAGGGGATTTGGAGCTCTGTATCAGTAAAATAGAGCACTATATCCTATGAAGATACAATATAGAATTTATAAAGTGAACTCCCAACTGGCATGAGCTCAGAAGGGCGTGACTTAGGCAAATGCGCCCTAAAGTGGGTATATCTGGCATTTTTGTGGGCATTACTAGGCAACTATGAAGAAGGGTATACAAACGTTAAGTGAGTTGGGGGAGTGAGGTATGGTTAGATCCTTTTTTTGAGAGGGGTGAGGGTAAGTTTTTTAGGGAACCTCAGTTGGAAATACAAAATATACATGTCACCATTTTAATGTGAAAGATCTTGTGTCAGGATAATACCGGTGTTTACAGCTTGGCGAAGTTGTGCGCCCATCACTAAACACTATGTTGATTATGGCCGCCGGTGACTCAGCCGGGATTAACACTAGCACGGTGTAAACATGGCGCGGGGGTTTAATGGAAGTCATGTTTATAATTAGTGGCGGTGTTTGACAGCGGCTGCTCATATCATGGAGCAGGGTCCGACAGCCAAACTGACACATATAGCATTAAAAGGGCAATAATGTAAGACAGATGGCTCCTGCCAGATAGCATCTCCTCTCCTCTAGTGTTACCCCCCTGAACCCTACAGGATGGAAAGTATACAGGGCAAGAAGTATACATAATAATAATCCGATTAATAATCACTGTAAGAATAATAACAACAAATAACAATATTAATATGAAAATAATGCTAACAAAAATTATAGTAATAATTACTATAATAATAATAATAACAGATAATACTAATAAATATAATGCTAATAGATGCTAATAATCATAGTAATAATCAGTATAAAATAATTAAAATAATGGTGATAGATAATACTCATAGTTTAATAATATGATAATAATATAATATATACAGAATATATATATATATATATATATATATATATATATATGAATAAATATTAATATAATAATCTATTATTGTTATTATCTTATTATATTGTTATGATAGTTTAATAACAAATAATACTAATATCTAAATGTTAATAATAGATATAAATAATAATAACCGTAGTAATATTTACTATAGTAATAATAACATATAACAATACTGATATAAATATAATGCTAATAGATATTAATAATCATAGTAAGAATCACTATAATAATAATAACAAACAACAATACTATAAAAATTAAATTAATACATAATAATATTCATGGTAAGAATCACTATAATAATAGATACCAATACTAATATCAAAATAATAATACATAATAATAATAATGATAATAATATCATTACTAATCAGAACAAATAAGGTTAATAAGATGATACTAAGAGATATTAATAATTTCTAAGGCTAGGTTCACACTATCGCACAGATTCCGTCCTTCGGGTCCACATGGGGACCCAAATGAAGGAAACCATGTCCGCCTAAAAAAAAGCAGTTACCCGCAGAAATATTATAGTCTATGGGGTCCGTCTGGTTTCCGCCGATTTTATACTGAATTCCATTTTAAGCGGAATCTTTGGCAGATTTGCCTGAACGCTGAACTTTTTTTTTTGGTTTACATTATTTATTTTTTAAATGTAGTAGTAGTAATGGTACGTGCTTGGCTATTTTCAGAACACCCCATAAATAGATATATAAATAGACACTCTATGATAAGACTATAATAAGATTATTAAAGGGGTTCTCTACTTCGGAAAATCCTATTCTGCTAAAAGGTAAAGGTCCCCTAAAAGATAAAAAGATGACAAAGTTCCCCCTGTTGAAAACCCTCAGCAATCACCTGTAATTTGTGGAGATACCCGACACTAAGTGTTCAGTTTCCTTGAGCGCCACCACAGGAGAAATGAAGCATTACACTGTGTCCATTTACATGAATGGGTTATCTGTGTAATAGAGGACAGGACGGGTCCTCCAGGGCGGAAGACACTCTTTATAACCACTCTACACTCCTAAAGACTCCCTTCTCAGAACAACGGAGGTCCAATGATCCCCATTTTATCAGAAAAGACACAAAATTAAAGGGGTTTTCTAGCCCCATAAAATTAAAGGTGACCTTTCTCAGCAAGTGTTTATATGAGGACAACTCAAAGCTTTTCCTGTGGTGTTAGAAGACACCAGGAAAAGGAGCTGAGAGTGAACCTGGGTCCTTTTGGGCATTTTATGCTTACTTTTTGGGACTGGAAACCGGAAAACCAGTTTTGCTCTTTCCAGTGAAATCTTGGAAGTTTTGGAAACAGCCATGCTACATCATTTGTCTGTAAGCCCCTAAATGGAGAGACCAAAGGCCACATCTCCACTTACTGTCTGACTTCCCTGGAAGAATAAAGGCCTTGGGAGCCTAATTCTGATGAAAGATCGGGATCCCATCTATCAGACATACTATATATGTCATACCTATTAGCTACGATGGGAAGACCCCTTTAAGATATTCATCCATGCTGGAGGACACAGTGGGTCTGTAATATGTGGGGACTTTGCCTAAACCCACAAACCCGGCCGCAAGGCTTTCAAAGTGTCGTCAATTAACAGCGGAGGGACAGCGAGCACCACGCACAGCACGAACCTGACAAAATGAAGGATTTTCTGCACTTCGTAAAAATGTCAGCAGTTTCTAAAATGGTCAAAAGAACGAAAAACAGGAAAGTTGGAAGAGAGAATCCTTGTCTCCGGCTCACCCCATTCTGCAGTATTTTTATAAAGCCTTCTACCCCCCTGTCGCCCCATGTGGATAATTGGCCGCACCCCGCGGTGACATTCCAACTTCTACATTCACTGCCCCTCAGTGGTATTCCAAATATTATTCTAAGTGTTCCTCTTTCCAAAGTGTTAAAAATATTAAGCCTGCGGGAACAGAGGTTCAGAGGGGTAAGAGGATTATGGAACCCCGCGCCAAGACAGAGATAGGATAAAAAGAGTCTGTGTAACACCGAGCCATGTATTATTAATACAGCAATTGTTCCCCTGTGTATTTATACATAAGTATCCCACAGCCGAGTGTTTACACAACTAGATACAATGCAAATGAGAGAGACACCCTGACAAGGAGCCTGTCCACTAGCCTAATACACTGCTATAACCTGGGTATTGTTATATATGTACAGCTGATATAAGTTATATGTATTCTTGTATATAGTGATATGGACCATGATGGTATAACCTGGGTATCTCCTGTATATAATTATATATGTACAGCTGGTATAAATTATACATCTTCTTGTATATAGTGATATGGACCATGCTGGTGTAACCTGGGTATCTCCTGTATATAATTATATATGTACAGCTGGTATAAGTTGTACATCTTCTTGTATATAGTGATATGGACCATGCTGGTATAACCTGGGTATATACTGTATATAATTATATATGTACAGCTGGTATAAGTTATACATCTTCTTGTATATAGTGATATGGACCATGCTGGTATAACCTGGGTATATACTGTGTATAATTATATATGTACAGCTGGTATAACCTGGGTATCTCCTGTATATAATTATATATGTACAGCTGGTATAAGTTATACATCTTCTTGTATATAGTGGTATGGACCATGCTGGTATAACCTGGGTATATACTGTATATAATTATATATGTACAGCTGGTATAAGTTATACATCTTCTTGTATATAGTGATATGGACCATGCTGGTATAACCTGGGTATATACTGTATATAATTATATATGTACAGCTGGTATAAGTTATACATCTTCTTGTATATAGTGATATGTACAGCTGGTATAACCTGGGTATCTCCTGTATATAATTATATATGTACAGCTGGTATAAGTTATACATCTTCTTGTATATAGTGATATGGACCATGCTGGTATAACCTGGGTATATACTGTATATAATTATATATGTACAGCAGGTATAAGTTATACATCTTCTTGTATATAGTGGTATGGACCATGCTGGTATAACCTGGGTATATACTGTATATAATTATATATGTACAGCTGGTATAAGTTATACATCTTCTTGTATATAGCAATATGGACCATGCTGGTATAACCTGGGTATATACTGTATATAATTATATATATATATATACAGCTGGTATAAGTTATACATCTTGTATATATTGATATGGAGCATGTTGGTATAACCTGGGTATCTCCTGTATATAATTATATATGTACGTACTGCTGGTATAACCTGGGTATATTCTTTGATATAATTTATATGTACAAGGTATACATCTTTTTACATTTCCATAACTAGTAGAATATACCATATAACTGAACTTTCATTAGAACATCGCCACCTAGTGGTCACTTTACCCAAAATGCCCTTGCCCAGGATCGATAACAAATCTCTCTTCCTCAATAACATTTTTTCTCTTCCTTATTATGAAGATTGGATTATTGACCTTCCCCTCATATTTCATCCCACCATTCCTGATCACTGCACACACCTTGGCATAGAGAATCTTTGCTATTTCTGCTTTTCATTACCCGCTGGCACATTCCCACTTTTTCTTGAGCCCACCAGGGGTTGACTTTAACTTGTATTTTGTACTTGGATGTGCAGATTTTTCCTGGACTTGAATACTTGAGATTCTCGCAGCTTCTGTCGCTCCAAGTAATTCAGACCACCAACGTGTTCAGGAATGTTCTACAGTGGGCAAATTGATTGGGTATTCTGCATGAAGCTTCACGCTGCCGCACAGACGACTCTACCGGCCCACACCACGAGGGGGTTTTAGGATGGCAATGGCAGCAAATTCTTCAATACCCCCTGACACCATATGAGGTGCTATAACAGGGATCTCAACTAAACAAACAGATAGTATTTGACGGGTTGGTGAAAGTCGCCTCTTGCCAGGGTCTTTTATGGTCTTGACGTGGCATTTACATTGGCATCTTTATTCATAAACCATGTCACTTGTACAGAGGACTGATTTTAATGTATTTTCGTTGGATGCCGAGCGAGCGGCGCAGGAAACGAGATGCAATAAAACCTAACACTATCACTTGGTCCTTTCACTCCTCAGCTAAACTGTGGTTTCCTCGGGCACCTGGACCTCCTCTCATTCTCTTTCGCCTTTGGTCTTGATTTTGGATTTTGTCCAATGAAGTTGAAATTCTGTCCAGAGAAGGTTTTTTGTTTGAGGGAACGTCCTGCTGAGAGCCGACTACTGGCAATGTATAACCAGGCTGTCGTTTCTACAGAAGGTTAGATGTAGCAGTGCTGAGTGTGTCATTCATAGAACTCATAATATCATGTTGTGTTATCTGAGGTTCCACATATGACTGCAGCACTGCTATGGTGAAAAGCACAGAACAAAGAGTATAGCAGTATTCCCAGATTATATACTGTATATATCTCAATAGCAGTAAATAAATGACCTAGTGATATGAGACCACACAATGCATGAACATTGTTATAGTAGTTATATACTTGTACATAGAGGGCAGCATTATAGCAAAGATTAACTGAAGGCTTGAAATATTTTGCCTATAGCTCCACAAATTGTTCACAGAAAATTCCAGCCATTAGGCTGAAATGAAAATTTTTTTTTTTTAAAGTAAAACATAACTTTAAAATGAATTAGAAATAAAATAACATGTGCTACATCACAAGTAAATATTTGTTGTGATATAAAAAACCAAAGGGATTACCAATTTAGCAGAGTCCAAGCGATAAATATCGCATAGATTAATGATAAAATATAGCCTGACCCTGAACAAAGCTGGCCTCCCTTGACAATTTGAATGAGGGTTGCTCACACATATGAACGTATACTGTGCATAGATGCAAAGGGAATAACAGGCACTGAGGTTACTGGCCTAACGCCACGCCAACAATGCCTGAGACTCCAAACAGTACCGTAGGTGCAAAGGGAAAGAGCAACACTCCTAGACTGTCATAGCTGAAGACCCTACGCGTTTCCTTTTTGCATAAAAATTCATCAGGGGTCACTATACAATAATGCAACACATACTCAAATGTTGCCGCCGATAATAAAAAGTAATAGAACACTATAATACGTGATGGTATAGTGTGACCTCCCTTGATACATAGGAGGCAGTATTATGGTAGTTATATTCTTGTACATAGGAGCAGTATTATAGTACATATATTCTTGTACATAGGAGCAGTATTATAGTAGTTATATTCTTGTACATAGGGAGCAGTATTATATATGATATTCATATGCCTGGTTTAAATGCTTTCACCTCCAAATAATATAAAACATGGTACCTTTTTTCTTCTTTGATCTATTGCAATGAAACCGTACACCATAACATGTAGAACATTTCTGTCTTCCATGTTCATTGGCATTAAACCGTTACCCATCAGCATATTCTGGAGTTAACTCCCTTAACCTGACAAATGAACACGGTCCATAGTCATAAATTATAACTTGAAGTCCTTCCCATAACCAATTATCCTCTGACACACAAGTTGGAACCAAGCACAGTAGTCTTCTGTCTGTGCACCTCAAAAAAAACGCTACCGAACAATATGTTTCCAATGATTTACTTAGAGGATTACTCCACTTGATTTAGATCCTCAGCCATAAATCACATCTCCATTTACCCCCTCACCCTGAACCTTATTTCAAACATGTCGATGACCCGTGAATCTTTAGCAGATACTTTATATTTTCTGGTTATCATGGCCTGTCTTTACCTCTTTTATGTATACCTGGTTTCTATTTGATATGTCACATCCAATATATCAATCCAGGGCTCCCTGGCTATGAGGACATGGATACCTGATTTTAGTTACATTTTTGTTTAGCTTTTTGGCTTACGTTGACTTGTTGGCACTCATACAAGCAGGAGACACACTTGTCTAATATTTGGGGGCTCTAGCTGGAAGCCATTGGAGCTGTAGAGGGCTGTCATATAGGATTACAGGTTTAGTTCCTGTATTTAGTGGCTGCTGCATCAGAGTATAAACATATACAGGATAGACTGCAAATTATTTACATATTAAAGGGGTCCTCTGCTGCTGTTTGTACCCAACAATACTTGACATGAAGTAGCAGTGGTGTCTGCAGGACCAGAGCAGTCTGGATACCATTACTGTGTCCTGAGCCCCAAAGGTCAAGGAGAAGAGAACCCAAACTGGAGAGATGTAACTTAGTACAATGATATTATATGATCTGTGTGTACAAGGATAATAGAATAGTTTAGGACACCATGTTAAAAGGACAAGTATGAACTTTGTAGGGATTGTTGATGGGCCCTCCAAATAATGGTAGCCCAGTCCAATACTGTACAACATAATAGTGTTTGCTCACATACAGGCATTCATATAAGATCTTAAATGGTCCAAGTCAAGTAGATATAGACTGGCCATACACTTTACAACCGACAGCTATTCCTCCCACATCCCCATATGCACTTGCACACTCAACCAAGTGTGCCAGTATTCTGCATAGGGACATCTTTAGAGGTGACTTGTCTCATCTGAGAACAAATACATACTTGCCAACTGTCTCCAATTAGACATATTCTGGTAAACCTTACCCCAAAAAATGGCATGGGCTTTACTATCCGGTTTGGAGGTGGTACTAGGTGAGACTTCCCCAATATTGCTAACTGAAATGTCGGTAACTAGGCAAAGGGATCTGGCATGTTTAAATCCAATTACCCGATCCTTTTCTGCCTCCTGCCTTCAGGGGGGAGTCTAGAGGCCCTCTAAATATGAAATTGTTCTTGCCTGTAATAATGTGGGAAATTTGCGACAAAATGGTTTCTTGGTATAACAGTTTACTATAAACTCCTCAGCAAAGCACAGCATAGAACTTGCAACTAGCACAAACAGGTATTGATATGATTTTTGGAGGCAAATTGTCTTCATTTTTTCATGCTTTTGAGCAACCCTTTGCAGTTCCTCAGGGGAAGGGACACCGAGTAGCAAAGGGCCAATAGGATAGGACCAATTGGATTGGGGAATCTTCTCTTCAAGGGATGTCATCACTGTTACATAGGCTGGCCCTTTTGTATGGGTGTAGCCTTGCAATGGTTAGGGGTTGTACAATTAGGTGGAGCATCCCTAAAGATTGTCCGATTCTGCTGGCCTGTGGTGGTCAGGATTTACTGGATAACTAGAGGACGGCTGGTTTTCCAAGTTTGATTGATTTGGTTCTGGTAGTTTTTGGATTGTCTACACATCTGCTGTGTAATCCCTCGCTGCAGGCAGGTGTTTACCAAGGAACAGAAAGTTCAACTTAATAATGAGTCAGGGGTCTGCGGAGCTGCCAACACGTTATGCTTGGTCTGTGTCAGTCCTGGTGTAACGGTACAGGAATGCCACACTGCACAAGGCGAAACAGAAGAAATCCTACACTCTATGCCAAAGTATCAAATACTTCCCGGCCCACTCAACATCAGCCCGGAGAGGTGAGGAACAAGGCCAGCAGCTCTAATGCTAAAATCCCAGAATTTACATCATATTTGAATTTTGGAAAAAATGAGCCCCTCCATCTCTGTTTCATTCATCGGGTCGTTTTGTTGCCAAGGATCTACAGCCCAAAATTGGCCAAGCCTGTTCCTTGATTACTAAGGCCCTTTAGGCATCATTAACACTTCAACGCTGTTTTTTTTGCGGGGGTTGAGGGGGAAGTGTCACCTTGGGAATGGAATTAAATGTAGCATGTTCCTGTGTAACGTCCATCTTGGATTAGGCATGAATGGTTTCTTTCTAGACTGTAAGATTGTTCTCGGAGATGGGTTATGAAACTACTGAAGTCTTGGTTTGGTGTTGGGTTCAACCCAGAGGGAACATAAGGTTGTGGAATACAGGGCTGAGGGGGCCAGGGACCCTAGCAACATGCCCTCCAGCACATATCACGTCCCAGATCCTAAGGAGGTATGCATTATAGTTCTGGGGGCGATAGTGGGCCGTCACCCAGGGAAGGAAGATAGGCAGAAAGCAATTCAGCCTCTATCGAGACCCACTGCTTATCTGAACCACAGTAGCACCAATCAAAGAGGCGCAGCAAAACCGCAGATCGATAATATAGTCTAGTGTCTGGTAAACCCACGCCCCCATTGCTTTTACGTTGCATCAGTATCCAAAACCATGACCCCACCATAAAAACCATTACCTCAAACCAGTCCCATAAAAATTTCAAACACCAAATCAAACCTAAAAATTAATCTAAACCCAAAACCCTAAATAAAATCAGACTGAAAACCAGGCCGCAAAACTATTCAGCCCCCAGCCTCCTCCTGGATCCTCTTCAGTTGCAGGAGCCGCTGCACACACTTTGCCATCAGCTGTCATTGAGACCGTATGTTTTGTGCCAGTGGTGCCTGTAGGTGATTCTGGCTTCTATCTGTTGAACTGAATCCAATCGATCGCCCTGGCCCATTAGAGTCTTTCCAGCCCCTGGTGCTTCAATGGCAGTAGTTAGAGTAGGAAGAACAGCTCAGGAGCACAAACTGCAGCTCTAAAAAGTGAAATACTGTGCATGCCAGGAATGAGTCTTAATGGTATAAGTAGCACTTGCACCCACGCTGATATATGATTTCAGAGCGGTGGAGTCCTTCTACCGCCATACAAGTTTTATGCAAATGATTTCAGAAAGATTACAGACAATGCAGCCCTGTGAATGAGTGTTCTCCACTACAGGGCAATCGCATTATCTTGTCCAGGCGCAGAGGAGATGATCAGTTCTGCAAGAGAGATGAGAAACCATCACAGCTAATAGACCATCAAGTACCAGCGAGGCCCGCACAGTCCTAATCAGGGCAGGGATAATCTGGTCATCTCAGCTTTCACCGCAGACAGTGACCACATGAAAGGGTTAACACGTACCGACTTTCCAGCATCGTATCTACACTGCTCAGTTACAAAGACAATTGGGAGAAGGAAGTGAGAATGAGACCCTGCAATTCTGTAACCCCAAATCTTACCAAAGACTTCCCACAGTGACGCAATACAACAACATGTGCTTCTGCGACAGGGTATCGCAGCCAGTCCTGCAGACAGTATCACACATGATAGGATTAGATACACAGATCATCAGGCAATATCACATATGACAGACAGTGACACACAATGACACGCTGACAGCTGGGTTGGGTTAAGAGACAGTGGCACCTGGGGCAAAAGAAACTGATTCTTAGGGTTCAGGACACTGACATTTCGCATATAGGACAGTGACGATTTGGGGTACAGGATGGCGACATTTGGGGTACAGGACACTGACATTTGGGGTATAGGACACTAATATTCGGGTACAGGATACTGACATTTGTGGTACAAAACAGTGACACTTGGGGTACATGACAGTTACATTTGGGGTACAAGATACTGACATTTGGGGTATAGGACACTGACACTTGGGGTACAAGACAGTGACACTTGGGATACAGAACAACCACACCATAGTTAATCAATCGGGGGTTTTTATGACATAAACCTTAAGAATTTCTTGAGAACATTTTGGCTGGGACTTTGAAGATAATTCCTCTTCTAGCTCTGCCCTGTTTCCTCGTGTAATCTCCTTGCTGCATCCATTTACATAAATTTACGGACTGCACACTAAACAATCACAAGAATCTTTACTCTTTTACGGCTTTTTCTGAAATAAGCCTTCAATCCTGGAATCCGACCAGCAGTATGCGAGGCAAGCTGCAGAAAAAAACATCGCAAAATCTATGACCCAAAATATGTTGTAACTTAATTAGAATCGGTGCTCGCCAAACGCATATGGAATTTTATCAGATAAGCTGTTTAGGAATCAACAATGGATTTTTGCTGCACACGCCAACAGCAATGTTCGGTACTATTCATTAATGCTTTCCAGCTCCGTGTGACTAAGTATAAACAAGAAAAGAGCTGAGACACTTTATATCAATACAGCAGAAACCGATGACATCATAAGTTCATGTTCACATGAGTGCAACCAATCAAATGACTAGGAACTAGCGATAAGCAAACCAATTCGGATTGAACCAGATTTGACCTGAATTTTCCAAAAGTTTCAGGTTCGACCCGAACCCGAAACTACGGGGGTTTGTCACCCACGAACCAGAAATTAAATTATTATACTCTCTTCAGTCTCCACGGTATAATAAGTGAAGGCGCAGAGGAGGTGTAAAAAACAAAAAAATATTCATACTCACCTTCCATCACCTCTTCTGGGCTCCTTGTGGAATCTAGCTCTCTCTCGGTCCTCTTCTGACCTTGTCCGGCCTACTGGGTGACGTCATGCGCCTGGGGTCACCCGTGAGGCATGTGATTGGGCCTCAGCAGTCACATGGGGCACGCTGAGAGCTATGATAATTTCCCTTAAAGTTCTATCCAAACAAGTTTGGACTGAAACTAATATTTGGGCTGAAATGGGCAAATCCAAAGCGAAACAAACCTTCAGAGGTTCGCCCGTCTCTACTAGGAAACAATGATATCATATCACAAGACACTTCACTTTCATGTGAAAGCAGCCTATCAATAAGCCAGGAACGAGTGACATCACAAGACACTTCATATCCATGTAAATGCAGCTTTTCAATACACCAGGAACCAGTGACATCACAAGACACTTCATATTCATGTGACTGCAGCCTATCAATACACCAGGAACCAGTGACATCATACGACACTTCATATTCATGTGAATGCAGCCTATCAATACACCAGGAACCAGTGACATCGAAAGAACTTTCATATTCATGTGAATGAAGCCTATCAACACACCATGGACCAGTGACATCATAAGACACTTCATATTTACCGTATGTGAATGCAGCCTATCAACACACCAGGGACCAGTGACATCATAAGACATTTCATATTAATGTGAATGCAGCCTATCAACACACCAGGGACCAGTGACATCATAAGACACTTCATATTAATGTGAATGCAGCCTATCAACACACCAGGGACCAGTGACATCATAAGACACTTCATATTTATGTGAATGCAGCCTATCAACACACCAGGAACCAGTTACATCATAAGACACTTCATATTAATGTGAATGCAGCCTATCAACACACCAGGAACCAGTGACATCATAAGACACTTCATATTAATGTGAATGCAGCCCATCAACACACCAGAAACCAGTGACATCATAAGACACTTCATATTAATGTGAATGCAGCCTATCAACACACCAGGGACCAGAGATGTGACCAGGATTCTTCATGTTAATAAAAATGCAGCCAATTAACTCCTCAGGACCAGTGACATAATTGAGAATGCAGCCTATAAATATGCCAAGAACCAGTGATTTCACCAAGATACTTAATATGAGAATGTGGGCAAACAATTCTCTGGAAACCAATAACATTACCAAGACTAGTGACATCACCAAGACACTTCATAACTATGAGAATGCAGCCTATCAATACACAAGAAACCAGTGATGTCACCAGGATACTTTATGTTCATAAAAACGCAGCCTAACAATTTATCAGGAGCAGTGACATCATCAAGATACTTCATATTCATGAGAATGCAGCCTATCAATACACCAAGAATCAGTGACATCACCAAGACACTTCATATTCATCAGTGAGCAACCTATTAATACAACATTTCTGTATGACATCATCAAGATACTTTATATTCATGAGAGGTCTAATAATCCACATAATGGTGAAAAAAAAATTAATTTGAACACTTCTACAGAAATAACTTTTTGGGTGCAGCCCAAGAGTCATATGGGAACATAAAACAACGTACAATGCATAGGCAGATGTAAAACCCCAGCTTGAGTCAATTAGACCCTGCAGAGCTTTTCCCATCCTCTCACTCTCCGTCCGGTGAATTCAGCTACTTGAGGCTGTCAGATTTCTTCAGATGTATTTTGACATTCGGGATACGTTGTTAATTTCACTACACATCCATTTTCCTGGCCGTCATTGAAGTGCTGACTACATTATGGTGATTGCTATTTTTGGAGCGCTCACTTGCCGCTGAAAGTGGCAGAAACTGTTATTGTGAGACGCCAGAGATTTGGAAAACTACCCAGTGCTTGGCATTACTTTCTATTTCATGAATTCATCAGCTTGCAGCTGAAGCCAATTCTTAGGCTTCTTAAAGGGTTTGCAGATTTTTAATAATTGGGGGTATTGTACTGTGTGGGGGTCAGTAATTAGGAATTATTCTGTATGGGCCCACAGTCCACTAATGGGCATTATACTGTGTTATACTGGATTGACACACTAAGGATGTCACTAGTGAAGAACCATTATACTGTGTTAGGGTACTAATGGGGCATTATACTGTGGGGGGCTCGCTAATGGGGCATCATACTGTGTGGAAGTCAGTAAATGCTCATTATACTGTATAGGGCCAGTTAAGGGCATTATACTGTGGGGGCCACTAATGGGGTATCATTCTGTGTGGGAGCCAGTAAATGGACATTATACTGTGTAGGGCCGGTAAAGGGGCATTATACTCTGTGGGAGCAATAAGGGGGCATTATACTGTGACGGGGCCAGTAAAGACACATTATACTGTGGGGGCCACTAATGGGGCATCATTCTGTGTGGGAGTCAGTAAAGGGATATTATACTGTGTAGGGCCAGTAAAGGGGCATTATACTCTGTGGGAGCAATAAGGGGGCATTATACTGTGAAGGGGCCAGTAAAGACACATTATACTGTGTGGGGACACTAAGGGGATACCATACTGCATAGGAGCCAGTAAATTATACTCTAAGGGGCACTAATGAGACATTATACTCTATGGGGACACTATAATAAGGAGAGGCACTTAAAGGAAACATTATATTCTGTTGGGCATTATGGGGCTATTATACTCTCTGGGGACTTTAAGGGAGGATGATATGGTGTGAAGCCATCCTTAATAAAATATGGAGGGGGCAGTATAAAGAGCCTGGCATCTTGCAGGACAAGATAGCACAGCGTGCTACACAATTTCATCCTGTTAATAGCGGATGATTCCAGTAAAGAAGCGTGGACTAAAAATTTTTATTAGGGGGCCCCAAACATAACTTTTCTTGGGGTCCCAGAAATGCCAAATCCACCCCTGACTGGATGTAGTATATCTATATGATGTAAAGTTTGGAACCAGGGGTGTAGCAGAGCTGTAGTGGCTGCAGCTACAGTAGCAGAGAGGAATCAGAGCTGTAGTAGTGTAGCAATGAAGCAGAACTGTGTGAAAGCTGATGACTATGCTGATATAGCAAAAAGTCACAGAGCTGGAGGTCACAGAACTGGCAACACTAGCTATAGCAGAGCCGGTCACGTACTGTAGCATAGCTAAGATGATGGCTCTAGCAGAAAGGGGCAAAACCTGTATATTCTGACGGCATCATATCACCAGATTTGGGGTCGAATAAGCCAGGCGGATGATTTCACTAGTTGCCTCAGTAGCCAGATGCTCAGAGCATCAAGTGGTGTGGCAGGAGAGCAAGGCAGGACACAGAGTCTGGACCAAGTGAGTAATAGAGTAATAGAGGGCAGATACATCTCCATATTCCACAACTGCACCGGAAGAGGCTTACTGGGGATACAGAGTCTATAGGAGGTCTTGATATTCTATTCCTGGAAACCCCTTTAAGAAGAAGCTTTCCCATCCCACAGCTTTCATCCTCAAGGCTTTTAGAAGTCTTGTTTGTCCCCTGACAGCTCCGGCCTCTTCTCACAGATCTATTGGGCGCTCTTATACACAGATGTTAACTTCTAATGTACAGAGTCTGATATTTAATATTAATGGCCGGGGTCAGGCGGCTCGGCATCATCCCCGATGACCTGTGCTGTAATGATGAGGGGCGGCTTGTCCGTGCCTGAAACTGCATGAGGCATCTGACAGGCCAAGCATGAAGATCTGGGTGATGGCTGATTTCTGTAAGTGTGACCAAGAGGAGGAGATTTCCCGTCAGAGTCAGATGGACTGGATGTAAGTGTTACCCTGTGCTCATAATCCTTCTATCTTTAACCCTTTAATATACAGGTTCACAATACTGTATATTAGAAAATGTTTAAATTCAGAATGCCTAATTTTGTGCTGATGGATATTGTTAAATAAATAAAATTCTGACCATGTGTAGTCACCACTAGGGGGAGTTTATTCCATACTGTCTCCATATTGAAATCAACAGTATGCAGTAAGCTCTTCAGGTCCCCCTGGTGGTGGTAATATATCTTCATAGCGCCACAGCTCTGAGTTAAATGAATAAAATTTTTCACTTCCTACAGTCACTACTAGGAGTTTATTCCATACAGTCTAATTGCGGTCAATGCATTAGCAGTAGACATTAAGCTCCTGAGCTCTCCCTAGAGGTGGCTGCATAGTAATATATCTTCATAGCGCCAGAGCTCTAAGTTAAATTTATAAAAATTCTGGTTAAATGTAGTCACCACTATAGGGAGCTTATGCCATACAGTCTTATTATTTAAATCAAAATATTAACAGTATGCAGTAAGCGCTTCAGCTCCCCCTAGTGGTGGTAATATATCTTCATAGCACCACAGCTCTGAGTTAAATGAATAAAATGTTTCACTTCCTACAGTCGCTACTAGGGGGAGTTTATTGCATACAGTCTAATTGCGATCAATGCATTAGCAATAGGAATTAAGCTCTTCAGCTCCCCCTAGAGGTCACTGTATTGTAATATAGCTTCATAGTGCCAGAACTCTGAGTTAAAGAAATAAAAAATTCTTGCTATCTCCAGTCATCTCTAGGGGGAGCTTTATGTATACACTCTCACTATTGAAATCAATGCATTAATAGTATGCAGTACGTCTTCAGCTCCTCTTAGTGGTGGCTGTATTGTAACATTTTTATAGCAGCCAGGAATATGAGTTAAATAAATAATAATTGTCACTACCTACAGTCACCACTTGGGGTAGATTATTCCATACAGTCTCATTATTGAATAAATGCATTAACAGCATTGAGTAAGATCCTCAGCTCCCTCTAGTGGTGGCTGCATTGTGATATATCTTCATAGTACCAAAGCTCTGAGTTGAATAGATATAAATTCTGACTACCTGCAGTCACTACTAGGAGGAATTCATACAGCTCTCCAGCTCCCCCTAGTGGTGGCTGTATTGTAATATATCTTCATAGTGCCAAAGCTCTGAGATGAATAAATAAAAATTCTGACTACCTACAGTCACCATTAGGTGGAGCTCATTGCACACAGCGCTCCAGCTCCTCCTAGTGGTGGCTACAGGGAAGATTCTGTCTTAGATAAAATTTACAAATATATTATTATTGAACATATTTCTATTAAAAGAATTCTGTGTAGGGGTCAAAATTATTTTTGCTTTGCAGGAAATGTGCTAACAACAATAGCACTAGTGGTACTGCTCGGTCCGGGCATGTAAGGCCACAGGTATTCGATATATTGATGATATGCCTGGTTAATTTCCATTGACAACCAGTAGATGACACATTACATTAATGTCTACAGAGATAATGGAGCCTGAACTGTGAAAAATACACTGAATGAAGGCTAAAAATACCCAGGAGAATGGTAGTGGGTGGTCTGATGACTGTCTAATGGAGCGATCATTAACAGTGAGTGCACTCTCAGTGTGCGGGATTTCTAGATATGGTGGGAAATCTGGAATATCAGATCAGAACTAATGCTCCTTGACTTTGTTCAGTAGTCTGGCACAGATCAGTGACTTGATCAGCCGATTCTTATTTTTCCATTTCACAACTCAATTTGCTGTAGCTGTCCTGGAGGCTGATACATATGGCCACATCTTAGGCGGAAATTGTTTGCTTATCCGAGCGCTACTGAATACAACCGACATGCCAATATACATGGATGTTTGTTTTCAATGGGGAGAGAGTATTATACAGCTATCGGCCTCCTCTGATGGAAACTTACCTGGCTAGACAACAAAAAGATTGGTTGTGTCAAACCAATATTTGCCATTGACTGGAAGAGTTGAGTGTCTCTTCAGCAGCCATCACTGTGTTCCCAACTGTCACAACCACCACCTCCTCTACCTCTCAACATGTCACTGATCTGACCCTCCACCCTCATGTGCTGCTTTCTCCTCCATCTCCAAAGTATGTCAGATTACCCTTCGACAGTCGATCCCTGACGACTTAGTACTACCTAAATCTGCACCTCCAGGTACGCCGTGCCTGAACAATATAGGTCGAGAGCCTAGCTAGTTTCTGAGAGGGTTTCCACTTTTGGCACTTTGACTTATTTGTGTATTGACCTCTGCTTATTCATTCTGATCCTGTTTTGTCGTTGTGATCTGCTTGATTCCTGTTATCGACCCACACCTGTCTCTGCCCTGACCTTGGACTGATCTTGACTACACTTTTGCCTGACCCTTCAATGCTTCCAATCAGTGTCTCTCTGGTCCCCGACCAGCCACCTCTTACATTGGGACCACTCCAGGAGATAGTGACATAGTAGCATCCCGTAGTGGAGTCCAGATCCCTGTATAGGGGTTAAAGGATGAATACTGGCCAACTATTTAGGATTGGCCAAAGCCAAACCAGTTAGGTAGCAAAGTGAGTCCTGTAACATCAGGCACCCCTATACGCATTAGATGGTTGGCTGGCCTACCAGAATCAGTCCACATTCATTGAATGTGTGTGGCCACTTTTTTTTATATGTAGGATATCAAAATTGGGCAAACCTATGGATTTTGGAGGGATCAGCCATGGGTCAGAATTGTAGGGGGCATGATGGATTTCAGTGAATTGCTTCTCATGTATATATAGCTGACCATGAACCTCCAGACCTCCCCATACTCTAGACCTGCAATGCTGAAATGTTAACAGGACATTCCCTTTATTTGTGGTTTTTCTGGCCCAGCCAACATGGCTCAATTCTTCGAATATTTTCCACAAAGCATCTTTAAAGGTGCCTCAAGTTTCTTACATATGGTGAAGGTTTAAGTCTTTACAAGGCACTTATCATGAAGGTTGTTGATCTCCATAGTAAGTCACTCTGGGACCTTTGTCACCGAGCCAAGCAGAGATGGAAGGGGACGTGCAGGAGGTAACAGCAAGGGGTGAAGGTGCTACTAGTGAGGTGTCTGCAACAAAAAGAGCTTTTATCTCATAGTCCTGCATCCAGTATTACTGACACAGGGCAGCACATACAGGAAGGAGCAGGGCAGAACCTGCCAGGAGGAATTACCACAATGATGAAATTACTATGACAGAGGGGAGGCTGCACTTAGCAGGAAACAAACGGCATCGCTTTACTACATGTGGTTTATAATGGTCCCTGTGCACATTAGTCATTGTAAAGGTGTGTGCCGGCTAGGATTGTCTGACAACCGGAGAGAAGGCGGCTTAACCCTATACTATCTGCATTAAGTAAACTAAGCAAACACATATAACGCCAAAAATTACAAAAATATGTCATAATAAAAAATAATGTATTGTGTCAGCGTGTCATTATCCTGTACCCCAAGTATCGGTGTGTCATTATCCTGTACCCCAAGTATCAATGTTTTATTATCCTGTACCCCAAGTATCAATGTTTTATTATCCTGTACCCCAAGTGTCAATGTTTTATTATCCTGTACCCCAAGTGTCAGCCTGTCATTATCCTGTACCCCAAGTGTCAGTGTTCATTATTCTGTACCCCAAGTGTCGGTGTGTCATTGTTCTGTACCCCAAGTATCAGTGTGTCATTATCCTGTACCCCGTGTCAGCGTCTCATTATCCTGTACCCCGTGTCAGCGTCTCATTATCCTGTACCCCAAGTATCAGCGTATCATTATCCTATACTCCAAGTGTCAGTGTGTCATTGTCCTGTACTCCAAGTGTCAGCGGGTCATTGCCTGGTACCCCAAGTATCAGTGTGTCATTGTTCTTTACCCCAAGTATCAGTGTGTCATTGTCCTGTACCCCAAGTGTCAGCCTGTCATTAACCTGTACCCTAAGTGTCAGCCTGTCATTAACCTGTACCCTAAGTGTCAGCGTGTCATTATACTGTACCCCAAGTGTCAGCCTGTCATTATCCTGTACCCTAAGTGTCAGCGTGTCATTATCCTGTACCCTAAGTGTCAGCATGTCATTATCCTGTACCCCAAGTGTCAGCCTGTCATTATCCTGTACCCCAAGTATCAGCGTGTGATTGTCCTGTACCCCAAGTATCAGTGTGTCATTGTCCTGTACCCTAAGTGTCAGCATGTCATTATCCTGTACCCCAAGTGTCAGCGTGTCATTATCCTGTACCCCAAGTATCAGCGTGTCATTATACTGTACCCCAAGTGTCGGCGTGTCATTGTCCTGTACCCCAAGTGTCAGCCTGTCATTATCCTGTACCCCAAGTATCAGCGTGTCATTATCCTGTACTCTGTGACAGTGTGTCTTTATCCTGTACCCCAAGTGTCAGCCTGTCATTATCCTGTACCCCAAGTGTCAGCGTGTCATTATCCTGTACCCCAAGTGTCAGCGTGTCATTGTCATGTACCCTAAGTGTCAGCCTGTCATTGTCCTATACCCCAAGTATCAGCGTGTCATTGTCCTGTACCCCAAGTATCAGTGTGTCATTGTCCTGTACCCTAAGTGTCAGCGTGTCATTGTCCTGTACCCTAAGTGTCAGCCTGTCATTATTCTGTACCCCAAGTGTCAGCGTGTCATTATCCTGTACCCCAAGTGTCAGCCTGTCATTATCCTGTACCCCAAGTGTCAGCGTGTCATTATCCTGTACCCCAAGTGTCAGCGTGTCATTGTCCTGTACCCTAAGTGTCAGCGTGTCATTATTCTGTACCCCAAGTGTCAGCAGGTCTCTGTCATTTACTCTGTGTGTTAGTGTGACCACAAAAACAAAGACATCCTATGCAATGTACTGTACCCATTACTCTCTCTTATATTATATTAGACAGTCATACAGGAAGAATAAATTAGAATTTTGCTCTTGCAGTTTCAGGCATGAAAACAAGGTCAAAGATTTTCTCCTTTTCCCATTTTTCTCCTTGTCCTCGGAGCCTTTAGACAGATTTACAAATCTTATTATGCAAACTTTGTCTTAGGTTATATTTTTCATCCTAATTGGCCTTGGATACTGATCGGCATTGACAGCTCACTTGTGTATTTAATCTAATTTTTCGCTTTGTAAAAAGTCTGGATTTCTTCATGAAGGGCAGAAAAATATTAATATGAAAAGTCAAACTTTCCAGATTTATTTATCCTTTCCACGCTAAAATTTTTTTCCAGTATTTCTGTAGATGGTTATAAATCTCTGGAACCTGTTCATTGTGTGATCTTCCATTATTCCTTGTTGTCTCTATAACTTCTGAGTTTTTCTAGAATAGTGACTGGGTTCCAGTCTTTGCCTGGTCATGGACATTGAAATCTGCTCCCCTGAACTCGTGGACTATTTAAGGCTTGGAGGTGCTGTAAAGGTGTTACTCTTGTGCCACCTGACCTCTGCATGGATTACTGCATTGTCTGTGCTACCTGCCCTGACCTCTGCGTGGATTACTGCATTGTCTGTGCTACCTGCCCTGACCTCTGCATGGATTACTGCATTGTCTGTGCTACCTGCCCTGACCTCTGCATGGATTACTGCATTGTCTGTGCTACCTGTCCTGACCTCTACATGGATTACTGCATTGTCTGTGCTACCTGCCCTGACCTCTGCATGGATTACTGCATTGTCTGTGCTACCTGCCATGACCTCTGCATGGATTACTGCATTGTCTGTGCTACCTCCCCTGACCTCTGCATGGATTACTGCATTGTCTATGCTACCTGCCCTGACCTCTGAATGGATTACTGCATTGTCTGTGCTACCTGCCCTGACCTCTGCATGGATTACTGCATTGTCTGTGCTACCTGCCCTGACCTCTACATGGATTACTGCATTGTCTGTGCTACCTCCCCTGACCTCTGCATGGATTACTGCATTGTCTATGCTACCTGCCCTGACCTCTGCATGGATTACTGCATTGTCTGTGCTACCTGCCCTGACCTCTGCATGGATTACTGCATTGTCTGTTCCACCTGTCCTGACCTCTACATGGATTACTGCATTGTCTGTTCCACCTGTCCTGACCTCTGCATGGGTTACTGCATTGTTTGTGTCACCTTCTCTGAGCTCTGCTTGGATTACTTCATTGTCTGTACTGCCTTCTCTGACCTTTTCTTGGATTACTGTACTGACTTAATGCCACCTGCCCCTACCTCTGCTTGAATTACACCGTACTTACTCTGTGTTTCCTGCCCTGACCTCTGCTTGGATTACTATGCCGAATCTGTGCCACCTGACTTACTTCTGCTTGTATTACCTTGACAAAAGTATTCCTGCCTTCCTTGACTTTGGATTGTGTCTTGACTACTCCTAGAGGTTGTGACCTGGTGGTTCCCTGCAGTGAAGACTAATATGGGGGTTAAAGGGTGAATACCAGGGGATTACTTAGACAACACCCTCAGTAGTAGCCCAAAGTTAAATTGGTTAGGTGACACAGTGGGCCAACACCTACTGTGTGTGTCAAATTTAGTTACAGGGCTAGGAAGGTAAACTGAAACTCTGCCTAGAATTGGGGCTCAATTTGGGCTTTTAGACATTCATCCAATCTCCATTTGGCACCAGGAGACTCAATCCATGGCCCCAGCATGGCTTCCGCCTATGGAGACTGCTCGATCATCTCCTAAGCAAGTTCATTTGTTTTAGCTATGTATAAAAGTAGTAAATATCCCAGTGTGTGATTATTTTTGCCAACCTCACCCATTCCCGGAAATTACCCCCGACCTTTGCCGCTGTCATTACCTCATGTGACGAAAAGCCAGAGAATGGAACGAGATGACTCCACAAGTGTAGGCAGAAGTTCTAACATGGTTTAATAACTTCCAAGAGTAAAAGACACATAAAATGTGATCATTTCCTGCCTGTGGATGTAGTACAGGGCACCCCGGAGAGTATCAGGGTATGAGACGCCTTGATATATCATGTGTGCAAAATAAATTAGAGAGGTGAGTTCCACGGTCGATGTCATAGCGCTCAGACTATTTACAGCTCACACATCATCACAGAGCGCTGCTTCATACCGCTGACACGCCGCCATTGATGTCTGGATGCCTCAAGTTGTATTGGATCATCCACCCTCCAAAGGCCCTTGGCAGACGCTCTGTTTTCCATCTTTAGGAAAGTCCCTGACAGCGAAAAACACATTTATTTATAAATCTGGTGATGAAAATGTCCTGAAGTCCGGGGGATGAGGTTACAAGTTACCATGCAGATGGAAAGCCTAAAATATGCTGACAACATTCATCTTTTCCAAAGTATTTTAGGGTCCAAAGATGACGAACTGGTGCAATGGGTCCACAAGGACATCACTACAGGTGTAATAGACCAACCCATGGACAATGGTGGCACTCATGGTGGGAGAAAGCAGCCATGTTTGAAGAGGGCTAGTGTCAAGATTAGAGAAACTTGATGCAAGAGCAAGAGTATTGGCGCTATAATGTGGGTCAACATGCTCTGTGCTTCTCAAGGAACGGGTGTGGTAAGTAGGGAGGCAATTTCACTCTTCACCCAAGGGTCAATATATACCTAGAGCAAGCCTTGTGCTTTGTCTTAAGGTACCCATACACATTAGATTAGTGTCAACCAAACGTGTAAACTTCATCAGCACTGGCCAAATATCTGCTGTTTCCTTAATCTCCTTCAACAGATGATGTCAGTAGAAAGAAAAATGAGGGATGTAAAATTTTACATGCCGATACCTGTTGTTCTCAGAGGAGATAAGCAATCACCAGAAGAACCTTTTGACAGCTGACTCAGCGAGAACACAGAGAGAGCCAAGCGTGCATGTGTATGAGGGTACTAGGTGTAGACCAAATGAATATTCAGCTGACTGCTCTAGAAGATGTAGGGCCATCTTAAGTCCTGTTGGGTAAGATATATACAACAAGAAGATATAAAAAGGTTATACAGTGGTTACACATACAATAAGACCCCTATGACACACCCTGCAAGGAAAACAATCTCATGGACCTCCACCAATCACGCCATGGACTGATATGTGTGCCTAAAATGAGCAGAAGCATTCGTGATTCTTAAAGGTTAAAAATGTTCTAACCTGTTAAAAATTCTTCATGTTAAATAACACACCCACCCATACCAGAGGACATAACGTCAGTAGGTAATGAAGTTGGGACCTCCACTGATTCCAAGAATGAAGGTGTCTTGTTCTTTGGTGAACAACTTCAAACCATTTGGTCTTAGACTTGGAAAGCCTGACCCAGTCTTACTTTGGAAGTACACATGTACAAGGAGGTCTCTAGTCAGGCCCACAGAACCTTCAACTCAAGAAATCGGTGGATACTTCAGCTGATGGTCAGAAGATAACTAAAGAATTCCTCTTTAATTTTGGATTGGATCAAGATTTACCTTTGAAAGCCTGATCATAACTGAAGTTGGCCCTGGACTCTTGACATGACGGAAGCCATATTTGATTGTGAAGAAACCTCACATCTGCCTGCTGCCGGGTGGATTCAGAAGAAAAGTTGCTGATGACTGCTAGTTGTTTTCCTGACTCTTTTCCAAATGGCAAGCAGAGAAAGGTTTCCTTTGTGTAAAACGATGTAATGAAATAAAAATGTACAAATTACATGGCTGACTTGTAAGCTGCTTCTCTGTTTTTTCGAGGAGGAAAAAATAGCATATTTTTGTGTTCTAAAATACAGATGTTTTATATGAAAGGAGGTAAAATTGTTATATGAGCGTGGAAGATATCGACCCATAGAATAAAGTACCATATTGCAAGTGGTCTTTGTTTAGAAAAATGGCTTAGGATCAATAATAAAGCAGGCCATACATTCAGAAAGAAGTAGGCTGATGGTTGAGAAACCATTGAATGAATAATCATCTAGTGAACGATTCTTCCCCCTATGTAGCCGCACACATTTCAGTCCATATTGGCCATTATGGTTGTTGAAACCGGATGTCTATGTTTGATGACACCAAACAAGGGGCCACAAACCCTTCTGAGATTATGGCAGTTTTTAAAGGGGTTGTCCACACTAAAATATTTTTTTTTAATTAGGCCAGGGGAGATGAAAACTATTTTATAAAAAAACATACCTATTCCCTGTGTTTTGGTGTCTCCCAGCTCTGTCCAGTCCTGCTGCTTGGGCCTGCTGGGAGGACACTGGAGCAACGGGGACAAGTAAGTATAATTTTTGTTTTTTTTCACCTACCCCAGCCTAATTAAAAAAAAATATTTTAGTCTGGACAATTTTAAATTTCACGCAACACACTATTTTTTTTTTCTACTTTATATTGTCTGTTTCAACTAATGTTTATGGTCTCTATGGTCCAGGCAGATCAAATAACACCACCTCCAACAATTTGACCGGTGCAAGGTTTTAGAATTTTCTAAAGCATTAGCATTCAGCAACCATAATTCTGGTGGTTCAGTAAAAATAGAAGAACCATAGAGACAACTTCAAGATTCCAATTTTAAACAGCCTAGTGGTCTACACATTGGTCCACCTAATATCACCTACATACCCAAAAACAACTAAGCAACAGAAATATATGAGTAAAACAGTATAGTACCTGGTATTGGATAATTGGTATTCATCTTTTGGGATGTGTACCTTCTTCTGGATCAACATGGTAGATTTATAGGGTGAACATAATGGACCTACATGTTCATGTCATAAGAAAACGCAGAGGGTCAGGAAAGTTATCAAGTAACTATGGGACCTTGTATCTGATTTTGGAATTGAGCACCATTTTTCTATTACAACCTACAACACATGAGCTTAGCATATGGAGGCAATGTCACTTTGTACTATCCTCCAGTTGTCTCTGAAGGTTTTGTACCATGATGGTGGATCCTGGTGCTGGAAGCAAAATATGGAGATGGCTAAGACTTAGATTAGGTGGAGTTGGCCAAGTGAGGCTGAGAAAAAGAAACAAAAACAATATTAGGTTGGTTTAGCATTGTCAAGGGTGGAATAAAATAGATAGCATTGGACAAGTCGGCTAGGTAAAAGTGATGGCAAGGTGTGCCAAATAACAAAATGTCAAGGTAGGTGGTATAACCACTTCAGTAGAGGAGCACAAAGTTGCATCGTCACACAGGACACCTCATCCGTCACTACTGAAGTGGGCACCAATGGGCTGGAGGGCATTAGCACCCCTAGCTTGCACCCCCCAATCCTATGCCTCATGCCCGACATGACGCTACTAAATACTCTACTGCAGAGGAACACTGTTATTCAGTCAACTGTTTTGCAGTATTATTTTGGCGACGTCACTTAGACTCTGATTGTTTAGGTTTTTTATTTATACATACTGTATACTGTATAGTAATATAGTAAAACTATCATAGTATCTACTATCTAGTATACTATCATATAACATACTGCATGGGGTTCTACCATCCTAAGAAGCATATTTTTGCTTTAACTCCTTGCATCTCCTTTTAAGTCCTTTCTACATGGAAATCCATTTTAAGATACCATCTGGGAAAAGAGACTAAAACGTTATATGTTGACCCAGTGTTCGGGAATGACACGCACGTGAGGTTGACCAAGTAAACAGGTCTGCTGTCTGTCAAAAGCTCTAAGATGTCTGCCAGAGACTGTGTGTTCTGTAGACGTTGTCTCGTTCCGCATGGGGACACTGACTCATGGCTTTGTTTATGGAAGTCTCAATAGCATTTAATGGTTTCTACAGATAGTTCTGAGTCTTTTCTTCTGATTCAGTTTCTTTTTTAGTCTGTCTGATGTCTACATGGGTGAACTCTCTGAATATGTATGATCTGCATGTGTGTTTAATTCCTCAAAGAAAGATAATTTTTCCATACTCATAATAAATGCTTATATGAATTGTTACTATAGCAAAACCCACCTATTATTGCTTCATAAAGTATTTGTCAACTTAACTTAGGAAGTATACCATAACTTTAGAGCCTGCAGCTTGATCCCCACCAGGTGACATACTGTAGTTTACAAGTACCCTGTCACATACTGACGGATAGCTAGGAGTCCAACCCATGCAGGTCCTTGGTAAATGTAAACCTGACAAATACTCCAAAAAAAAACATTCATTAAACAAACAACATAATATGGAGGAAACTGTATGGATGAAATTCGAGTACAAGGCAACTGCAAAGCCCAACATTAATAATGATTAGTATCCTAATGGCATGGCCAGCAGTAATACCAATACTTGCCCATGTCGTCTCAGCAATCTCAGGGTATATATTGCCTCCTATGTACAAAAATGTAATCGCTATAATACTGTTCGCTATTTATAAAAATATAACTACTACTACTCTACTGTTCCTATGTACTATAATACTGTCTCCAATGTACAAGAATATAACTACTATAATACTGCTCCTTTGAACAAGAATATAACTACTATAATACTACTGCTATGTACAAGAATATAACTACTATAATACTGCTCCTATGTACAAGAATATAACTACTATAATACTGCTCCTATGTACAAGAATATAACTACTATAATACTGCTCCTATGTAGAAGAATATAACTACTATGTTACCTCCTATGTACAAGAATATAACTACTATAATACTGCTCCTATGTACAAGAATATAACTACTATAATACTGCTCCTATGTACAAGAATATAACTACTATACTACTGCTCTGTGTACAAGAAAATAACTTCTATAATACCGCTCATATGTACAAGAATATAACTACTATAATACCGCTCATATGTACAAGAATATAACTACTATAATACTTCTCCTATGTACAAGAATATAACTACTATAATACTGCTCCTATGAACAAGAATATAACTACTATAATACTGCTCATATGTACAAGAATATAACTACTATAATACTGCTCCTATGTAGAAGAATATAACTACTATAATACTGCTCCTATGTAGAAGAATATAACTACTATAATGCTACCTCCTATGTACAAGAATATAACTACTATAATACTTCTCCTATGTACAAGAATATAACTACTATAATACTGCCCCTATGTACAAGAATATAACTACTATAATACTGCTCCTATGTACAAGAATATAACTACTATAATACTGCTCCTATGTACAAGAATATAACTACTATAATACTGCTCCTATGTAGAAGAATATAACTACTATAATACTGCTCCTATGTAGAAGAATATAACTACTATAATGCTACCTCCTATGTACAAGAATATAACTACTATAATACTTCTCCTATGTACAAGAATATAACTACTATAATACTGCCCCTATGTACAAGAATATAACTACTATAATACTGCTCCTATGTACAAGAATATAACTACTATAATACTGCTCCTATGTAGAAGAATATAACTACTATACTACTGCTCCTGTGTACAAGAATATAACTACTATAATACCGCTCATATGTACAAGAATATAACTACTATAATACCGCTCATATGTACAAGAATATAACTACTATAATACTTCTCCTATGTACAAGAATATAACTACTATAATACTGCTCCTATGAACAAGAATATAACTACTATAATACTGCTCCTATGTACAAGAATATAACTACTATAATACTGCTCCTATGTAGAAGAATATAACTACTATAATACGCTCCTATGGGAATATAACTACTATAATGCTACCTCCTATGTACAAGAATATAACTACTATAATACTTCTCCTATGTACAAGAATATAACTACTATAATACTGCCCCTATGTACAAGAATATAACTACTATAATACTGCTCCTATGTACAAGAATATAACTACTATAATACTGCTCCTATGTACAAGAATATAACTACTATAATACTGCTCCTATGTAGAAGAATATAACTACTATAATACTGCTCCTATGTAGAAGAATATAACTACTATAATGCTACCTCCTATGTACAAGAATATAACTACTATAATACTTCTCCTATGTACAAGAATATAACTACTATAATACTGCCCCTATGTACAAGAATATAACTACTATAATACTGCTCCTATGTACAAGAATATAACTACTATAATACTGCTCCTATGTAGAAGAATATAACTACTATACTACTGCTCCTGTGTACAAGAATATAACTACTATAATACCGCTCCTATGTACAAGAATATAACTACTATAATACCGCTCATATGTACAAGAATATAACTACTATAATACTTCTCCTATGTACAAGAATATAACTACTATAATACTGCTCCTATGAACAAGAATATAACTACTATAATACTGCTCATATGTACAAGAATATAACTACTATAATACTGCTCCTATGTAGAAGAATATAACTACTATAATACTGCTCCTATGTAGAAGAATATAACTACTATAATGCTACCTCCTATGTACAAGAATATAACTACTATAATACTTCTCCTATGTACAAGAATATAACTACTATAATACTGCCCCTATGTACAAGAATATAACTACTATAATACTGCTCCTATGTACAAGAATATAACTACTATAATACTGCTCCTATGTACAAGAATATAACTACTATAATACTGCTCCTATGTACAAGAATATAACTACTATAATACTGCTCCTATGTAGAAGAATATAACTACTATAATGCTACCTCCTATGTACAAGAATATAACTACTATAATACTTCTCCTATGTACAAGAATATAACTACTATAATACTGCCCCTATGTACAAGAATATAACTACTATAATACTGCTCCTATGTACAAGAATATAACTACTATAATACTGCTCCTATGTAGAAGAATATAACTACTATAATGCTACCTCCTATGTACAAGAATATAACTACTATAATACTGCTCCTATGTATAAGAATATAACTACTATAATACTGCTCCTATGTACAAGAATATAACTACTATAATACTTCTCCTATGTACAAGAATATAACTACTATAATACTGCTCCTATGTACAAGAATAGAACTACTATAATACTGCTCCTATGTACAAGTATATAACTACTATAATACTATCTCCTATATACAAGAATAGAACTACTATAATACTGCTCCTATAGTATGTACAAGAATAGAACTACTATAATACTGCTCCTATTGGTAAGCCTATAGACCTACACGCACAGGAATATGTACACATCCAGCTGCGCTCACACTCTGACATATATAACCCTGTCCTCATGTTAACTTCATAAATACAAGCGGTGAGTTTTCTGGCAGATTCTGCATCTTTTTTAAGCGTTTGAAAGTTGAAAATCTGCATTAATGATGACTTTTATTGCCGCCATCAGAAATGCTACATAAACCCGTAAGTCATAGTTTTAGAATGGAGCTGTAATGTGTGAATGCTGAATTGTCTCACAGGAAAATCTGTTCTCCAAGTCTGCCTGGAGAAGGTGGTTCGGAGGGCTCGAGCGCTTGCACTGCCACAGTTTTGGCACAGTCACTGTTGACTCCATCCATGAACAATACATCTGACAGGGTCGTTCCTGCCAGATCAGATGTTAAAATTGCTCCCACATTAAAAGCAGTTGAGGGAATGATTTACTTGGGCTGACCAGTGCTACATGCACGGCACACATCACTGCACTATATTGGCTTCCAGTGGGCGTTTTGTTGAAGGATTTTGCCATTTATGACACAATTTTCTCAGCCAGTGATTATTTATTCTACAAAACTTTATCATTCAGATTTAACTTTATTTATGACCCACTGCAAAAACTGCGGCCGAGTGTGTGCTCTGCCTATAAGCACCTGACACTTGAACCCTAACTCCTTATAGGGAACCTGTCTGGTGACGTTAGGACTCTAAACCACTAGTAGGTCCTTATGGATTGGTGATGTAGTGTCTCAAATAAGCCTACAGTGCCAACTCACACAGTCACATGCCATCATGTCAACTCCCATGCCGTCTCCCCCGATCCCCTGATGAATAGTCACTTTCACCCAGATGTGGGTCAGTGACCCCAGTGCAGTGAACATTATTGAAGAGATCAGTATGTATCGGGAGATCCTCTATTAATTTAACCCCTTCCCGCTGTGGGCATTTTTCGATTTTCATTATTGACTTCCCGCCTTCCAAACCCCATAACTTTTTTATTTTTCCGTTCACAGAGCCAAATGAGGGCTTAATGTTTGTGAGACAAATTGTACTTTATAATGGTACTATTTATTATTCTGTACAATGTACTGGGAAGCTGGAAAAAATTCAGAATGGGGTGGAATTGGGGAAAAGTGCATTTGTGAGACTTTCTTACAGGCTTCATTTTTACCATGTTCACTCTGCAGCTAAAATGACATGTCACCTGTATTCTATGTTTTGGTACGATTCCAGGGATACCTAATTTATATGGTTTCATTTACATTTTAACCCCTTAAAAAAAAACCAAAATGTTGCCAAAAAATTTTTTTTTCTTAGAGTTGCGATATTCTGACACCCATAACTTGTGTAGAGGGATACGTACGGTGTCTTTTTTTGCAGTGCCAGATGTACTTTTTAGTTATACCATTTTGTCTATTTCTTTGATCACTTTTTATTAAAATGTTTATATATAAAATTTTATCAGAAGCGAAAGAGCAAAAAAATGGCGATGACTGACCCCCCAGTTTAATGTCCCCCCTCCATCTGCCCCAAAGTTTAATGTCCCTCTTCATCTGCCCCCAAAATTTAGCATAAAAAAGCACTGATACTCACCTCTCCTCGTTCTCCTGCTGCTCTGTTAGCAGTCTGCTCTTGGAGGCTTCAACACATCACGCCTACACATTCCAGGGCTGGAGCACACAGGGGTACAGTGGTGAGGTAGGGAGCGGATGGCTCCTGCTTCACCACTGTACTCAACTCATCTGTGTCCAGAGGACGCAGATGAGTTGAACCCGGGACATATCTCCCGCCGGCTGGGACAGCAGGACAGGACCCGGTATCTGGGACGGTTGAGAGGTATGTTAGGACTATATTATAGTAACAGTAACTTTTACTGCAATAGAGCCCTAGTAGTGGGTGGCTCTAGTATAGCACTATTACAATAATAGTGCCCCCCCCAGTTAATAACATTACCTGTGTGATTGGGGGAGACTATAAACTATAGGGGGGCAATGAAACAAAGCACAAAACAGAGATATTGAACTCTGCATCTACATCCCATACATAATAGTGCTCCAGCAAAGATGTAAACTAATGAAACAAATTTAAAGCATAACTTTTACTAGTGTATCCAAAAAAGTCTTACATCACAGATAGATATGACCACACTCCCTTTTATTGGGATTTAGAGGTTATCATAAAATCAGTATGAATCCAGTTGTATTATATTTAATCAATAGTATTTCATGTGAAATATATCCAAAAATTCGCACTGTTGCCTACTAAAAGGTCACTACTCCAAAACAATGCCAGGCCCTGTAAATACCCAATGCACAGATTAACATGAAAAGACAAGCATGCATAATTAGAAAAAAACAGGTTTGATCTCACCCGTCCTTGGTTTTATCATACCCGGAGTCAGGTCACACGGTAGCCAATGCAGGAGAGAGGAATCCCTTGCTCACCCTAAATTATGTGTACCTAACCCCCATAAAGACTCCCACTCTAACAAGGGCAGTACCACAAGAAATCTGTCCCTTTTGATATCTGTCCCTTCCTGTCCCTACGTTTCAGGCTGGTTGGGCCTCTCCTCAGGGGACTAGTAACCTAACTTCTGGAACAAATACAGAGTGCTAAGGGCAAGATAGCCCAATACTTGCTGTCATCTAGCTCAGGTATACCACAGTGGTGGTCTAGGGTAACAAGCTGCATGAGTGCAGCATCCTGCGTAATTGCTAAACAAAAGGAAAAACTGGGGGCCCCCACAGTTAATGACAGTCCCCCACACACACAGGTAATGTTATTAACTGTAGGGGGCACTATTACTGTAATGGTGCCCTAGTAGAGCCCCCCACAGGTAATAGTGCCCCCTATAGATAATATTACTTGTATGTGTGGGGGGGACTAAAACAGTAATAGTGCCCCCTGAGTGATTGTCCGCCCTGCCCTATCTATACTTAATTAGGGGTGTTATGGAGAGAGCGCCCTTAATAGAGTGAGGGCCCCTCCCCTCCCCCTCCCCATACTTTTATTACGTCCATACCACCAATAAGTTATGCACGATATGGAGAGATCTCCCTTAATAAAGTATAGGGAACTGTATAAATGTAATCATTAAATATATACTTTATTGTGCTCTCTCTTATGAGCTGCCCAATCGCCCCAAATCTTCCCCACCACCTAAAACCCCGCTCCAAAACCCACCCCCGCCGGGCAACAGGAAAATTGGCTTGAATGAAAATGGTCCTTGGAGCAAAAAAGTTTGGGGGTCGCCGATATAAACCATTGCCATGTATACCATTCTGATGAAACCATATGGATATCTAATGTGTTGGAGATATACAACAGCCAGCTCCGTCAATACTGTATATTTGATGCTGGTTGATATACACATCCTGTTTTGATAGTATGTGTGCTGAACTAGATCTGCTATTGACCATGTGAGGTGATATTCTCTTACTGCGCTCATGTTTCACTAAAGTTTTGTTCCTGTTATATACAACTGTCTATCTGGTTTTGACTCTGCCACATCCAGCAATCGCACTCTGCAACATAATGTGTTTACATTTATTATTTTACTACTTTTGCAAAGTTAAAAAAGTTTTAGAAAAATATAGTTTTTATGTTGCCATATTCTGAAACACAGAACTTACAGCTGTCACCCACTGCCCGGATTGTGAAAAGTACTTTCCGACAGCATTGTATAGATACGGTTGATGTCAGGAAGGGGTTACAAGGAGATATTCAGTTTGGACATCTTCTTTTTGGATAGAAGGGTCCCTCTATGATAAACTGAGTACAGTTTGTCCTGCTTCAGCAACCCCCGGCAATCATAATCTTATACAATTCCAGGAGGAGTAACAGAGGAACATCACAACACAATGGAGGGAATTTATCAGTTCCTTCTTCACTTGGATAGATGCTTATTAATGTGCCACATCTTTGGAGAAAGGCCCTTTCTTGCATCAAAGATGTGCCACATCTCCCATCCTGTGCCTTGCTTGCCATTTTCCGTGAATGTGGACCGAAGGTGGAGAGCGGGGCGGCTCGGATGGGAACACCTCAGCCTGACATATTGATTATAACTCACACCAATTTTCTGGCATCAGTTATATAGGAATTCCTGACTGGCATAGACTACCATTCTGGCGCACAACATGTACCTGATAATTCAGGCGTGCTCTGTGCCAGTCGGGCACTTTATTAAGATTGGTGTACGAAATGCCAGTCTTAATAAATCTGCCCCATACTTCTAAGAAAAAATGCTCTGGGCTTGTTATTTTATCGGAACACAAATTTTGACATGCACGCGAAGCACATGTGGCGTGTGGCTAAAGAGAGCATGAAATTGTCATGTTGTAAGCGCCTCAATAATGGATGTAATATCATTATAAATGTATATCTGTACATTGCAATATTAATCAGGCCGAGGGCAGTAAACGCCGTCTACATGGAGGAGACGACGTAGACTATACTGACCGCTGCCGTGAAAAAGGAAGATTTGCCTTACCCTATCTATTATGGAATTGCCTTACAAGCAATTGCCCGGCATGGAGTCAATAGATACCGGTGGCGCCTGCATTGTACTGCGGGGAGCAGCTGCAGGGAACTTGATTTCCCTGTGCCTGCTCTCTTATATTGCTATGTAACGGAGAGCAGATGTGATGAACCTTACGATAAAATGGAGCAGGATGTAGTAGTGCCGAGTTTGTTGTAGTTGTGCTGTGTTTGTCAGCATTCACAATGCTAGGCTTGTCTGATATAATAGTGTTGGGTTTGCCAGATGTATTACAGTGTTTTAGAGGTAGCAATGCTGGGTTTATTAGTTACAGAGGTGCAGTGTTCGTCACATGTAGTTGTGCTGTGTGTTAGCAGTAGCAGTGCTAGATATGTCAGAGGTAGCAATGCCTGGGTTTTGTTAGATACAGCAGTGCTGTGTTTGTCAGATCTAGCAATGCTGGGTTTGACAGATATAGAAGAGCTGTGTTACCCAGACGGAGCAATGCTGGCTTTATCAATCATGTAGAGGTGTGGTATTTGTCAGATGTAGTGCTGCTGTGTTTGTTAAAGGTAGAGGTGCTAGGTCTGGCGGAGATGTGTTTGTCACATATTGTTCAGATTTATAATTCTTAGATTTGTCAGGCATTGCAGTCCTGGGTTTGACATTTAGCACAACTATGGTCATGTTACTGGTGGTGCAAATGACCAACGTAGCGCAGCATCATCTCTGTATATGAAAGGTGCTTGTGTTGCTAGTGAAGGGTGTTGCATTTAAGCGCCATGAAGTCAGCACGCCCCATGTGACCGCTGAGGCCCAATAACAGGCCTCAGTGGTGACCCCTGGGCACTTGACATCACCCATGAGGCCAGAAGAGAACCGAGAGGGATCAGCAGACACCGCGAGGATACCCAGGATAGGTGAGGGAAGGTGAGTATCACTATTTATTATGTTTTCACGCCTCTCCTGGGCCTCCACTTGTTATACTCTGGGGTCTGAAGGCACCTCAGAGTATAATAATTTCACTTTTTGCTTGTGATGAACATATTCGATCCAAAATAAATCTTAGAGACGGTCCATCCGAACCCAAAACGAATCTTTAGACGTTTGCCCTTCTCTACTCAAAACCTGGGCAGACCAAAAATTTCTCAAAGCTAAGGGTTTGTCACAACGGATCCAGTATAGACAATCCTCTATGAGCTAAATACAGCAGAATGGGCGCATGCTAGGAGTTGTACTTATGCAATAGCTACAGATTTACAGGTGGGAGATTACTGGTGTATAAAACCTCGAAAGATACAACTTGGATTCCCAGCCAGACCTTCCAGGAGATGCCAAGGGGAATTAGCAGCAGGACAGTAAATGGAGGAGACGTTGAGGTCTACAGCTATTTTAAAGCCTTCCTGTTTGCAACTTAATCATGTAATTTACAGCTTGGCAACAAGGAGTCCAGCCTGGGAATTCTGACATTTTCATCACTAGCTTCCAGTCTTTATGGTGGAGTCGCAATAATGCACTCTGGTTATTATTACAAGACAGGAAAACGTTCCTGAGCAAGTGTTCCCCAAATCTACCCAAACCTTATTGCAATTTCCACCAGTGCTCGGCTGCAGAGTGCAGTCCGTGACAGACTCTTAAAGTCTGCTAAACCTATGTACAGTGTTTCTCTTGGCATCCATATACTATGTGACATAAGATCTTCCTGCAGAAGACCATGAAATTGAGTGTAATTTATGGTATCCTTGTCTGGATTCAGCCAGTCACATTCAGCTTTTCCGCAGGCCCAGTGGCCAAACCTGCACTTATGCAATGCTCCATCTGCCAGTATACAAAAGACACGACTCCTGACCGCCACTCATAAATCTTCATTTTTGGATTCTTACTCGTTCTATACAGCTTAGTGATTTTTGTTTTCCTTTCAGCACTGCCTTCCTGCTCCCAGGGTCTTATATATTTGAACAAGGAGAGAACTGAGAGGTAACAGGCTACATGCAGCTTTTATGAAGTTTCCATGATGAAGTTTTTCTTGAAGGAGAGATTTAAATGGACATGGTTGACTGTACTGAGAGAGAATTTCCAGAAATAATTGATATTTGTATTAATGGAGCCGTAATCCGACCTAAGTAGCATGGAAGAGATGTTTTCTCACATTGGTTGGTTGATTTTTGTCTATGAATAATATAAAAAAACACTGTAATACTGCCCCCTGTGGATAACAGTATAACTACTATAATACTGCCCCCTGTGGATAACAGAATAACTACTATAATACTGCTCCTATGTACAAGAATATAACTACTATAATACTGCTCCTATGTACAAGAATATAACTACTATAATACTGCTCCTATGTACAAGAGTATAATTACTATAATACTGCTCCTATGTACAAGAATATAACTACTATAATACTACCTCCTGTGTACAGGAATATAACTACTATAATAGTGCTCCTATGTACAAGAATATAACTACTATAATACTGCTCCTATGTACAAGAATATAACTACTATAATACTACCTCCTATGTACAAGAATATAACTACTATAATACTGCTCCTATGTACAAGAATATAACTACCATAATACTGCTCCTATGTACAAGAATATAACTACTATAATACTACCTCCTATGTACAAGAATATAACTACTATAATACTGCTCCTATGTACAAGAATATAACTACCATAATACTGCTCCTATGTACAAGAATATAACTGCTATAATACTGCCCCTATGTACAAGAATATAACTACTATAATACTGCCCCTATGTACAAGAATATAACTACTATAATACTGCCCCTATGTACAAGAATATAACTGCTATAATACTACCTTCTATGTACAAGAATATAACTACTATAATACTGCTTCTATGTATAAGAATATAACTACTATAATACTGCCTCCAATGTACAAGAATATAACTACTATTATATTGCCTCCTATGTACAAGAATATAACTTATATAATGCTGCTTCTATGTACAAGAATATAACTACTATAATACTGCTTCTATGTATAAAAATATAACTACTATAATACTGCCTCCTATGTACAAGAATATAACTACTATAATACTGCCTCCTATGTACAAGAATATAGCTACTATAATACTGCTCCTATGTATAAGAATATAACTACTATAATACTGCTCCGTTGTACAAGAATATAACTACTATAATACTGCTCCTATGTACAAGAATATAACTACTATAATACTATTCCTATGTACAAGAATATAACTACTATAATACTGCTCCTATGTACAAGAATATAACTACTATAATACTGCTCCCTATGTACAAGAATATAACTACTATAATACTGCTCCTATGTACAAGAATATAACTACTATAATACTACTCCTATGTACAATAATATAACTACTATAATACTGCTCCTGTATACAAGAATATAACTACTATAATACTGATCCTATGTACAAGAATATAACTACTATAATACTGCTCCTATGTACAAGAATATAACTACTATAATACTGCCCCCTATGTACAAGAATATAACTACTATAATACTGCTCCTATGTGCAAGAATATAACTACTATAATACTGCTCCTATGTACATTATGATTTCCATAGTAATATTCACACTGCCAGGTCTGTGATTTCTTCTTGATGATGTAGAATTGGATTTGCAATTATTTCTCGTGATTTGTGAGATATTTTCATCATTGATTAATAATCCTAAAGTTGGACTGATCTTTTCAAGAAGGG